>CM065598.1:38229768-38687268 GCA_033119425.1 Bufotes viridis
CACAGCGATACCACATGTGTGCCACTTTTTTGCAGCCAAGATGCGCAAAGTGGCCCTAAATCCAATGAGTACCTTTAGGATTTCACAGGACATTTTTTACGCATTTGGATTCCAAACTGCTTCTGACGTTTAGGGGCCACTAATATGCCAGGGCAGTAAAAATACCACACAAGTGACCCCATTTTAGAAAGAAGACACCACAAGGTATTCTGTGAGGGGTATGGTGAGTTCATGTAAAAGTTTATTTTTTGTCACAAGTTAGTGAAATATGAGACTTTGTAAAAAAAAAAAAAATTCAATTTCCGCTAACTTGTGCCAAAAAGTAAAAACTTCCATGAACTCAATATGCCGCTCAGCGAATACCTTAGGGTGTCTACTTTCCGAAATGGGGTCACTTGAGTGGTATTTTTACTGCCCAGGCACTTTAGGGGCCCCTAAAGCGAGAGAAGTAGTTTGGAATCCAAATGCGTAAAAATGCCCTGTGAAATCCTAATGGTACTCATTGGATTTAGGGCCCCTCTGCGCACCTTGGCTGCAAAAAAGTGGCACACATGTGGTATCGCCGTACTTAGGAGAAGTAGGGCAATGTGTTTTGGGGTGTATTTTTACATATACCCATGCTGGGTGAGAGAAATATTTCTGTAAATGGACAACTTTGTATAAAAAAATGGAAAAAGTTGTCATTTACAGAGATATTTTTCACACCCAGTATGGGTATATGTAAAAATACACTCCAAAACACATTTCCCTACTTCTCCTGAGTACGGCGATACCACATGTGTGCCACTTTTTTGCATCCAAGATGCGCAAAGGGGCCCTAAATACAATGAGTACCTTTAGGATTTCACAGGACATTTTTACGCATTTGGATTCCAAACTGCCTCTGACGTTTAAGGGCCCCTAAAATGCCAGGGCAGTAAAAATACCACACAAGTGACCCCATTTTAGAAAGTAGACACCCCATGTTATTCTGTGAGGGGTACGGTGAGTTCATGTAAAAGTTTATTTTTTGTCACAAGTTTGTCACAAAAAAAAAAAATCCATTTCCGCTAACTTGTGCCAAAAAATAAAAACTTCCATGAACTCACTATGCCCCTCAGTGAATACCTTAGGGTGTCTACTTTCCGAAATGGGGTCATTTGTGGGGTGTTTGTACTATCTGGGCATTGTAGTACCTCAGGAAACAGGACAGGTGCTCAGAAAGTCAAAGTGCGGAAATTCACTTTTTTGCACTATAGTTTGTAAACAATATAACTTTTACCCAAACCAATAAATATACACTTATAGAATTTTTTTTATCAAAGACATGTCGAACAAGACATTTTGTGAAAAATATATAGAGAAATGTAGTTTTATTTGACAAATTTTCCAACAGTAAGTGAAAAATGTCATTTTTTTGCAAAAATTTCGTCAAAAAAAGTAAAATATCAAAAAATGTAAAAATGTCAGCAAGAATGAAATACCACCAAATGAAATCTCTATTAGTGAGAAGAAAATTCATTTGGGTGGTAAGCTGTATGACCGAGCAATAAACAGTGAAAGTAGTGTAGTGCGGATATGTAAAAAAGGGCCTGGTCACTAGGGGGGTATAAACCTGTGGTCTTCAAGTGGTTAAAAACATATTAAAATAACTATAATGCAGCTAAACTAACCATATAAAGAAACAAAACTATATACACGTCTTATCCTTAACTTAAGGCCAACCAAATACAAGCGGGTATCTGCACCAACATAGGCCCTGGCCTGGAACACAATTGTCCAGCCAGGCACAGTTCTGGAGGATGAGGAAGAGGAGTAGGAGGAACACTGGGGGATACAGAGGACACAGACGATATACCTCAATCAAAGAGGATAGCTTGTCCTTGCCTCTGGGCAGCCTGGCAGACATGAGCGACTACATGCTGCAGTGCCTGCGCAACGACCGCCCAGTTACGGCCACATTCTAACTTATGCTGATTACTGGGTGACCACCCTGCTGCATCCTCGTTACAAGGACAACGTGCCCTCCTTAATTCCCTCACTGGAGTGTAATAGGAAGATGAGCGCGCTAGTAGACATGCTGCTGATGGCATTCACACCTGACACTGGGGACTCAGTGGAAGCACAAGGTCTGCACCACTAGCAGATCTGGAACATCTTAGCAGTACACATACTGACTGATGGGTCTGCCTAGGGGAATAGCTACAGGGGAAGCAGGGGAAGCAACTGCTTTGGGGCCGTGACCCAGAAAGGGCCCATCCAGGAGGAGGAGGAGGACTAACAGTATTATACAATAAATTATAGTAGTATAGACAGTATAGAAAGCGAATGGAACAGCTGCTGGGCCTGGTCTCAGAGAGCGATCTTTAGTAGCCCCAGGAATGGCGGCATGAAAGGAAGGGGTTTGCGCAAAAATTACTGGGGGAGGGAGGCCCCATTCAAAAATTTGCTGTGGTGCCCAATCAATTCTAGCTACACCACTGGGTCTGCCCCATTCAACTTCTGGGTCATCAAATTGGGCACATGTCCTGAGGTTGCCCTTTACGCCTTGGAGGTGCTGGCCTACCCTGCAGCCACTGTATTGTCTGAATGTGTGTTTAGCATGGCTGGTGGCATTATCACAGACAAGCGCAGTCACCTGTCCGCAGACAATGTGGGCAAGCTTTTGTTTATTAAAAAGAACCAGGCATGGATCCCACAGGACTTGTTTGTACCTTATGCAGAATAGACATGCATACCGGCCTCACCCAACCACTGTTATACTACCGTGCACTTACACTTTGTTTTATTTTTTATATTTTCCCAATGTTTTGGGGTCTATACTAATTTATTTTAAAAAATTACAAATAAAAAAACTGTTATTGGCGACTACCTTTGGCTTCACAGCCCCAAAAGGCTTTATTTCATGCAAGAATGTAACCGCCAATTGTAAGTTCCCTGTCAGTTACGCAGTGCAGAGGTTTGTACCTGGCAAAAAATATTTCACCCAACAATTTAAAATCTATCCTTTGCTGGACAGTATTAAACTTGGCCAGCCACAGCTGGAACCACTGATTAACGGTATTGCTATTTTGGCAATTGAATTTTACGCCAGAACAAAATCTATCCTTTGCCGGACACTATTAAACTTGGCCAGCCACTGCTGGGACACCAGATTTAGGGGATTGCTATTTTGGCAATTGAATTTCACCCCAGAAAATTATCAAACCTTTGCCGGACACTATTAAACTTGGCCAGCCACTGCTGGGACACCAGATTTACGGTATTGCTATTTTGGCAATTGAATTTCACCCCAGAACAAAATATATCCTTTGCGGGACACTATTAAACTTGGCCAGCCACAGCTGAAACCACTGATTTATGGTATTGCTATTTTGGCAATTAAATTTCACCCCAAAAAAATATATATCCTTTGCCGGACACTATTATACTTGGCCAGCCACAGCTGAAACCTCTGATTTACGGTATTGCTATTTTGGCAATTGAATTTCACCCCAGAACAAAATATATCCTTTGCCGGACACTATTACACTTTTCCAGCCACAGCTGAAACCTCTGATTTACAGTATTGCTATTTTGGCAATTGAATTTCACCCCAGAACGAAATATATCCTTTGCCGGACACTATTAAACTTGGCCAGGCACAGCTGAAACCACTGATTTACGGTATTGATATTTTGGCAATTGAATTTCACCCCAGAACAAATTATATCCTTTGCCGGACACTATTAAACTTGGCCAGCCACTGCTGGGACACCAGATTTAGGGGATTGCTATTTTGGCAATTGAATTTCACCCCAGATAATTATCTATCCTTTGCCGGACACTATTAAACTTGGCCAGCCACTGCTGGGACACCAGATTTAGGGGATTGCTATTTTGGCAGTTGAATTTCACCACAGAAAAAAATCGATCCTTTGCCAGACGGCAGACAGTATTATACCTGGCCAGCCACAGCTGAAACCACTGATTTATGGTATTGCTATTTTGGCAATTGAATTTCACCCCAAAAAAATATATATCCTTTGCCGGACACTATTAAACTTGGCCAGCCACAGCTGAAACCACTGATTTATGGTATTGCTATTTTGGCAATTGAATTTCACCCCAGAAAAAAATATATCTTTTGCTGGACACTATTATACTTGGCCAGTCACAGCTGAAACCTCTGATTTACGGTATTGCTATTTTGGCAATTGAATTTCACCCCAGAACAAAATATATCCTTTGCCGGACACTATTAAACTTGGCCAGGCACAGCTGAAACCACTGATTTACGGTATTGCTATTTTGGCAATTGAATTCCACCCCAGAACAAATTATATCCTTTGCCGGACACTATTAAACTTGGCCAGCCACTGCTGGGACACCAGATTTAGGGGATTGCTATTTTGGTAGTTGAATTTCACCACAGAAAAAAATCGATCCTTTGCCAGACAGCAGACAGTATTATACCTGGCTAGCCACAGCTGGAACACCAGATTTAGGGGATTGCTATTTTGGCAATTGAATTTAACCCCTCAATAAAATATAGAAATTTCTATCCTGAGTTTCTAGGGGTGACAATAAGCACAGCCAAGCCCCTGATGTAGGATATAGCAAAAAAAACAAAAACCTAGTATTGATGGATTGATGGACTTGGTGGCCGCTTGTGCTGGTGCACAACAAGACACAAAATGAACGCCGATCACCCCACAAAAAAGTGACAGAAAAACGCTCTGTGCAGCCAAAAAAACAGTGAGCAATTAAGTAGCAGAAGTTGAATGATTCACAGCTGTAGATCGATCACTTCATTAGGTGTTTTTGCTGAGTTTTCACTGCCTAATCTCGCCCTCACAGCAGCTGCGTCCTAACCCTACACTAATCAGAGCAGAGTGACGTGACTCCAGCTTAAATAGAGGCTGGGTCACATGCTGCACTTGGCTAATCACAGCCATGCCATTAGTAGGCATGGCTGTGATGGATTCTTAGGGCAAGAAGTAAAACGCTAGCTGATTGGCTGCTGTGCAGCCCTTCAGAAAGCATGAAGAAATCGCCGAACAACGAACCTGAACCCAAACATTTTTTTAAATATTCGGGTCCGGGTCCGTGTCCCGAAACACCCCAAAATTCGGTACGAACCCAAACTATACAGTTCGGGTTCGCTCAACTCTACTCATAAAGCGTAATTAAAGGTAACCTGTCACCAGGAAATTCACTGTGAAACCAGACACAATGCCTTTTATGGCTAGCTCAGCTGATTGTAATGATACCTTTCACTTTGTAATCCATTACTTCCTTCTGGAGAAAAAACACTTTCAATTCCTATGCAAATGAGCAGTTAAGTGCACCAAGGGCGGTCCCAAGCCACTCTGTGCACCCGTACTTCTCTTGCTTCCTCTGTCAGTCCCTCCCTGTCCATCTTGATAGTGCCAGGTTGTTGCATAGTCATCTCGCCAGGCCCGGTCAATCAAGAAGGGCAGCAGGGGCAAGGGTGCATACAGGGGCTTGGACCCACCCTCAGGGTACTTAACTGCTCATTTGCATATGGATTTTAAATACTTTTTCTCCACAATAAAGCAATGGCTGAAGGAAAGGGATCATTACATTCAGCCAAGTATATCCCACAAGGCATTGTGTCTGGTTTAACAGTGAATTTCCTGGTGACATCTTTAAAAGTATGTCCATAATAGGCATAAAAAGCATGGGAAAAATCCTCAGTAGATTTTGCTATGGATCAATGGAGAATTTTAATAGGGTTGTCTCCCTTAAGCAAATGCCATTTATAATAAGGACAAAGTAAATACAAGGCACTTACTAATGTACTGTGATTGTCATATTGCCTCTTTTGCTAGCTTAATTCATTTTTCCATTACATTATACACTGGTTGTTTCCAGGCATTATGGGTACTACTTCAGCTCAGATACGAGGTGGGCCTATTCACTCTCCCTTGGTCCAGGCCACCACAGTGGTCAGCACTTTTTCTAGAGTTCATAAGCATGGCCATTGCTGCTGGATTGCAGAGTGGTTGTAACCCCAGGAAAAGTAGATTGTAGACTGTGCAGATAGAATTTTTGTATGTTTTTGTATATATACAAAATGGTAATATACTGTAATAGAATCACAATAAATCAGGTATACCCAGGCCACTCTGCCTAATTGCATTCATCCCACTTGGTGGCCCAATCTCAGTGTGAAAAGTTGGCAGTTAAACTGCATGGAGAGTGCAGGGAAAAGGTATCGTCATTTGCATTATGTTCTAGGGCACCCACATTCATAGTTAAAGGGAACCTGTCACCTCAATAAACTGTCCCAAGCTGCCGGCAGCACCATAGAGTATCCAGGATCGTGTTTCTAATCATCCTTTTCTATCTGTTGTCCGATCTGGTAAAAGCGCTCAAAATGATCTTTTATTCCCGGCCGGCGCACACCTCGAGTCAGGCTTGAAGTCATGGAGGCAGCGGCCTCCTTGCTTCAAGCCGCAGTAACCACGCCCCCTTTCCTGCCCCTTCGCTGTGACTGACAGTGTTTATGCACGACAGCCGGCTGTCAGTCACAGCGAAGGGGCAGGAAAGGGGGCGTGGTTACTGCGGCTTGAAGCAAGGAGGCCGCTGCCTCCATGACTTCAAGCCTGACTCGAGGTGTGCGCCGGCCGGGAATAAAAGATCATTTTGAGCGCTTTTACCAGATCGGACAACAGATAGAAAAGGATGATTAGAAACACGATCCTGGATACTCTATGGTGCTGCCGGCAGCTTGGGACAGTTTATTGAGGTGACAGGTTCCCTTTAAGCTATTTGTTGGGGAAATTACCCCTGAGTCTATGATTTATCGGGGTTCAAATTAAAGAAGAAATCATATGTACAAACATTAGAGATGTCGCGAATGTGGCATTCCGGAGGGGGATCCATGGCAAAACTCCCATGGAAAATTACGTAGTGGACGCAGAGTCAGGTTTTAATCCATAAAGGGCATAAATCACCTAACATCGCTAAATTGGTTGGAATAACGTGCTTTAAAACATCCAGTGTGTGTATACGATCAGGTATGATGTTGTATCGATCAGGTAGTGTAAGGGTTACGCCCACTTCACAGTGACAGACCTAACTGTGACAGACCAAACTCCCCGTCTAACGCACCTCAAACAACCGCAAACAGTCCATTTGCACAAGGTTGGATACCAAGCTAGCCATGTCCTGTTCCTTGTCCTCACTGACGTCATTGAAGGTCTCTTCCTCACGCAATGTACTGTGCCACCCTATATGAGTGGTGTGTTCAGTAATCAGTAGTATTATTTTTATCAGTTTAATCCCTGTTACGTCCCCTATCAGGGGACGTGTAGCAAATAGATTTTAGGAACCGGGAGATGGAAAAAGAAGCTTGGTCGGTCCTCTTACTTCCATTTTTGGGGCACTGCGCGTGCACCGTGCAATGTACTGTGCAACCCTATATGAGTGGTGTGTTACTTAGTACTATTCTTATCAGTTTAATCCCTGTTACGTCCCCTAATAGGTGACGTGTATCGAACAGATTTTAGGAACCGGGAGATGGAAAAAGAAGCTTGGTCGTTCCTCTTACTTCCAATTTGGGGCACTGCGCGTGCGCCGTACAGTCAAACAAAAAAATGCAACAGCACTCTGCAACCAGAGCTCTGCCCAAGATTCTACCTTTTGATCAAAATGTAAACTAATGTCTCCACTGTTTGCATGCAATATGGTGGATTAGTGCACTAATGTCCTCTTATAGCTTCTATCTTGGGCAGAGCTCTGGTTGCAGAGTGCTGTTGCATTTTTTTGTTTGTATGTATAATTGCCATAGCTACATGCACCTGCATACAGGGAGTGCTGACTGACCCCCTTTTTGTGTTTCTGTTTAGTGTGCGCCGTACAATGTACTGTGCAACCCTATATGAGTGGTGTGTTAACTAGTACTATTCTTATCAGTTTAATCCCTGTTACGTTCCCTATCAGGGGACGTGTATCGAATAGATTTTAGGAACCGGGAGATAGAAAAAGAAGCTTGGTTATACCTCTTACTTACAATTTGGGGCACTGCGCGTGCGCCGTGCAATGTTCTGTGCAACCCTATATGAGTGGCGTGTTAACTAGTACTATTCTTATCAATTTAATCCCTGTTACGTCCCCTATCAGGGGATGTGTATCGAATAGATTTTAGGAACCGGGAGATAGAAAAAGAAGCTTGGTTATTCCTCTTACTTACAATTTGGGGCACCGCGCGTGCGCCGTGCAATGTTCTGTGCAACCCTATATGAGTGGCGTGTTAACTAGTACTATTCTTATCAATTTAATCCCTGTTACGTCCCCTATCAGGGGACGTGTATCGAATAGATTTTAGGAATCGGGAGATGGAAAAGAAGCTTGGTCGGTCCTCTTACTTCCAACTTGGGGCACTGCGCATGCGCTGTGCAATGTACTGTGCCACCCTATATGAGTGGTGTGTTAAGTAGTACTATTCCTATCAGTTTAATCCCTGTTAAGTTCCCTATCAGGGGACGTGTATCGAATAGATTTTAGACAACCGCAAAGAGTTGTCAATAGTTGACACACTCATTACATAAATTTTATTCATCTATGCGTGTAGTGATGACTGTGCTCGTGCGCACGTTTGGGAGATTGCAGGCGATGGTGGTTTTTCTAAGCCTATGGTCAAGCTGAGGTAGTTCAATGACAGTTAAGTGACCCAGAAAACAATGATTCTGCAGTGTGAGCCCATTGTTGGCCTAGTAGGCTTTAATGATCACCTTAGATGATCACAAAGAAAATTAATGTTTTTTCTATGAAAAATTATCCAGCCGATCGCTTTTGGTCTGTTCACAATGAAGCAACGACCTTAGCATCTTGGGTGTGCCAACATTGCCAACACACTCATAGAGGTGATCGCTTCATTGTGATATGCAAGCCCCTTCACCACAACAAGGTAACGATCATGAAGGGGAATTGACACATGTATGTGTCTTTTTTTTGTTTTGTTTTTCCCACCACAGTGCAGCACCGGAGGCCAGAAAAATTAGGCATGTACACATGCCTGAAAAATTAGGTTTATTGTTGCAGCAGCTGCTGTAGCAGCAGCCGGAAAAATTGATGTTTTCTCGGCAGAAAGTGTACTAAAACATTTGGGCCTTGAACCCTAGTTGGTGGCGGAGAAGTCACGCAAGTCATCCGGCATTAAATGCAACAGCGTGGAGACCATTTTTAGCCCAAGGCATCTAAACAGGCCTTTTTTTAGTCAAATGCATCCTCCACTGTCAGTCCCTTTCGGTATCCACACCTCATTCATCTTTATAAAGGTGAGATAATGTAAACTTTTTTGACCTAGGCGACTTCTCTTGTCAGTGACAATACCTCCTTCTGCGCTGAAGGTCCTTTCTGACAGGACACTTGAAGCAGGGCAGGCCAGAAGTTCTATCGCAAATTGGAATAGCTCAGGCCACGGGTCAAGCCTGCACACCCAGTAGTCAAGGGGTTCATCGCTCCTCAGAGTGTCGATATCTGCAGTTAAGGCGAGGTAGTCTGCCACCTGTTGGTCGAGTCGTTCTCTGAGGGTGGACCCCAAAGGGCTGTGGCGATGCGTAGGACTCAAAAAGCTCTGCATGTCCTCCATCAAAAACACGTCTGTAAAGTGTCCTGTCCTTGCCGGCATGGTCGTGGTAGGAGGAGGATTACTTTCACCTCTTCCCCTGTTAGATTCCCATTGTGCTGTGACATCACCCTTATACGCTGTGTAAAGCATACATTTTAACTTGTTTTGGAAGTGCTGTATCCTTTCCAACTTCCGGTAATTCGGTAACATTTCAGCCACTTTCTGCTTATACCGAGGGTCCAGTAGCGTGGCCACTCAGTACAGGTTGTTGTCCTTCAGCCTTTTTATACAAAGGTCCCTCAACAGGCATGACAGCATGAAAGACCCCATTTGCACAAGGTTGGATGCCGAGCTACTCATGTCCCGTTCCTCGTCCTCACTGATGTCATTGAAGGTCTGTTCTTTCCCCCAGCCGCAGAGGCTGTCCTAGCACCCCGGTCATACAAATACTCGTTGACGGCTTTTTCTTGTTGGAGCAGGCGGTCGAACATGAGGAGTGTTGAATTCCAATGTGTCGGGCTGTCGCAAATCAAGCGCCTCAATGGCATGTAGTTTCACCGCTGAATATCGGAAAAGCATGCCATGGCCGTGTAGGAATGCCTGAAATCGCCACACACATTCCTGGCCTGCTTGAGGATGTCCTGTAAGCTTGGGTACTTACACACAAAGCGTTGTACAATCAGATTCAACACATGTGCCATGCATGGCACATGTGTCAACTTGCCCAAATTCAATGCCGCCAACAGATTGCTTCCGTTGTCACACACCACTTTGCCGATCTCCAGTTGGTGCGGGGTCAGCCACTGATCCACCTGTGCGTGACACTGTCGTATCCTGGATGTGGAATAGCCCCTGGGGAGCTGGGGGGGTGCAGTTGATGATGTGGAGCAAGACGCAGCAGTAGAAGAGGACTCAGCCGAGGAGGTTAGCGAAGAGGATGGAGTAGTAGGAGTAGAGAAGGTGGCAGCAGGCCTGCCTGCAAGTAGTGGCGGTGTCACAAACTCCTCTTCAGAGCCACGCATTCCATGCTTGGCAGCCGTCAGCACACCAGTAAATGTCTAGAAGGAGCTGAGTATCACAGTCATTTTACATCTGCCTAATTGGTGCTTATTATGCTTGATTGCTGCTCCTTGACATCCACAGGTGTTTTCAATACCTGATCGAAAACACTTGAATGAACCTCTGTTCTTAAGAGTGGTAGTCTTTAAGGGGTTGAATAATTGTGTCAATCAAGAAATCACAAAAAAAACATTTAATACTGTATTACAAAAACAATTGATGTCATTTTAGTTGAATTTGGTTCTTTAAAAAGTCCTTGTAAGATTTCATTCTGAACACAATTACAAATGTACACTAAATTCCCTTAAACCCTTTACAGCATGGGGGGTTGAATAATTTTGAACACAACTGTAGGCTAAGGGTGGGTCCGCACTAGTATCATGGTATTCCGTTATAGGTTCCATTTATATATAAATTCCCTAAAACCCTTTATAGCATTGGGGGTTGAATAATTTTGAACACAACTGTATACAGTGCATTTGCTGGCAGGCTACTGTCAGCTCAGCTTCTGGCAACTACATTAAAGATTCCTTAAAAACAGACATTTTTTAAAATTTTGTTCTATACATATACATATATACATATATAATAGTGTCCGCAAAAACATATATTTTGTTCTGGGGTGAAATTCAATTGCCAAAATAGCAATACCCTGAATCTGGTGTCCTAGCTGTTGCAGGCCAAGATTCATAGTGTCCGCCAAAACATATATTTTGTTCTGGGGTGAAATTCAATTGCCAAAATAGCAATTCCATAAATCAGTGGTTTCAGCTGTGGCTGGCAAAATATAATAGTGTCCGCCAAAACATATATTTTGTTCTGGGGTGAAATTCAATTGCCAAAATAGCAATACCCTGAATCTGGTGTCCCAGCTGTTGCAGGCCAAGATTCATAGTGTCCGCAAAAACATATATTTTGTTCTGGGGTGAAATTCAATTGCCAAAATAGCAATACCCTGAATCTGGTGTCCCAGCTGTTGCAGGCGAAGATTCATAGTGTCCGCCAAAACATATATTTTGTTCTGGGGTGAAATTCAATTGCCAAAATAGCAATACCATAAATCAGTGGTTTCAGCTGTGGCTGGCAAAATATTATAGTGTCCGCCAAAACATATATTTTGTTCTGGGGTGAAATTCAATTGCCAAAATATCAATACCATAAATCAGTGGTTTCAGCTGTGGCTGGCAAAATATAATAGTGTCCGCCAAAACATATATTTTGTTCTGGGGTGAAATTCAATTGCCAAAATAGCAATACCCTGAATCTGGTGTCCCAGCTGTTGCAGGCCAAGATTCATAGTGTCCGCAAAAACATATATTTTGTTCTGGGGTGAAATTCACTTGCCAAAATAGCAATACCCTGAATCTGGTGTCCCATCTGTTGCAGGCCAAGATTCATAGTGTCCGCCAAAACATATATTTTGTTCTGGGGTGAAATTCAATTGCCAAAATAGCAATACCATAAATCAGTGGTTTCAGCTGTGGCTGGCAAAGTATAATAGTGTCCGCCAAAACATATATTTTGTTCTGGGGTTAAATTCAATTGCCAAAATATCAATACCATAAATCAGTGGTTTCAGCTGTGGCTGGCAAAATATAATAGTGTCTGCCAAAACATATATTTTGTTCTGGGGTGAAATTCAATTGCCAAAATAGCAATACCCTGAATCTGGTGTCCCAGCTGTTGCAGGCCAAGATTCATAGTGTCCGCCAAAACATATATTTTGTTCTGGGGTGAAATTCAATTGCCAAAATAGCAATACCCTGAATCTGGTGTCCCAGCTGATGCAGGCCAAGTTTCATAGTGTCCGCCAAAACATATATTTTGTTCTGGGGTGAAATTCAATTGCCAAAATAGCAATACCCTGAATCTGGTGTCCCAGCTGTTGCAGGCCAAGATTCATAGTGTCCGCCAAAACATATATTTTGTTCTGGGGTGAAATTCAATTGCCAAAATAGCAATACCCTGAATCTGGTGTCCCAGCTGATGCAGGCCAAGTTTCATAGTGTCCGCCAAAACATATATTTTGTTCTGGGGTGAAATTCAATTGCCAAAATAGCAATACCCTGAATCTGGTGTCCCAGCTTTTGCAGGCCAAGGTTCATAGTGTCCGCCAAAACATATATTTTGTTCTGGGGTTAAATTCAATTGCCAAAATAGCAATACCCTGAATCTGGTGTTCGAACTGTTGCAGGCCAATTGTAAATCTGTCCATAAAAGGATACCTTTCATCCAGGGCCTAAATACTAGCCCTAAAAGAGATATTCCCCTAAATCAGTGGTTACTGCTGTGCCTGGATTAGTGTAATACACTATATAAATAAATAGGCAGATAGTGTTAGGTAAAAAAAAAAAATGGAGGTTGCAGTCAGCACAACCCAATACGCAGGTGCACGTTGCTATGGTGAAATACACATACAAACGTAAAGACAAAGGTGCAATGGCACACTGCAGCTAGAGCTCCGTCCTGCCACTATGCTGGATGTTGGATGAGGCATTAGTTTATATTTTGGCCAAATTATGTAAGCCACCCACCACTTCACGGTTGCCTCTCGAGTGGTCCCTAACATTAATTCTTACCTTTTATGGGCCATATCAGCCACACAAAACCCAGGGAGTGCAGGTGCAGGTGGCTTACATAATTTGGCCAAAATATAAACTAATGCCTCATCCACCATCCAGCATAGTGGCAGGACGGAGCTCTAGCTGCAGTGTGCCATTGCACCTTTGTCCTTAAGATAGTGTTAGGTGCCTGTAAAAAAAGGCCTGAATTTGAAATCAATACATTGGGCCAAATATTTTTTTTCTTATTGTGGTGCTTGGTGAACGGTAACAATGAGGAAAACATCTAGTAAGGGACTCGGTCGTCGTGGTGTTAGTGTACCCTCTTGTGCTGGGAGAGGACGTGGCCATTCTGCCACAGCCACACGTCCTAGTGAAGCAACTACCTCAGGTTCCAGTACCCGCCAGAATTTACAGCGATATTTGGTGGGGCCCAATGCCGTTCTAAGGATGGTAAGGCCTGAGCAGGTACAGGTGCTAGTCAATTGGGTGGCCGACAGTGGATCAGCATCAGCAGGTTCACAACATTATCTCCCACCTAGTCTTCTGCAGAAAGCACACAGGTGGCACCTGAAAACCAAGCCCATCAGTCTGTCACATCACCCCCATGCATATCAGGGAAACTGTCTGAGCCTCAAGTTATGCAGCAGTCTCTTATGCTGTTTGAAGACTCTGCTGGCTTCCCAAGGGAATCCACCTAGCCCTTCCCCAGTGGTGGAAGACATAGAATGCACTGATGCACAACCACTGATGTTTCCTGATGATGAGGACATGGGAGTACCACCTCATCGGAGTCCGCACGTCTCTGATGATGACGAAACACAGGTGCCAACTGCTGCGTCTTTCTGCAGTGTGCAGACCGAACAGGAGGTCAGGGAGGAAGACTGTGTGGAAGACGATGCAGGGGACGATGAGGTCCTAGACCCCACATGGAATGAAGGTCGTGCCACTGACTTTCATAGTTCAGAGGAAGAGGCAGTGGTGAGACCGAGCCAACAGCCTAGCAAAAGAGAGAGCAGGGGGCAAAAGCAGAACAGCCGCCTCAAAGAGAGTTCGCCTGCAACTGGCCACCGCCACCAGGGACCGAGCACCCCAAAGGCAGCTTCAAGGAGTTCCCTGGCATGGCACTTCTTTAAACAATGTGCTGACGACAAGACCTGAGTGGTTTGCACGCTAGGCCATCAGAGCCTGAAGTGAGGCATTAACGTTCTGAACCTTAGCACAACCTGCATGACCAGGCATCTACATGCAAAGCATGAACTGCAGTGGAGTAAACACCTTAAAAGCAAGGAACTCACTCTGGCTCCCCCTGCTCCCTCTTTTGCTGCTGCCTTGGCCTCTTCCTCCGCCTCGGGAGGAATGTTGGCACCTGCCGCCCACCAAACAGAGGATGTGCCACTGACAACACCACCTGCGTCACCAAGCATCTCCACCATGTCACACGGCAGCGTTCAGCTCTCCATCTCACAAACCTTGGAGAGAAAGCGTAAATTCCCTCCTAGCCACCCTCGAGCCCTGGGCCTGAATGCCAGCATTTCTAAACTACTGGCCTTTGAAATGCTGTCATTCAGGCTGGTGGACACAGACAGCTTCAAACAGCTGATGTCCATGGCTGTCCCACAGTATGTTGTTCCCAGCTGCCACTACTTCTCCAAGACAGCCGTGCCTTCCCTGCACAACCAAGTATCCGATAAAATAAAGTTTGCACTGCACAACGCCATCTGTGGCAAGGTCCACCTAACCACAGATACGTGGACCAGTAAGCACGGCCAGGGACGCTATATCTCCCTAACTGCACACTGGGTAAATGTAGTGGCGGCTGGGCCGCAGGCGGAGAGTTCCTTGGCGCACGTCCTTCCGTCGCCAAGGATCGCAGGGCATCATTCTTTGCCTCCTGTAGCCTCCTCCTCCTACTCGGCTTCCTCCTCCTCTGCTTCCACCAGCTCATCCAGTCAGCCACACACCTTCACCACCAACTTCAGCACAGTCTGGGGTAAACGTCAGCAGGCCATTCTGAAACTCATATGTTTGGGGGACAGGCCCCACACCGTGCAGAAGTTGTGGTGGGGTATTGAACAACAGACCGACGAGTGGTTTCTGCCGGTGGGCCTCAAGCCCGGCTTGGTGGTGTGCGATAATGGGCGAAATCTCGTCGCAGCTCTGGGACTAGCCGGTTTGACTCACATCCCTTGCCTGGCGCATGTGCTGAATTTGGTGGTGCAGAAGTTCATTCACAACTACCCAGACATGTCAGAGCTGCTGCATAAAGTGCGGGCCGTCTGTGCGTGCTTCCTCCCGGCGTTCACATCCTGCCGCTGCTCGCCTGTCTGCGCTACAGCGGAACTTTGGCCTTCCCGCTCACCGCCTCATATGCGACGTGCCCACCAGGTGAAACTCCACCTTGCACATGCTGAACAGCAGCAGGCCATAGTGGAGTTTCAGCTGCAGCACGCACGCGTCAGTCGCACTGCGGAACAGCACCACTTCACCACCAATAATTGGGCCTCCATGCGAGACCTGTGTGCCCTGTTGCGCTGTTTCGAGTACTTCACCAACATGGCCAGTGGCGATGACACCGTTATCAGCGTTACAATACCACTTCTATGTCTCCTTGAGAAAACGCTTAGGGCGATGATGGAAGAGGAGGTGGCCCAGGAGAAGGAGGAGGAGGGGTAATTTTTAGCAATTTCAGGCCAGTCTGTTAGAAGTGGCTCAGAGGGAGGTTTTTTGCAACAGCAGAGGCCAGGTACAAATGTGGCCAGCCAGGGCCCACTACGGGAGGACGAGGAGGATGAGGATGAAGTAGGTTCACAGCGGGGTGGCACCCGACACAGCTTAGGCCCATCACTGGTGCATGGCTGGGGGGATACGGAGGACGATGACGATACGCCTCCCACAGAGGACAGCTTGTCCTTACCTCTGGGGAGCCTGGCACACATGAGCGACTACATGCTGCAGTGCCTGCGCAACGACAGCAGAGTTACCCACATTTTAACGTGTGTGGACTACTGGGTTGCCACCCTGCTGGATCCCCGGTACAAAGACAATGTGCCCACCTTACTTCCTGCACTGGAGCGTGATAGGAAGATGTGCGAGTACAAGCGCACGCTGGTAGAGGCGCTCCTGAGAGCATTCCCAAATGTCACAGGGGAACAGGTGGAAGCCCAAGACGAAGGCAGAGGAGGAGCAAGAGGTCGCCAACGCAGCTGTGTCACGGCCAGCTCCTCTGAGGGCAGGGTTAGCATGACAGAAATGTGGAAAAGTTTTGTCTACATGCCACAGCTAACTGCACCACCACCTGATACGGAACGTGTTAGCAGGAGGCAGCATTTCACTAACATGGTTGAACAGTACGTCTGCACACCCCTCCACGTACTGACTGATGGTTCGGCCCCATTCAACTTCGGTGTCTCCAAATTGTCCACGTGGCCAGAGTTAGCATTTTATGCCTTGGAGGTGCTGGCCTGCCCGGCGGCCAGCGTTTTGTCTGAACGTGTATTCAGCACGGAAGGGGGCGCCATTACTGACAAACGCAGCAGCCTGTCCACAGCCAACGTGGACAAGCTGACGTTCATAAAAATGAACCAGGCATGGATCCCACAGGACCTGTGCCTCCCTTGTGCAGAATAGACATTTATAACTGCCTCCCCCTCAACCATGTATTCTTGTACTCCGGGGCACTTCTTTATTGAATCCTAATTTTTTTAACTTTACCATGATCTTGCGGTGCAACCCAAAGTTGAATGAACCTCTCCTATGTCTGGGTGGTGGGGCCGAAATAACTGAGTGGCCTTCTCTGGTGGTGGTTGATATGACGCATGATTCCTTGCTGTGGGACCTCTCTCCTTTGTCTGGGTGCTGGGCCGAAATAACTGAGAGTGGCCTTCTCCGTTGGTGGTTGATATGACGCATGATTCCTTCCTGTGGGACATCTCTCCTCTGTCTGGGTGCTGGGCCGAAATAACTGAGAGTGGCCTTCTCCAGTGGTGGGTGATATGACGCATGATTCCTTGATGTAGGACCTGTATCCTCGGTCTGGGTGCTGGGCTGAAATAAATGAAAGTGGCCTTCTCCGGTGGTGGTTGATATGACGCATGATTCCTTGCTGTGGGACCTCTCTCCTCTGTCTGGGTGCTGGGCCGAAATAACTGAGAGTGGCCTTCTCCGCTGGTGGTTGATATGACGCATGATTCCTTGCTGTGGGACCTCTCTCCTCTGTCTGGGTGCTGGGCCAAAATAACTGAGAGTGGCCTTCTCCGGTGGTGGTTGATATGACGCATGATTCCTTGCTGTGGGACCTCTCTCCTCTGTCTGGATGCTGGGCCAAAATAGCTGAAAGTGGCCTTCTCCGGTGGTGGTTGATATGACGCATGATTCCTTGCTGTGGGACCTCTCTCCTCTGTCTGGGTGCTGGGCCGAAATAACTGAGAGTGGCCTTCTCTGGTGGTGGTTGATATGACGCATGATTCCTTGCTGTGGGACCTCTCCTCTGTCTGGGTGCTGGGCCGAAATAACTGAGAGTGGCCTTCTCTGGTGGTGGTTGATATGACGCATGATTCCTTCCTGTGGGACATCTCTCCTCTGTCTGGGTGCTGGGGCCGAAATAACTGAGTGGCCTTCTCCAGTGGTGGGTGATATGACGCATGATTCCTTGATGTAGGACCTGTATCCTCGGTCTGGGTGCTGGGCTGAAATAACTGAAAGTGGCCTTCTCCGGTGGTGGTTGATATGACGCATGATTCCTTGCTGTGGGACCTCTCTCCTCTGTCTGGGTGCTGGGCCGAAATAACTGAGAGTGGCCTTCTCCGGTGGTGGTTGATATGACGCATGATTCCTTGCTGTGGGACCTCTCTCCTCTGTCTGGGTGCTGGGCCAAAATAACTGAGAGTGGCCTTCTCCGGTGGTGGTTGATATGACGCATGATTCCTAGCTGTGGGACCTCTCTCCTCTGTCTGGGTGCTGGGCCAAAATAGCTGAAAGTGGCCTTCTCCGGTGGTGGTTGATATGACGCATGATTCCTTGCTGTGGGACCTCTCTCCTCTGTCTGGGTGCTGGGCCGAAATAACTGAGAGTGGCCTTCTCCGGTGGTGGTTGATATGACGCATGATTCCTTCTTGTGGGACATCTCTCCTCTGTCTGGGTTCTGTGGCCGAAATTACTGAGTGACCTTCTCCAGGGGTGTTTGATATGACGCATGATTCCTTGATGTGGGACCTGTATCCTCGGTCTGGGTGCTGGGCTGAAATAACTGAGAGTGGCCTTCTCCGGTGGTGGTTGATATGACGCATGATTCCTTGCTGTGGGACCTCTCTCCTCTGTCTGGGTGCTGGGCCGAAATAACTGAGAGTGGTCTTCTCCGGTGGTGGTTGATATGACGCATGATTCCTTGCTGTGGGACCTCTCTCCTCTGTCTGGGTGCTGGGCCGAAATAACTGAGAGTGACCTTCTCCGGTGGTGGTTGATATGACGCATGATTCCTTGCTGTGGGACCTCTCTCCTCTGTCTGGGTGCTAGGCCGAAATAACTGAGAGTGGCCTTCTCCATTGGTGGTTGAGATGACGCATGATTCCTTCCTGTGGGACATCTCTCCTCTGTCTGGGTGCTGGGGCCGAAAAAACTGAGTGGCCTTCTCCAGTGGTGGGTGATATGATGCATGATTCCTTGATGTGGGACCTGTATCCTCGGTCTGGGTGTTGGGCTGAAATAACTGAGAGTGGCCTTCTCCGGTGGTGGTTGAAATGACGCATGATTCCTTGTTGTGGGACCTCTCTCCTCTGCATGGGTGCTGGGTCGAAATAACTGAGAATGGCCTTCTCCGGTGGTGGTTGATATGACGCATGATTCCTTGCTGTGGGACCTCTCTCCTCTGTCTGGGTGCTGGGCCAAAATAACTGAGAGTGGCCTTCTCCAGTGGTGGTTGATATGACGCACGATTCCTTCCTGTGGGACATCTCTCCTCTGTCTGGGTGCTGGGGCCGAAATAACTGAGTGGCCTGCTCCAGTGGTGGGTGATATGACGCATGATTCCTTGATGTGGGACCTGTATCCTCGGTCTGGGTGCTGGGCTGAAATAACTGAAAGTGGCCTTCTCCGGTGGTGGTTGATATGACGCATGATTCCTTGCTGTGGGACCTCTCTCCTCTGTCTAGGTGCTGGGCCAAAATAACTGAGAGTGGCCTTCTCCGGTGGTGGTTGATATGACGCACGATTCCTTCCTGTGTGACATCTCTCCTCTGTCTGGGTGCTGGGGCCAAAATAACTGAGTGGCCTGCTCCAGTGGTGGGTGATATGACGCATGATTCCTTGATGTGGGTCCTGTATCCTCGGTCTGGGTGCTGGGCTGAAATAACTGAAAGTGGCCTTCTCCGGTGGTGGTTGATATGACGCATGATTCCTTGCTGTGGGACCTCTCTCCTCTGTCTGGGTGCTGGGTCGAAATAACTGAGAATGGCCTTCTCCGGTGGTGGTTGATATGACGCATGATTCCTTGCTGTGGGACCTCTCTCCTCTGTCTGGGTGCTGGGCCAAAATATCTGAGTGGCCTTCTCCAGTGGTGGTTGATATGACGCATGATTCCTAGCTGTGGGACCTCTCTCCTCTGTTTGGGTGCTGGGCCGAAATAACTGAAAGTGGCCTTCTCCGGTGGTGGTTGATATGACGCATGATTCCTTGCTGTTGGACCTCTCTCCTCTGTCTGGGTGCTGGGCTGAAAAAACTGAGAGTGGCCTTCTCCGGTGGTGGTTGATATGACGCATGATCCCTTGCTGTGGGACATCTCTCCTCTGTCTGGGAGCTGGGGCCAATATAACTGAGTGGCCTTCTCCAGTGGTGGGTGATATGACGCATGATTCCTTGATGTGGGACCTGTATTCTCGGTCTGGGTGCTGGGCTGAAATAACTGAAAGTGGCCTTCTCCGGTGGTGGTTGATATGACGCATGATTCCTTGCTGTGGGACCTCTCTCCTCTGTCTGGGTGCTGGGCCGAAATAACTGAGAGTGGTCTTCTCCGGTGGTGGTTGATATGACGCATGATTCCTTGCTGTGGGACCTCTCTCCTCTGTCTGGGTGCTGGGCCGAAATAACTGAGAGTGGCCTTCTCCGGTGGTGGTTGATATGACGCATGATTCCTTCCTGTGGGACATCTCTCCTCTGTCTGGGTGCTGGGGCCGAAATAACTGAGTGGCCTTCTCCGCTGGTGGTTGATATGACGCATGATTCCTTGCTGTGGGACCTCTCTCCTCTGTCTGGGTGCTGGGTCGAAATAACTGAGAGTGGCCTTCTCCAGTGGTTGTTGATATGACGCATGATTCCTTGCTGTGGGACCTCTCTCCTCTGTCTGGGTGCTGGGGCCGAATTAACTGAGTGGCCTTCTCCAGTGTTGAGTGATATGACGCATGATTCCTTGCTGTGGGACCTCTCTCCTCTGTCTGGGTGCTGGGCCGAAATAACTGAGAGTGGCCTTCTCCGGTGGTGGTTGATATGACGCATGATTCCTTGCTGTGGGACCTCTCTCCTCTGTCTGGGTGCTGGGCCGAAATAACTAAAAGTGGCCTTCTCCGGTGGTGTTTGATATGACGCATGATTCCTTGATGTGGGACCTGTATCCTCGGTCTGGGTGCTGGGCTGAAATAACTGAAAGTGGCCTTCTCTAGGTGGTGGTTGATATGACGCATGATTCCTTGCTGTGGGACCTCTCTCCTCTGCCTGGGTGCTGGGCCGAAATAACTGAGAGTGGTCTTCTCCGGTGGTGGTTGATATGACGCATGATTCCTTGCTGTGGGACCTCTCTCCTCTGTCTGGGTGCTGGGCCGAAATAACTGAGAGTGACCTTCTCCGGGGGTGGTTGATATGACGCATGATTCCTTGCTGTGGGACCTCTCTCCTCTGTCTGGGTGCTGGGCCGAAATAACTGAGAGTGGCCTTCTCCAGTGGTGATTGATATGACGCATGATTCCTTCCTGTAGGACATCTCTCCTCTGTCTGGCTGCTGGGGCCGAAATAACTGAGTGGCCTTCTCCAGTGGTGGGTGATATGACACATGATTCCTTGATGTAGGACCTGTATCCTCGGTCTGGGTGCTGGGCCGAAATAACTGAGAGTGGCCTTCTCCGGTGGTGGTTGATATGACGCATGATTCCTTGCTGTGGGACCTCTCTCCTCTGTCTGGGTGCTGGGTCGAAATAACTGAGAGTGGCCTTCTCCGTTGGTGGTTGATATGACGCATGATTCCTTGCTGTGGGACCTCTCTCCTCTGTCTGGGTGCTGGGGCCGAAATAACTGAGTGGCCTCCAGTGCTGGGTGATATGACGCATGATTCCTTGCTGTGGGACCTCTCTCCTCTGTCTGGGTGCTGGGCCGAAATTACTGAGAGTGGCCTTCTCCGGTGGTGGTTGATATGACGCATGATTCCTTGCTGTGGGACCTCTCTCCTCTGTCTGGGTGCTGGGTCGAAATAACTGAAAGTGGCCTTCTCCGATGGTGGTTGATATGACGCATGATTCCTTGCTTTGGGACCTCTCTCCTCTGTTTGGGTGCTGGGCCGAAATAACTGAGAGTGGCCTTCTCCGGTGGTGGTTGATATGACTCATGATTCCTTGCTGTGGGACATCTCTCCTCTGTCTGGGTGCTGGGGCTGAAATTACTGAGTGGCCTTCTCCAGTTGTGGGTGATATGACGCATGATTCCTTGATGTGGGACCTGTATCCTCAGTGTGGGTGCTGGGCTGAAATAACTGAAAGTGGCCTTCTCCGGTGGTGGTTGATATTACGCATGATTTCTTGCTGTGGGACCTCTCTCCTCTGTCTGGGTGCTGGGCTGAAATAACTGAGAGTGGGCCTTCTCCGGTGGTGGTTGATATGATGCATGATTCCTTGCTGTGGGACCTCTCTCCTCTTTCTGGGTGCTGGGCCGAAATAACTGAGAGTGGCCTTCTCCGGTGGTGGTTGATATGACGCATGATTCCTTGCTGTGGGTCTTCTCTCCTCTGTCTGGGTGCTGGGCCGAAATAACTGAGAATGGCCTTCTCCGGTGGTGGTTGATATGACGCATGATTCCTTCCTGTGGGACATCTCTCCTCTGTCTGGGTGCTGGGGCCGAAATAACTGAGTGGCCTTCTCCAGTGGTGGGTGATATGACACATGATTCCTTGATGTGGGACCTATATCCTCGGTTTGGGTGCGGGGCTGAAATAACTGAAAGTGGCCTTCTCCAGTGGTGGGTGATATGACGCATGATTCCTTGCTGTGGGACCTCTCTCCCCTGTCTTGGTGCTGGGGCCAAAATAACTGAAAGTGGCCTTCTCCAGTGTTGGGTGATATGATGCATGATTCCTTGCAGTGGGACCTCTCTCCAATTGATATTGGTTAAATTTTATTCATTTTATTTTATTTTAATTCATTTCCCTATCCACATTTGTTTGCAGGGGATTTACCTACATTTTGCTGCCTTTGGCAGCCCTCTAGCCTGTTCCTGGACTATTTTACAGCCTTTTTAGTACCTAAAAGTTCGGGTCCCCATTGACTTCATTGGGGTTCGAGTTCGGGATAAAGTTCGGGTCGAGTTCGGATCCCGAACCCGAACATTTTTGGGAAGTTCGGCCGAACTTCCCGAACCCGAACTTCCAGGTGTTCGCTCATCTCTACTGCTGACATCTGTACGACACAGATGTCAGCAGTTTATAGCAGAGGATCAGCAATGTGCCTCTGCTGACCCTCTGCTATAACCACTAGATACCAGGAAAGCATTAGAAAGGAGGCGGGCGGGGGATCGCCTGCCTTCCGCACTGCCCGCCCGCCGCACCGCCCACATTCCCCCCCCCTGCACCGCTCGCGGGGACAGTAATATTACAAATAAACAAGAAAGTATGCAGGATTGCAAGTAAGGATACACCAAAATGTGGATATATAAAGATAATATAATTAATGAGATGACAATAATGCAAATTATTTATGGGTAATGTATAGGAATACAAATGAAGTAAAAGAGGAGCGTGTGGAGATGGTGCCGTTTCACATCAGGTTTTCTGTAATGGAAAACAAAGGCATGCAGATTAAATCCTATAAAATTGCATTTAATTCATCATATTCGCGATTTAGTCCTCTTGGTTCCAAAGTTTGTAGCCTATTAATCCAAAAGGCTTCGCGTTTTTTTAAAGTTTAGACTCTATCACCTCCCCTGCGAGGGGATTGTACCTGCTCAATGATCTGGAATCTCAGTTGGGAGATGTTATGGCGACAGCGATCAAAATGAGAGGGTGTAGGTAACAGTAAGTTCTTTTTCCTTATTGTCGATTTATGTTTAGAAAACCTGTCTTTCATTTTGGTCAATGTCTCCAGTGGCGTAACTACTGTGGAAGCAGGAGAAGCGGCTGCTTCGGGGGCCCGGGCTGCCAAAGTTTATTTTAAAGTTAAATAGTTAATCATGATTGATTCAACTTGTTGTAAGTTGTTCAGGGCCCTTTCAAAGCAGGCGCAGCAGCGGCGGCGGACTGCCCCCCCCCTTCAATCCCCTCGCTAATGTGATCTATTCTTACTGTCTCCTGAAGTCTGAGTACAGCGCACAGCGCGCAGGCTGTATTAAGCCCGCCCACATACTGATGATTCAGAGCAGGGAGCGGCAGGCAGGCGGCAGCAGTAGAGAAGAGGCAGAGCAGCAGCACGTCAGGTCCAGCACCAGCGGTCCAGTGCCCAGACCAGCGCAGAGTGTGGTAGCTACTGCTGTCAGGTCCAGCGCCCAGTCCAGCACAGAATGTGGTAGCTAGTAGGGATGTCCCGATACCAGTATCGGTATCGGGACCGATACCGGCATTTTCACGAGTACTTGTGAAAATGCCGCAGATACCGCTGCCGATACCGGAAGTTCCGGTCCAGCAGCTCCTATACACTATTGTAGTAAACCTAACCTCTATTAATGTGTCCGGAATTACTAACTATTGATGCGCAGTCTCCCTCAGGTTAGGCGCTCAGTCCCTCCATGCTCCTCCTGCCCCGCCTGCCTTCTTCATTCATAAAAGTGAGCGATGCAGGGCAGGCGGGACATGAGGCGCATGGAGGAACTGAGAGCTCAAGCTGCCCGATTCCTCCAAGCACCTCACGTCCATGGAGGGACTAAGCGCCTAACCTGAGAGAGACTGCGCATCAATAGTTAGTAATTCTGGCCACATTAATAGAGATTAGGTTTACGTCAATAGTGTATAGGAGCTGCGGGGCTGGTGTATGAAAGAGCTGCACCGGTCTCAGAACACCGGCCCCGAAGAGTGTAAACTGCCCCCCCATCCCACACACACTATGATGGCACTTATGGGGGTCTGTGTGGGACATTAATGGGGGATTTGTGGATGACACTAATGGGGGATCTGTGGATGACACGTATATAGCATAAGATGCTATATATGTGTCATCCACATAGCCCCCTAACAGTGTCATCCAGAGATCCCCCATTAGTGTCATCCAGAGATCCCCCCCATTAGTGTCATCCAGAGATCCCCTCCCATTAGTGTCATCCAGAGATCCCCCCATTATTGTTATCCAGAGATCCCCCCCATTAGTGTCATCCAGAGATCCCCCCCATTAGTGTCATCCAGAGATCCCCTCCCATTAGTGTCATCCAGAGATCTCCCCATTAGTGTTATACAGAGATCCCCCCCATTAGTGTCATCCAGAGATCCCCCATTAGTGTCATCCAGAGATCCCCCTATTAGTGTCATCCAGAGATCCACCCCCCATTAGTGTCATCCACAGATCCCCCATTACAGCGTCATCCACAGATCCCCCATTACAGCATCATCCACAGATTTCCCCATAACAGCGTCATCCACAGATCCCCATAACAGTGTCATCCACAGATCCCCATAACAGATCCCCCTGGATGCACATTGGTTGGAAAACACTATTATATTCCCATTTATTCATTTATTAACACTTGTACAAAGGAAAAGAAAAGCCACAGCAACAAAATTCCAGCTTTAATTTTTTTCATTGCTATCAGTAACTGCACCACTGTTTATACGAGGTATCGGTAATTGGTATCGGCGAGTACTTAAATAAAAATGTCGGTATTCATACTCGGTCTTAAAAAAATGGTATTGGGACATCCCTAGTAGCTAGGATAGGAGTCGGCAGGTATGGAAGTAATACTGGATTGCATATTCCTTACACTCCTCCTAGAGCTCCTTTCAAGCCTACAGGTCATCAGCCTACCAGAAATTCCATCCTCCTGTCCTGCAGGGAAGGTATATAATTATCATACTATTAACTCATTGGGTTGCATCCCATTGTGGATCTGGGTGCAGTCAGAGGACATTTTAATTATCGCATGTCCATTTTGAAGATATATAGTAACTCAACAGGACAGTGGCTTGCCTAATGACAGCCCATCTTAAATGACACTTCAGGTAATAATTCATGGTAGTTCTGTAATTCAATTTCTAGCTATGAACTGGGAAGATTAGGATGCAGCGTTACAGGCCATTATATCCGAAGGAAATGACTGCAGCAATAGCTATGTTACATGTATGAGTTATGCTGAGTGATTTGATCAGTTATTGTGAGCCCAAACTATAATCTCTGCGTAGGCCACACTACTGGTTTTGGCTCACAATAACTGACCAGAGAACAGGTGTGTACAAACTCACCTTAGGCTACTTTCACACTTGCGTTGGTGTGGATCCGTCTGTTATTTGCACATACGGATCCGCACCTATAATGCAAACGTTTGTATCCGTTCAGAACGGATCCGTTTGCATTAGCTTTTTTAAAAAAAATGCTATAAGGGATGCGTGAGGGGGGAGGATGGGGGAGATCTTGACTAGTCACAGGAGTGTGGGGGTTACATGGGAGGAGGGTTAAGACTTTGACAGGGGCCCCACCAACAGTATTATACAATGACACTACATGACAGACAGTGTGTGTGTATATATTATATAGGAAAAGGATGGCGTGGCAGCCTGGTCTGGTCTAGATCGTGACTTGCCAAAGGAGTGGGGTTTACACTGGAGGAGGGAGGTGCGAAGCGCGCTGGGGGGGCCCTTACAAAAATTTGCTGTGGGGCCCAGTCACTTCTAGTTACGCCCCTGAATGTCTCCCCAACATATAGTAATCCACATGGACATTTTAAGATATAGACCACAAAACTGCTGTCACCGGTGAAACAATTTCTCTTCAGAGTGAGGATGTACAAAATGTTCTCCTTTAATGACACTTGAACAATGAATACAGTATTCATTGTTCAAGTGTCATTAAAGGAGAACATTTTGTACATCCTCACTCTGGAGAAAAATTTTCCATAAACGTTTTTTTCACCTGTGACAGCAGTTTTGTGGTCTATATCTTAAATTGCCTATGTGGATTACTATATGTTGGGGAGACATCGACCAAAATGAAAGACAGGTTCTCTAAACATAAATCGACAATAAGGAAAAAGAACTTACTGTTACCTATAGGCTACATGCACACGACCGTTGCCTGCCTCCGCGTCCGCTCCGTCCGCAAATTTTGAGTCTGTCAAAAAAAACGGATGACGGATCGTGTTTTTTGACGGATCCGTTTTTTTGGAATATCCATTGTAATAATGCCTATCCTTGTCCGCAAACATGAAAAAAATAGGACATGCTTTATTTTTTTAAACAGAAGGTAAACACGGACCACGGATGCGGAACAAAAACGGTTAACCATCCGCATTTTGGCGGACCCATTGAAATGAATGGGGAAGCATCCTATCCATGAAAAAAAATGGAATGGACGCGGAAACAAACAACGGTCGTGTGCATGAGGCCATACCCTCTCATTTTGATCGCTGTCGCCACAACATCTCCCAACTGAGATTCCAGATCATTGAGCAGGTAGAATCCCCACGCAGGGGAGGTGATAGAGTCCAATCTAAAAAACGCGAGGCCTTTTGGATTCATAGGCTACAAACTTTGGAACCAAGAGGACTAAATCGCGAATATGAATTAAATGCCTTTTTATAGGATTTAATCTGCATGCCTTTATTTTCCATTACAGAAAACCTGATGTGAAACGGCACCATCTCCACAGGCTCCTCTTTTTCTTCATTTGTATTCCTATACATTACCCATAAATAATTTGCATTATTGTCATCTCATTAATTATATTATCTTTATATATCCATATTTTGGTGTATCCTTACTTGCAATCCTGCATATGTTCTTGTTTATTTGTAAGCTTTTCTAGTTATGGAATTTTATTATATTATTTTGAGATTTATACCTTGGTGTATCTTGGTGATTCATTGCACCTTTGTTTGTTTGTGTTGAGGAAGGGTTGAAATATATGTATATATATATATATATATATATATATATATACACACACACAGTTGTGTTCAAAATTATTCAACCCCCACTGAAATTGAGTGTTTTGGCCAGTTTGACATTGATTTTGATTATTTCAGTCATCTTGTTTACAATTAAATCAAAGAGTCACTTGTAAGTCAGACAAATATAACATAACATTTATAATGAAATAACCACAAATGTCTTTTCTGTGCTCACATCATTATCAGTTTTATTCAACCCCCAAGTGACATTCAATCTTAGTACTTAGTACAACATCCTTTTCAGTTATAACAGCTTTTAAACGTGAAGCATAGCTTGACACAAGTGTCTTGCAGCGATCTACGGGTATCTTCGCCCATTCTTCATGGGCAAAAGCCTCCAGTTCAGTCACATTCTTAGGCTTGCGCGCTGCAACTGCTTTCTTTAAGTCCCACCAGAGGTTCTCAATCGGATTTAAGTCTGGTGACTGCAATGGCCATTTCAAAATGTTCCAGCCTTTAATCTACAACCATGCTCTAGTGGACTTGGAGGTATGCTTGGGATCATTGTCCTGTTGAAAGGTCCAACGTCTCCCAAGCCTCAGGTTTGTGACGGACTGCATCACGTTTTCATCCAATATCTCCTGGTACTGAAGAGAATTCATGGTACCTTGCACACGCTGAAGCTTCCCTGTACCTGTAGAAGCAAAACAGCCCCAAAGCATGATTGACCCCCCACCATGCTTCACAGTAGGCAAGGTGTTCTTTTCTTGATAGACCTCCTCCAAACATAGCGTTGATCCATGGGCCCAAACAGTTCTAATTTTGTTTCGTCAGTCCACAGAACACTATCCCAAAACTTTTGTGGTTTGTCCACATGACTTTTGGCATACTGCAGTCGACTCTTCTTATTCTTTGGAGACAGCAAGGGGGTGCGCCTGGGAGTTCTGGCATGGAGGCCTTCATTACGCAGTGTGCGCCTTATTGTCTGAGCTGGAACTTCAGTACCCGCATCTGACAAATCTTTTTTCAGTTCCTCAGCAGTCACACGGGGACTTTTCAACACTTTGCGCTTCAGGTAGCACACAGCAGTCAAAGCCAGCATCTTCTTTCTGCCACAACCAGGTAGCGTTTCAACAGTGCCCTTTGCCTTGAATTTGAGAATGATGCTTCCTATGGTGTCTCTTGGTATGTTTAACATCTTTCAATCGCCCAACTGTCCCTGGGGGGTAGTTAGCATAGAGATGCTAACTAGGATGTGGGTCCAGGACAGGAGATTGCAGACTTTATGGCACCTTTTGATCAGCACATGGCTTACATGCTAAACCTGTTTCCTTCTCCCCCATCTTTGCCCATGGCCAAACTACCTGGGGGGAGGGCTCACAAGGTAGATTCGTCTTCAGTGGAGTGAGGTCATATCCCAAAACCTCATATGAAGGCATGCGATTACAGAGGAGAGGTCTTCTGAACTCGGCTCCTGACTGAGGACACACACAGATGGGAACTGAAGATGGCTGAGTATCCCCAACCCCTGCCCTGATTTTCCATATCCCTACATTACATTCCCATGTACCCCTTCCCTGCCCAGCAGCATCAACTCCTGCTGCTGTGTACCCCTTAACCCCTTATTAACCCCTTAACTGCTGCATCCCTTATCCAGCCCAGTAGTACCCCAGCCCAGCAGCCCTGTAACCCTGTTCCCCTTCAAGGCTGCTGTGTGTAGATTGACCCCTGCAACCCATGTTATGTTAACCCTTGCAGTGCCATTACCTCTGGACTGCATTGTGATATTGCAGTAGGGACAGTGTGAGTAGCCAGGTGGGTGGGTTACTGCTGCAATGTATGTTAGTGTAATTGTATAGCTAGTTTGTGGGGTGGAATTGGGATTGTATGTAGAATAGTTAGGAATATTGTATGTGAAGTAGTGTTGTAGTGTTGTAATTGACTGACTGTATTACTGTGTGGCTATAAATTTATATATTCATGTTCCCTTTTATATGGATATATATAATTATAGACTATAGACATGTAATGTGTTAATAAATATCTAAGCACAGCATGTAGTCTTTTGTTATCAGGCGCCACAGTATATAGTGGCAGTGTAAGTCGCACATAGATGAGTTCAGTAGATAGTGTAAGGTAGGGGTGTCAAACTCAAATTCATCGGGGGCCGCATCAGCAGTTTGGTCACCCTCAAAGGGCCGGTTGTATCTGTAGGACTATGTGTCCACTATGATTCAGGCAGCCGTTGGATCTGTCACATCACAGAATGGCATGCGCTCAATATAAAAACAAGTGGAGGTTTCCTGAATGCATGTAAAGTGGAGGTTTCCTGTGTAGAACGGCCGGCGCCGCTAGAGGGCAGACACAGGGCCAGACTCGGGATAAAAACCAGCCCTGGAAAAAGTTTTACACCAGCCCCATGGCATCGTCGTTATTTACTTGTTTATAAAACTCGTGTATTTTAAAACACGTGTGATAACACGAATATGAACTTTGCCCAACAATAGCACTTTTTAAGAACCCCCATTGTTCATATTATCACTGTTATGGGGGATCTGTGGATGACACTGTTATGGGGGATCTGTGGATGACGCTGTTATGGGGGATCACCCCATAACAGTGCGTCATCCACAGATCCCCCCATAAAAGTGCGTCATCCACAGATGCCCCCATAACAGTGCGTCATCCACAGATCACCCCATAACAGTGCATCATCCACAGATCCCCCCATAACAGTGCGTCATCCACAGACTCCCCCATAACAGTATCATCCAGAGATCCCCCCATAACAGTATCATCCAGAGATCCCCCCATAACAGTATCATCTACAGATCCCCCCATAACAGTGCGTTATCCACAGATGCCCCCATAACAGTGCGTCATCCACAGATCACCCCATAACAGTGCGTCATCCACAGATCCCCCCATAACAGTGCGTCATCCACAGATTCCCCCATAACAGTATCATCCAGAGATCCCCCCATAACAGTATCATCCAGAGATCCCCCATAACAGTATCATCCACAGATCCCCCCATAACAGTGACATCCAGATCCCACTGAACAGTGCATCATTTGCATGTATGCAGCCAGGAAGGCTGCCTTATACTGTGAGGAGCACTGGAGAATGGAGATTAAATTATCAGTGGCAAGGTGATAGGTGAAGGCAAGGCACAGACAGCACAGTCACTTACTTTATCTCACATCTGGAGCGGAGCAGGGTACTGGGCAGCCTGGGCTGGGCACAGTGGGCAGTGGTGGTGTGTGGACACACAACACACACACAGGCTGGGCTGATGAGACCAGGAGGCTGGAGCAGCTGCAGGGCACTGTCTGTGACTGACTGTGAGACTATCCTCACCCTGAAGTCCTCCTGAGCGGCGCCACAACTCTGAGCCCGCCCCCTGAGTCCCAGTCCCTGACCTTTTGGCACTGTGTCACTCATCATTGAGTGTGCTGCCTAGTGCCTTGGCTTGGTCTGGACTGCTGTCAGTCCAGTCACTGACTCCCGCCCGCCCGCCCCCACCAGCTGCTGCTGCCTGCACGTCCACAAGCAAGCGCCACCACCACTTAATAAAAGGTGAAGGTGGCCGGCGGCGGCTACGCGGGCCACATGACGAGGTCTGGCGGGCCGGATTCGGCCCGTGGGCCTTGTGTTTGACACCCGTTGTGTAAGGCAAAAGGAGGTAACTAGTCCTTAATTAAGGTATAAATAGGCGGAGTCATCAATAGACGGCCCCGCCTATTTATGAATATTAATTATTGATATCTGCATAAATATTGATAATTAATATTCCCTCTTAACAGTTTGTATGTCAATGTTACTTGCTTAATGCAGTCTCTGATTTATACATTTGTTTATGTGTTCCCCTGGTTATGGCACGTCACCTCCGGTGACGTGGTAATAGTCGGTCTATTTAAATTGCATTATTTTGTAATTGTATTCACTGGTTTGACAAAGACTCAGGTCGAGTCGAAGCGCGTCACTTTAACTTGTCCTCTGAGTGGCAGAGAATAAAAAAGATTGTATTGATATCAGCGAGTGCCGGTCTTCTTCTTCGATTCACGTGGGGCGCCGACCCTGGACACGTGCACCGCCAACTAAAATCACGGCGTGCCGCCTGATTTATCTTTTGTATTATATTTTTTGTGTCATGACACTATGTTGTTGGTATTTCCATGTATTCATTCTTTCATCTTCACTTTTGCACTTTCACCTTGCACTTTTTTCCCTTCACAATTTTATTTCACCTTACTTTCTTTTCTCTTCTAAATACAATACATGGTTATCCCATGATATGCTCGACGTGATACAGTGCCTTGTGAAAGTATTTGGCCCCCTTGAACTTTTCGACCTTTTGCCACATTTCAGGCTTCAAACATAAAGATATAAACTGTATTTTTTTGTGAAGAATCAACAAGTGGGACACAATTATGAAGTGGAACGAAATTTATTGGATATTTCAAACTTTGTTAACAAATAAAAAACTGAAAAATTGGGCGTGCAAAATTATTCAGCCCCTTTACTTTCAGTGCAGCAAACTCTCTCCAGAAGTTCAGTGAGGATCTCTGAATGATCCAATGTTGACCTAAATGACTAATGATGATAAATAGAATCCACCTGTGTGTAATCAAGTCTCCGTATAAATGCACCTGCACTGTGTCTCAGAGGCGCAGAGAGCATCATGAAGACCAAGGAACACACCAGGCAGGTCCGAGATACTGTTGTGGAGAAGTTTAAAGCCGGATTTGGATACAAAAAGATTTCCCAAGCTTTAAAAATCCCAAGGAGCACTGTGCAAGCGATAATATTGAAATGGAAGGAGTATCAGACCACTGCAAATCTACCAAGACCTGGCCGTCCCTCTAAACCAGTGTTCCCCAACTCCAGTCCTCAGGGCCCACCTACCGGTCAGGATTTGAGAATATGCCACAGAATGAATGCCTGAGGTAAGTCCTGATGCATCAACAATAATTGTATCACCTGCTCAATACTAAGGAAATCCAGAAAACAAAGTGGGCCCGAGGGCTGGAGTTGGGGAACACTGCTCTAAACTTTCAGCTCATACAAGGAGAAGACTGATCAGAGATGCAGCCAAGGGGCCCATGATCACTCTGGATGAACTGCAGAGATCTACAGCTGAGGTGGGACGCTCTGTCCATAGGACAACAATCAGTTGTATACTGCACAAATCTGGCCTTTATGGAAGAGTGGCAAGAAGAAATCAATTTCTTAAAGATATCCATAAAAAGTGTTGTTTAAAGTTTGCCACAAGCCACCTGGGAGACACACCAAACATGTGGAAGAAGGTGGTCTGGTCAGATGAAACCAAAATCGAACTTTTTGGCAACAATGCAAAACGTTATGTTTTGCATTGTTATGAACACACCATCCCCACTGTCAAACATGGTGGTGGCAGCATCATGGTTTGGGCCTGCTTTTCTTCAGCAGGGACAGGGAAAATGGTTAAAATTGAGGGGAAGATGGATGGTGCCAAATACAGGACCATTCTGGAAGAACACTTGATGGAGTCTGCAAAAGACCTGAGACTGGGACGGAGATTTGTCTTCCAACAAGACAATGATCCAAAACATAAAGCAAAATCTACAATGGAATGGTTCACAAATAAACATATCCAGGTGTTAGAATGGCCAAGTCAAAGTCCAGACCTGAATCCTATCGAGAATCTGTGGAAAGAACTGAAAACTGCTGTTCACAATCACAAACGCTCTGAGCTCACTCACTGAGCTTGCGCTGTTTTGCAAGGAGGAATGGGCAAAAATTTCAGTCTCTCGATGTGCAAAACTGATAGAGACATACCCCAAGCGACTTACAGCTGTAATCGCAGCAAAAGGTGGCGCTACAAAGTATTAACTTTGTAATTATAAATTGTAAAATAATTTTGCACGCCCAATTTTCCAGTTTTTTATTTGTTAACAAAGTTTGAAATATCCAATACATTTCGTTCCACTTCATAATTGTGTCCCACTTGTTGTTGATTCTTCACAAAAAATTACAGTTTTATATCTTAATGTTTGAAGCCTGAAATGTGGCAAAAGTTCGAAAAGTTCAAGGGGGCCAAATACTTTCACAAGGCACTGTACATATTATTTTTTGGAATTATATTAACTACTGTACTGTGCATTCCACTATCTGTTTTTTTTTTAAATGTTTATCAGGCTTTCCAATCACGTGACATGGTGTGGTCACATGATCAGGTGAGCAAGCGGCAGGTCTGACCTCCTTGCCATGCGACGGCACATGTTTATCGCATGCAGTGATGACCGGTTACTTCCGGCACAGGGAGGCGCTGGTCTGACGTTTCATTCTTTGATCATATGTGCCGGTCGCATGGCCCAATGACGGGATTCCTTTGGAGTACGGACGTCCTCTTCTCAGGTGAAGAATTTCATTGCATTTGATCTTCATCTTCCCCTGATGAAGCAATAAGAGCAAAACGGACGTTGGGTTTGTGGAGCGGTTGCACTTGGACACTTTATGTAAGCGGCTTGACTAATTGTTGCATAATATATGTATTAGTTTACCCTTTACTGTGTCATTTTTTTTACATATATTATGATTTAAGCACTGTGCACTTTATACTTGTATTGCTATTTTTACTAATCCAGTCATAGGTGACTATAATTGATAATTGGCTCTCGCCCCTTTTTTTGATTAGTTGTGCTGTTTACGCTCCTCATATTGGTTGTTTATGGCCCAGTATGTAGTGTACTCCACCTTTTATACCTTATACATGTTTTATATTAACTAATTATAATTTATATTAATTATTATGTATACTTTTTTGTCCTTTTTTTGGTGTTGTACTTAACAGGACTAGGTGTTTACGTTTTTTGTCCCACCTGTTTATAGGTACTAATTACTTTCCCTGTTTCTTTTTGGCATTAGATACAGGGTTTCTTACCATGGACTACAGAGCCCGTGAGGCGGCCTGGCAGGCCCAGGCTGAGGCTATGTTTTTACGGCTGGTGGGGACTTCAACCCTGAGCAGAAGACGATTCGGGATTTAAAGAATACTTTTAAAAATTTGCTACATAGACGTACGCGTATTTGGTGGAATCGTGCATCCATGGAGCAGTATCTGGCATAGGGCTTAATACCCCGAGGTTTACGTGTACAGGTCTATCCATCTTTTGGTTTGGAATCAGAGGAATTGAGGAACAAATGGGAAACCACTTGTAACAACTGTTCGAGGGCCTTCTTGCAGATATTGGCAGCTGAGAACCAGAGCACACTAACCAACATTATAGCAGATATCAATGAAATGCAGAAGAAGTTGGAGACTGCCATGACTCTGACTGAGAAGGAGGCCTTTAATAAGGAAATGGAAGATGAATATAATGGTTGGGACAAGGTTATTGGAGAATGTAAAGAAAAGAAGTATGAAAGAGACAGATGTGACATGGAAGTCGGTCAGATGTAGAGATGAGAAAAAGTGGGCCCCAAAACCTGCAATCGGACATCATCCGTGTCATCACAGTCTTCAACCGGTACTGAACCCAATGGCTCTGGCTTGGAGGATCGAATGTAACCTACTCGTAACTGGAGAACCAGGAATGATCATGGCAAAGGTCCTAATAAACGACCACGGACCTATAATCAAGATCTTCAGGTAATTAATGTCCAATTGATGTTCAAGAAGTTTTATCATAAAAGAACGGATCCATCTTTGAGTACACCGCCTGAGCTGGAGGCTTTATCCATTTTGGTGGGGTTACTGGATGAACAAAAGAGGGGGGACAATAAGTTACCACAGCATCAATTCCTTAAATCCAAACAGTCCCCCCGTCTCTACCTTTCCTAATATTGAGTTATTTGTGAAATTGGTAACGGAGGAGTTGAAGAAGATTCCCCACAAGGCTTGCATTGACAATCTTACACGGGAACCGCGCCAGGCCTTGGCACAATTTAAAAAATTAGAGGGGGTTGTAATTAAACCCTCCAATAAGGGGGGTACGTTGTTGTTTGGCCGACTGTTATGTATGAGAAGGAGGCGTTTAGGCCGTTACTTAATGGTGACTGCTACAAACGGCTTACAATTAACCCCCTCACTTCTTTTCCGCTCACTTTGCAGTCTATTCTACAGGAGGCCGCCAATTCCAGCCTCATGACTGAAAAAGAAATGACGTGTCTTATTGAGAAGAACCCTACAATACCAACTTTTTACCTACTGCCTAAGGTACATAAAAATGATAAAGTACTTCCAGGTCACCCCATTGTTGCTGGTTCTAATGGGATGTGTACTACTATTTGTAAATTTATCGATTAGATCCTGAGTCCTATGGTTCACAACCTCCCTTCATACCTCAAGGACACTGGAGATGTTCTGAGTAAGATTGATGGAATACATCTTGAGGAGAATATGACTCTTGTGACCTGTGATGTAGAATCATTGTACTCATCCATTCGCCATCAGGATGATTTGGAAGCATTCAGATTTTTTATCTCGGCTTCACAATGGGCAGGTGAGCTTGGCAATTTGGTCCTGGAATTGTTGGAATTTGTCCTTCATCATAATTTTTTCATATTCAAGAAGACCTTCTACCTACAGCTCCAGGGGACATCTATGGGGGCGGCCTGTGCGCCCTTATATGCTAATCTGCTCCTGGTGCTGTGGGAGAGGAGGATCTACTTTACGGACCCTGTCAGACTCAGTGAACGGGTACAATCATGGTATGGATTTTTTGGCTCTTTTACTCAATGTTGACCAAACGGGTTATATACAGATGGATTTATTTCATAAAAAGACCTCTGTTAATAGTCTATTCATGGCAGATTCCGCTCATCCCAAGAAATTGATCTCTGGGATACCCATCGGTCAATTTCTCCGCATTCGTAAAATTTGCTCTAAGGAGGAGGCCAATGAGTTAGCTGGTAGATTTAGAGCGAGGGGCTATGGTGAGTATTCCATCAGGCAGGGCCTCCAGAGAGCTAAGGACACTAAACGCGAGCAGCTTATCTATGGACTGAGTAGAAAAGCTATGAAGGAGGAGATGAATCTGGTGAGATTTATCACAACTTTCTCTCATGGACATCAAGGGGTTAGGGAGGCCCTTAAAAAGTATTGGAATGTTCTCCTAATGAATACATCTCTGCAGCTACCTTCCTAAGAGACCCATGATCACTTTTAGGAAGAATAAGAATCTCAAGAACATACTAGTCAGAAGTCATTATGCTGGCCTAAAACCTGAAAGAGCATTTGGCTCTAAAGGTCCAAGATGGGGCAGTCGGCCCTGCGGAAGTTGTGTGGCATGCCCCAATGTGTTGAAGACCACCACATTTACCAATTCCAAGGGTGACAACCAATATGAGATTACTAAATCAATTACATGTACTACTGTAGGTGTCGTCTACATGCCTAGTTGTCCTTGTGGATTATCCTATGTGGGTCTCACTTCGAGGGAAATTAAAAAAAGGGAACATGTTTTAAATATTGAGTCGGCTAAGAAGGAGGAGGATCTTACTTTGTTGAAAACCATCCCTCGACACTTTAAACAATATCATGGATGTAATGGTTCACTCCTACTTAAAAGGGGTATTGGTAGGGTCCATATAAGTGCTTGTGACATTTCAAAATGTCAGCTTTAAACAATCACGCACCTGTGAGGTGACTTGTTGAATCAGACATTCTCCACTTACAGTTTACGCATCAGACACCCAGGAGTCAATCAAGTAGTCTTTAATCCGGAGATTGTATTACAAGATGTGCAGGGAATCCAGATGGTAAAAGATTTATGCCAACAATATTCTCCTTGAAAAGAAGACGATATTCTCCTCAGATTCTCCTCAGAATTAGAGCACACAATAACAGCAATGCTTGACTGGGAAAACAGGAAGTGGCTAGACTGACAACTAGAAGCTGAAACAGAGGGGGGAGGAGAAGAGAGGAGCATACCAATACACAATGCAAGATACTTAAACAGAACAGTGCTCGTGGTGGTGATTGGAAACACCTTCTTGCCCAACGAAAGGCGAAATGGATCTTTACCCTTGATACCATGGTTCCTCTTGGCCTAAATGAGAACCTTAGCTTCACCCCCTTGGTTTAATTGACCTGGTTCTGCTCCATGTGATTGATTCCTATGTACTTGTCCTTAGTCTTCTGCTCAGGTTTGACTATGTATTGGGCATTATGTAACTTTGTTCTCCTTTTCTTTATGTAGAACGTGTTTATCTAAACAAGTGGTCGGATGGCTGTTGGATTTGGCTGTGAATCGCCTTTAGTGTGCTTGCCAGAACTTTGTATTACTATCATGTCGACGTGGGATTCTAATCATGGAATTTGCACATACTTATCTTATTTATTACACATTATTGGCTATATTATACTTTTTATAATGTGGATTTTTTATTCACTTTTATATATGTTATGGCTTGCACTATGAAATTAACATAATAATTTATATTAAATAATTATCACTATTATATTTTTTGTGTCATGTCACTATGTCACTATTTTTCAGGATAAAAGACCATAAGTAAAAGATTCATAATTCAGCATAAGATCTTCAAATATATATAGTTATTAGCTATATGTAATAACAGCCATATATTCAATCTGTATGTCCCGGTACTGTATATATCTTCAATCCCTGTATATCTTAATGTTCCATTGTGAATTTCTCCACTGAGCGAGAGTATGTTGTGTCTCCGATCCTTAGTCTGGAAATATTGTATCTGCAGCTTTAGTGTAGATATTCCGATATATTAATTATGTGACAGAGAGAACATCTATATCTTAGTTGCGGAGATATCTACACTAAAGCCTCGGAGACTATATTACCAGACTAAGGATCGCAGTGGAAATCTTATATGCTGTGACAAGCGCCATCATGGCAGCAGGAGAAGCGCAGTCCCACTGTGTGTCTATATTAATATTAATAAACTCTGGGCCAGATTTATCATTAGCCTAAGTCACTTTTCTGGAGTTGAAAAGTCGCAAAAAATTGCGCAAAGGCCAAATTGCGAATTTTTTGCGACTTTTGGGAGACTTACGCCACTCACTCCAAAACCAAGTTTATGGGCGTTTTGTCGTATGTAAATCACTTGCAAGACAGATTTATTATTGCGACTTTTTAAATAGTCGCAAAAAATTGCACAAACTCACTCCACTCATGACCATGCTTATGTTTGACAAAATCTTGCCTAACCCAAAATCTGGGCCCTCAAACAGAACTGAAGTCTCCGTAGTTTGTTGTGTTACCTTTCCTTTTATTAATATTGTCAAGTTACTTTTGAGTTTTAAAATGTTGTGCGATGTTTTTTTTACCCTTTATGGTTTTCAGTAGTTTTAAAATGTTTTCTTTCTTTATTTCTTGCCTTCAGAAAATTGTAATTTACATGTAATGGCATTATTAAATTTTGTTCACAATATGCACATTTTTTGACAGTGTTTTTTGTAGATTCCTTTACAAATGGGAAGTGCTTGGGAATGTATTTACTAAACAACGTTTTAGTAAAACAAAACAATGTTTTGTGCGACTTTTACATACATTTATGATGCGACTTTTTTAAAATTGCGACTTTTCCAAAGACAAAGCCAAAATACAACTAGGAACCAGAAATACACCAAATTTATCAACCTCTGAAAGAGCCCATGATAAATTTGACTTGACTCAAATACACATACGCCTTCTTTGAAAGTGGAGTGAACTGCAAGAGTAATGATAAATCTGGCCCTCTGTCTTTATTTAATAGTGAGTTCAGCTAAGAAGGGGTTAACATTGGGACTCTGGATCTATATGGTATATGGTGTTATGGTGGGTTCAGGCGGGGAGAGATTTTGATGGGGACTCAGGATAGTAATGCTGCCAGAGAGCACGATCCTAACTACATAGCAGGATCGCGCTGAGCACCTGTTGTATGTGTGCCCAGGCAGTGAGTGACAAAGGTGCGCTCATGTCATGAAGGAGAATAATACATGTGGTAGGAAAGTGTCTGGTGTAGCGGGGCAAAAGTTATTAATTAGTAAGAGACTAGTCTGTATGGGCGGTGTTGTATGTTTTGACTATGTGCATATGATATAAGGCATAAAGTGTCACGCTGCATTTGGGAGTAAGAAATTGGCAGTCCCTGTTATGTTGAAAGCTGAGAAATTACTTTTTTTTCTTTCATTGACCCTTGATGTTCTGGAGCGTCTCCATACGGAACCGGCTCCAAACTCAGCGCAACTACTCCCAAATGCAGCGCGCCACTCTATGCCTTATATCATATGCACATACTGCAGAAGGCAGCTCAGATAACTATGTGAATAAGCTCCACAGCAATGCTTGGGGAGGTTGCGGAAAACAACTCAAATTGAAATCTATAGTTTCTCAAGCAGCATCATCCAATTACTGTATGTCATCCACCTTGCTGGGCATTTGTAGGTTAAACCAGCGCTAGTCGTGTGAGCGCTTTACTGTTTATTTATTCAGCTAAGACGTCTAGCAAACATGCAGGTTATACACTGTAAACCATTCGGCCGTCACTTCACATACAAAGCACTAAATCCAGTGCTTCATTCATGTTCCTGGACCATTCTCTTGACTTCATCATGTTTGTAAACACACCAGTAAATGTCTAGAAGGAGCTGAGTATCACAGTCATTTTACATCTGCCTAATTAGTGCTTATTCTGCTTGATTGCTGCTCCTTGACATCCACAGGTGTTTTCAATACCTGATCGAAATCACTTGAATGAACCTCTGTTCTTAAGAGTGGTCGTCTTTAAGGGGTTGAATAATTGTGTCAATGAAGAAATCACAAAAAAAACATTTAATACTGTATTACAAAAACAATTGATGTCATGTTAGTTGCATTTGGTTCTTTAAAAAGTCCTTGTAAGATTTCATTTTGAACAGAATTACAAATGTACACTAAATTCCCTAAAACCCTTTACAGCATTGGGGGTTGAATAATTTTGAAAACAACTGTATGTATTTATATATATATATATATATATATATATATATATATGTGTGTATATACTCCATGACATCAATGCAAATCCAGGCCAGAATATAGGACTCCAGCAGAAATTATAGGTACCCTCTTAAGCACACTACAAACTCACACATAGTTGTAATATGAGGCTACATCTATCAGACATACATTTTTGACATGAAAATGGTGGATATGGATAAGTTTAATAATTATTATTATTATTAATTTCAAGAAAATGTTTTATATATCTACTTTTAGATTTACGGTACCCGTTATATTATATAATCCATCAAAGTGTTACTATAATAGTCTCATGCAGTATTAGACCTACGCTAGTATTGATCCGGAACTAGTTCTGTGCATATGGACTTATCACTTTCCTAATGTATTTACAACTTTTTATTGGACTTTTTTATGATTTTTACTGTACTTTTACTGTACATTTACTTACCCTCATTTATTTATATATGTATGTTTTAGACTTACATAAAGGGGTTATATCACCCGGAAACATGTCGTCTACTTAATAAAATCAACTGTTATTACAACTCTGACCATTTGAGTGCGCCCCTGGCTATCCTGCGTCTGATTCGATAGATCTGACGTTCCTCTTTCTCCACATTAAGCTGACCGGCGGTTTGGCCGCCGCCTAAAGCCACCTGGATAAGCCCTGGCTGCACCTACACCGTCGGATTTTCACCATCTCTTTACGCCTACATTGTGGTTGTGCCCAATTTTGGTACAACCGAAATAGGTGAGCAATACACATATCCTTTTAAATCTGACAGTCTCTGACATTATCACCCTATGAGCGCCTCTTTCTCCTCTCAAACGCCATCTTTTGCTGTATAGTTTTATATGAAGCAGTGAGCAGTAGTTTAAGTGATATAGTGGGTATGTGCACTTACCCCACCTTCACCAGTTATAGTCTCAGTTTATTTGTTATTCCACAGACGCTCCTTTGACTTGCTCCTCTGTAGATAACAGCTGCTAGTATATGAATTGTTACCATATGAATTGATATTTTTATTTTATACTTACTTTATATATAGATCCGTGCTGGATCTATATATAAATGGGTCATATATAAGACCTGTATATGGATCAGTCTCCATACATACAATATCCATACCAGGTACTGGGGCATTAATGGCTATAACAGTTACGGTATATAAAAAAGTGCAAAAAATGCATTACTCTCCAAGGTTTTATACTGTACTACTGAAATCAGCAAGCCAGGGGCACGGGTCATGCCTGGTTTATGATACTTTGCAATATTCAGAATTATATATAGATTCACCCAAAAAATAATGTAATCATTGGCACAATAATTGATGAATAGGCACAAATTGTCTTTGAAAATAACCTTTGTTTTGCTGCTTTGGTTGTACACACTTACTGCCCCTCACCCCAGCTAAAGAAAGTACTGTATGCACTACTTATGAGAACAATAGATATTAATTGTGCAGGTTGGTATTAGTCAGGAGAAAGCTCGAGAACACACAGGGTAAAAAAAAAAAAGCCCTTGCTGTCAATGAATAGACACAATATACTTTACAGCCCAAGACTGAAATTAACCGCATTAGGACCAGTTCATTGACAGCAAGCAGCAATTTAAATAAATTGCAAGTAAATTATGCACAAAAGTCCAGAACATATACTAAACAAAACCTGTTCTCACAACAAATGAAGCAGTGCTACATTTGTCAGAACCACCAAAGCTGAGTACGTATTTATTCGTGGTGTCTTGCATAAGCATGCACAGTTTAATTAAACAAATGTAATAAATTATGAATAAGTTATGAACAGTATAATAAATTAGTAATATAAAGCATTTAAAGAATTATCTGGAGAGAAAATAGCATTCGTCATAAGGATCAGCCTGTCAGTGCTGCAATAGAAGGGGGAGGGGGAAATACACTGTTTTATTTTCAACGTAGTATACATACAGTATTAATATATGCTGAGTGAGATGTGTTTGTGCATGGGCGCTCAGGAGGTAAAAGTGTAGCATCCCCACTGAGGGGACAGCAGGAGATGCCAGTGATGGAGAGGCAGACACGTGGGGCACACTCTTGTTGTAGGGACACAGGCTAGATGTTGGGTGAGGTGCCCTTGGTGTTGTGGTTTAACGTGGCTATAGCTAGGTCCCTTAAGGTTCTTGACGCCAGTGCCGGTAACGGTGGCACACCGATTGACAGTGGGAATAATGGAGGTGCAGACACTTGAGATGAAACAGAACTCTTCTTTACTGAACAACTGAAACAGCATACACACTCCTTGTTGTTCCACAGAAGACAATTGGTACACAGCAGGCTTTACAGTACATAGGCAGGTATCTCTTGGCAAGGTATACAGAGGGTTAATCAGAACTCACAGTACAGGCTGAACTCCACAGATTCCTGACTGGTAAAACATCCAAGGCCTGTATGCCCTATTGCTGGCTTTATCCTGGAATATTTTAGTACCTCCTCTGGTTTTCTATAGTACCTCTTGCGCTGACTTTTCCTTTCTATGCCTCTCAGCTTTGCTTCTAACTGGTTTCTGGTGATAGCACTGCTGGTTCTCCCTCTGCTAGTTGCAGGACTCAGGACTCTCTCCTGGACTGTTCTAGCTCCAACAATAAACTGCACTGAGCAGGAGCTGATCTTGTCCTAGCAGGCTCAGGGCCTGCACTGCCTCACAGGCTCCAGAGCCTAGACTGGACTGCCTTTCCCTGACTGCGCCTGAATATATAAACTAGGGCTCCCTAGCTCCCTCTACTGTCCTAGAGCAGGAATGATATCCCTAGCAGACCTGTACATAGCAATACATTCACAGTAACAGGGTTTCTCAGTGTACAATAAAAGGACATACCAATCTCCCCATAGGTGGGGGGAACAACATGACCCTTGTGACCCTTTTGTAGTGCCCACCATCACGGAGTGGGACACTACAAAAGCAAGCATACATCGCCCTTACAGTCACTGTGTCTGGATGGCAGCTGCCATCAGCCATCAACCATGTACTGTAATCCTGCCAGCCGGACATGTGAAGGGGGGCCAAGCGGTCCCAGTTTTAGCGACAGCGGGGAGCCCAGGTTAGGGATTATGGTAGCTGGTATCAGGGATAAAGCGTAATCTGAGCTCCGACAGCTGGGAGAAGCAAAAGAAAAAGGGCAGCGCTCAGGTGTAGCCCCCCCCCCCTGTAATGCCGCTACAGATCCCTCCACTGCAAGCAACAGGATGCCCTCCAGTGCCAGCAACATACATTATGTATGTATATATATATATATATATATATATATATATATATTTGATCCTGTGATATGATAATAAAAATTATATCATACATTCTAAATCTAAAATCAGAAAAATAATTTTTTTATATTATATATACTGTATAGATGTCCAGCATAGGTCCAGACCAGCAAGCGCTGGCTGACAGTTAGCAGCAATTCAAGTGCCCAGAACATATCGTAATACACTGTGAGTAGCGAGGGTAATATTAGCAGCCAAGTTTTTATTTTAGAGTTAAACTCAAGGTGGCCCAGAACACATCACATAATTGTTACCTTATGTAGGATGGTTATTGTGGTACTTGTAGTCCGTTGCTGGCATCTTCCATTGTATGCATTTTTTTTTTTGCTGTTGATTGGCATCAGAAACGGACTACAAGTGCAGGATATACTCCCCTATATATATGTACAACCGCATGTGGGTTTGAGCATATCCTGCCTGTTTAACACCACATTTTCTAATGGTCTGTGTGGCCCAGTACACCCATAATCAATAATAATAATAATAATAATAAAAATTGCTGCATTCTGGCCCATCAGTTTTGTTAGGAAACTGAGATCCCGTTTTTTTTTTTGTTTTTTTTTTTAACCCTGGATTTTCAGGAGCTTCACCCTGACCCCCTTTCCTACTACAATTTAACAATTTTTTCCATTTTTTCCCATCACAGCTCTATCTCTGAAGTGGTGATGGAGAAGGTGGCAGTTATGTACTGTATATAAAGCGCTGAGCTGATACGCCTTACAACAGTCCTGCTCGGGCTTAACCCTTACCTGAACACATACACTGAAATGTTAGCTGTAGTACAATACTTGACCTCACCATATCACATTTTTCCATTAACTAAGAATCAATTTACTATTTTCTGATGTTATTTTAGCTGGAGATTACTAGCTAAAAACCAATTTATTGTATCCGATGTAATGTATCCTGAGCCTCCTGGTTAGTGCTCATTATACCAGATTTGCCCTGTCTTACATGACATATTTACAGTTGTGTTCAAAATTATTCAATCCCCACTGAAATTGAGTGTTTTGTCCAGTTTGACATTGATTTTGATCATTTCAGTCATCTTGTTTACAATTAAATCAAAGAGGCCCTTGTAAGTCAGACAAATAGAACATAACATTTATAATGAAATAACCACAAATGTCTTTTCTCTGCTCACATCATTATCAGTTTTATTCAACCCCCAAGTGACATTCAATCTTAGTACTTAGTACAACATCCTTTTCCAGTTATAACAGCTTTTAAACGTGAAGCATAGCTTGACACAAGTGTCTTGCAGCGATCTACGGGTATCTTCGTCCATTCTTCATGGGCAAAAGCCTCCAGTTCAGTCCCATTCTTAGGCTTGCGCGCTGCAACTGCTTTCTTTAAGTCCCACCAGAGGTTCTCAATCGGATTTAAGTCTGGTGACTGCGATGGCCACTTCAAAATGTTCCAGCCTTTAATCTGCAACCATGCTCTAGTGGACTTGGAGGTATGCTTGGGATCATTGTCCTGTTGAAAGGTCCAACGTCTCCCAAGCCTCAGGTTTGTGACGGACTGCATCACATTTTCATCCAATATCTCCTGGTACTGAAGAGAATTCATGGTACCTTGCACACGCTAAAGCTTCCCTGTACCTGTAGAAGCAAAACAGCCCCAAAGCATGATTGACCCCCGCCATGCTTCACGGTAGGCAAGGTGTTCTTTTCTTCATAGGCCTTGTTCTTCCTCCTCCAAACATAGCATTGATCCATGGGCCCAAACAGTTCTAATTTTGTTTCATCAGTCCACAGAACACTATCCCAAAACTTTTGTGGTTTGTCCACATGACTTTTGGCATACTGCAGTCGACTCTTCTTCTTCTTTGGAGACAGCAAGGGGGTGCGCCTGGGAGTTCGGGCATGGAGGCCTTCATTACGCAGTATGCGCCTTATTTTCTGAGCTGAAACTTCAGTACCCGCATCTGATAAATCTTTTTTCAGTTCCTCAGCAGTCACACGGGAACTTTTCTCCACTTTGCGCTTCAGGTAGCGCAAAGCAGTCAAAGTCAGCATCTTCTTTCTGCCACGACCAGGTAGCGTTTCAACAGTGCCCTTTGCCTTGAATTTGCGAATGATGCTTCCCATCTTTGCAATCTTCTTATAGCCATTGCCCTTCCTGTGAAGAGAAATCACCTCTTCTCTTGTCTTCCTGGACCATTCTCTTGACTTCACCATGTCTGTAAACACACCAGTAAATGTCTAGAAGGAGCTGAGTATCACAGTCAATTTAAATCTGCCTAATTGGTGCCTATTATGCTTGATTGCTGCTCCTTGACATCCACAGGTGTTTTTAATATCTGATCGAAAACACTTGAATGAACCTCTGTTCTTAAGAGTGGTCGTCTTTAAGGGGTTGAATAATTGTGTTAATGAAGAAATCACAAAAAAAACATTTAATACTGTATTACAAAAACAATTGATGTCATTTTAGTTGAATTTGGTTCTTTAAAAAGTCCTTGTAAGATTTCATTCTGAACACAATTACAAATGTACACTAAATTCCCTAAAACCCTTTACAGCATTGGGGGTTGAATAATTTTGAACACAACTGTATATATAGATCCAGCACCACTTCGGAGTGTTTTAGTTTATTTTATTTTTATTATTGATCCTGGGTCTTCTGGGTCCCCCTGAGGTTAACCCTGAAATAGATAGATACTTCTCCGCTAACTGCTGCCAGTATATGAATTGTTACCATGTGAACAGCATGTGTCCTGGAGGAACATGAATGAAGCACTGGATTTAGTGCATTGTATGTGAAGTCACGGCCAAATGGTTTACAGTGTATAACCTGCATGTTTGCTAGACGTCTTTCCTGGATAAGTAAACAGTAAAGCGCTCGCACAACTAGCGCTGGTTTAACCTACAAATGCCCAGCAAGGTGGATGACATACAGTAATTGGATGATGCTGCTTGAGAAACTATAGATTTCAATTTGAGTTGTTTTTTGCAACCTCCCCAAGCATTGCTGTGGGGCTCATTCACATAGTTATCTGAGCTGCCTTCTGCAGTATGTGCATATGATATAAGGCATAGAGTGGCGCGCTGCATTTGGGAGTAGTTGCGCTGAGTTTGGAGCCGGTTCCGTATGGAGACGCTCCAGAACATCAGGGGTCAATGAAAGAAAAAAAAGAGTAATTTCTCAGCTTTCAACATAACGGGGACTGCCATTTTCTTACTCCCAAATGCAGCGTGACACTTTATGCCTTATATCATTTGCACATAGACAAAACATACAACACCGCCCATACAGACTAGTCTCTTACTAATTAATAACTTTTGCCCCGCTACACTAGACACTTTCCTACCACATGTAGCATTTTCCTTCATGACATGAGCGCACCTCTGTCACTTACTGCCTGGGCACACATACAAAAGGCGCTCATCGCGATGGTAATATAGTCCCCGCAGCTTTAGTGTAGATATCTCCGCAATTAAGATATAGATGTTCTCTCTGTCACATAATTAATATATCGGAATATCTACACTAAAGCTGCAGATACAATATTACCGGACTAAGGATTGGAGGCACTCATACTCTCGCTCAGTGGAGAAATTCACAATGGAACATTAAGATATACAGGGATTGAAGATATATACAGTACCAGGACATACAGATTGAATATATGGCTGTGATTACATATAGCAAATAACTATAGATATGAAGGGAACTCAAGTGTGTAGCAAAAGTACATTAGCATCTACACCATAGATCTTATACAGAATAAGGATTATTGAATACAACTTTTTAAATCTTTCTTTTATTTATGGTCTTTTATTATATAACAAGTTTTTATGTCTGTGTTTATATATTAATAAAAGGTACATACTTTTTTTTATAATCTCATCTAAGTGGCAGCAGCAGGGTGGCTGAGAAGGGTTAGGCATGCAGTTCCATGTGCCATCTGGTGTTGACAAACCTAAATTGCAGCCTGAATTTTCTCACTAGGTTATTTTCGCACATCGGGTTTGCTAATTGAATTGGATATCGCTATGCGCTCATGCGAGTCTGATAGGAGCGCTAGCAATGCTACATCTGTAGCTTAGCTAGCATACTGTGGTTTTCAGTACTTCTAGTCCTCGTACATGTGGGGTGGCATTGCTGCATGCTTCCAGGAAGTCACCATACTCTTGGAGTCTGAAGTGTTCTTTCGGACCTATTTTGGGCCAGTTATTCAATTTCTCTATAAAAGCTCTTTGTACTAAGAAAGGATGACCATATCTTGCATTCAATTTCTCCCGAGCTTCCATGTAGGCTTCTTCGTCTTTTCTATAGAAGTCACCTTCAAGAACTTCCTTTGCTTCTCCACCAACATATCTCTGAAGATAGAATAACTTGTCGACTGGACTAAAGCAATGATGCTTGATGATCATTTCAAAACTTGCCTTCCACTTCAGTAAGTCTCCTGAAAATACAGTGGGTTCCGGAACGGGAAGTCTAGAGAGGACTGTTCTCTGTTGTCTAGCTGGGACAATAGTTGTAACATTTTTCAGACCGTTGCTGTGACATCTAGGAAAAGAATTACACGGTTCTATTTTCTCACTTAGTTCTGAATTAGGTGAGTCCCTTTCTTCATCTTTTCCGGTAGAGATAAATTCAACTTCAACTACTCAGAAATAGACTGAAAGCTGTACATTCCATAAAGGAAACAGGTTCTTGGCAATTGCCAAAGACAATTACCTTTCCCAACTGGTTAAGGACCCAACTAGAGGGATGGCCATACCGGACTTAGTATTAACCAATAGACCTGATAGAACAACAGATGTGCAGGTTGGGGGACACCTAGGAAATAGTGACCATAAAGTAATAACCTTCCAATTATCCTTCAAACAAGAGTTTCTAAAGGGAGGAACAAAAAAAATCTTCAAAAAAGCTACATTTTTGAGAGGACATAGGCCTAACTAACTGGGACAAAGTCCTCAAAAATAAAAATACAACCACAAAATGGGAGATTTTTAAAAGCATTGTAACATTTCATTGTGAGAGGTACATACCTTATAGCAGGGGTCCTCAAACTTTTTAAACAGGGGGCCAGTTCATGGTCCCTCAGACCGTTGGAGGGCCGGACTATAGTTTAACTATGAGCAATTATATATATATTTACCAGTATTTCAATGGGAATCATTCCCCCTCCTTTGTCACTCTCTTTTTAACCCCCCTCCCTCCCTTGTCATTTTCATTCCCCCCTCCCTTGTCACTCTCATTTCTCAGACCCCTCCCTTGTCACTCTCACTTTTCAGACCCCCTCCCTCCCTTGTCAGTCTCATTTCTCTGACCCCTCCCTCCCTTGTCAGTCTCATTTCTCAGGTCCCTCCCTCCCTTGTCACTCTCATTTCTCAGGTCCCTCCCTCCCTTGTCACTCTCATTTCTCAGCTATCCCTCCCTTCCTTGCCACTCTCATTTCTCAGGACCCTCCCTTGTCACTCATTTCTCAGCTCCCCTCCCTTGTCACTCTCATTTCTCAGGCCCCCTCCCTCCCTTGTCACTCTCATTTCTCAGACTCCTCCCTTCCTTGCTTGTCACTCTCATTTCTCAGCCCCCCTCCCTCCCTTGTCACTCCAATTTCTCAGGACCCCTCCCTCCCTTGTCACTCTCATTTCTCAGGACCCTCCCTCCCTTGTCACTCTCATTTCTCAGACCCCTCCCTTGTCACTCTCATTTCTCAGACCCCTCCCTTGTCACTCTCATTTCTCAGTCCCCCTCCCTTGTCACTCTTATTTCTCCGCATCCTCCCCTTCTTGTCACTCTCTCTAAGACCCCCTCCGTTGTCATTCCCCCCCCTTCTTGTCACTCTTTTTCTCAGAGCCCCTCCCTCATCACCTTGTCACACTGCTCATTCATTACTCACCCCCTCCGCTAGTGTAGCGTGGCCGAGCTCTGTGGTACAGGAGCATTTGTTTCCTGTACCCGGCCAGACTATTAGAAAGCGCACACTAAGTGAGCACTTCCTGTCAGTCCGGTCGGGTACAGGATACAGGAAACAAAAGTTCCTGTACTGCGGACCAGACAGAGCTCGGCCACGCTACACTGTATTTTCGTCCGCTGCAGCCACCTCGCGTCTCCACTGGGAGGAGGTGGCGGCTCCCTGCTGAGCCGTGAGAAACAGCAAAAACACCAGGCGGGAGGGATTAGTTGCCTTGGCGGGCCGCATGTGGCCCGCGGGCCGTAGTTTGAGGACCCCTACCTTATAGGAATAAAAGGCTAAGAAACAATAAGAAACCAATGTGGATAAATAGAACCGTAAAGAAAGCAATAAATGACAAAAAGAAAGCATATAAATGACTAAAACAGGAGGGGAGCCAGGAAGCACTGATAAACTATAAGGAAAATGTAAAAAACGAATACAAATTGCCAAACTAGAGACCGAGAGATTATTGCCAAAGAGAATAAAACTAACCATAAAATGTTCTTCAATTATATAAATGGTAACAAAAATAAATCTGACGGAGTTGGCCCTCTACATAGCAATGAGCGGGGTGTTGCAGAGAGCAACGAGGATAAAGCAAAACTATTAAATATTTTTTTCTCCACTATATTCACTGAGGAAAATAAACTGTCAGATGAAATGCAGAATGTAAAAGTAAATTCCCCAATAAAAGTGCCCTGTCTGACCCAGGAAGAAGTACAACAGCGACTTAAAAAGATTAAAATAGACAAATCGCCAGGACCAGATGGAATACACCACCGTATCCTAAGGGAATTAAGTGATGTCATAGCCAGACATTTATTTCTGGCATTTAAGAACTCTATAATAACAGGCAATGTTCCACAGGATTGGCGCATAGCAAAGGTGGTGCCAATATTCAAAAAGGTTCCTAAAACAGAGCCTGGAAATTATAAGCCGGTATGTTTAACATCTGTTGTTGGTAAACTGCTTGAAGGTTTTCTAAGAGATGCTATCTTGGAGTATCTCAATTAAAATAAGCAAATAACGCCATATCAGCATGGCTTCATGATGGATCGGTCATGCCAAACTAATTTAATTAGTTTCTATGAGGAGGTAAGTTCTAGACTTGACAGCGGCGAATCAATGGATATCTGGACTTCTCCAAAGCATTTGACACTGTACCACACAAAAATTTTGCATATAAAATAAGAATGCTTGGACTGGGAGAAAATGTCTGTATGTGGGTAAGTAACAGGCTGAGTAATAGAAAACAGAGCGTAGGTATTTATTGTATCGTTGGGTCTGCTTATAACCTTCCAGAACAAGACTCTTACAATCAAAACCCCGGATGACCTACCAGCGATTTTACAGAAATTGGACCTTGCACACCTACAGATCAAGGACTGGACTATCACTGGAGATGGAGAAGCGAACTTCCCTACTTTACCACGGAGAGATGAGTGGCAGACGGTGACTCCATCCAGAGTCAGAAAACAGAAGATGTCCGAATCACCATATCCGAAAACTCCCTTTAAAAATAGGAAGACAATAAGTAATGACTGAACAATCACGATAAACAGGTTGTTCTACTTCCTCTCCTCTTTATTCGCCACTCTTTGTTCCTTACGATTAATGGCGCAACTAGACATGGCGACTTAGATTACAATTGTTATATGTCTGACAGTTTTAAAGTCTGACCCCATTTATATAATTGTTGATTTTTGCATTCTTAGTGGTTACATTATGTCTTAGCTCCGTACTATGACGTTTATACTGCCTCTCAAAATCTTTCCCCATACTAATATATGTTATTTATCATATTACCTTATATATATTATATGCGGGCACCGGAGTAGATGCCCGGCACCTCTACTTCTCTTCACTGTTTACAGATTTTCACTTACTTCTTACTCAATTTTATAATACTCCCCCCCCCTTCTGGGTGTTCGCCTAGGAGTGGGGCGCGACAGCATTTTCGACGTTTCGGGACTCTCCCTATCCCCCCCGGGAACTCCCTTCCATAAGCCCTATTGAAAACCAAACGACAGCCGGGCGCTGAGCAGGCCCGTGCCTAGTTTGGGGCTTTAGTTTATAACCCGCTGCTGTACCTACGCTCTTTAAGGAGATGTACAGCACCTTTTGTTCCACTTTCTTTAATAATTGTTTTTTTTTTTGCTGTTCATGATTCTTTTGTGGTTTGTGTCACATGTAAGAGCGTTAATACCCCTTTCGTTTTATATCCTATCATGCAGGACTTAGTAGTAGTCTCTTATAACGTCCATGGTCTCAATGTTCCGCAGAAGAGGTCGCAGGTCTTGGGATACCTAAGGGAGAAAAAGGTAGGAGTTGCACTGTTGCAGGAGACACATTTTAAAAAGGCATATACGCCACAATCTAAACACAAAACATTCACCTTATGGTACAACGCCACAACTCCACTTAGGCGGCGTAAAGGTGTATCAATCCTAATCAACAACTCATTGGCTTTTAAAGAAAAAGATAAGGTAATTGATAGTGAAGGAAGGTACATTTTGTTAAAGGGATGGATAGGTGATAGGCTCATCACCCTGGTCAACTTATATGTTCCAAATACGGAACAGGTGGGCTTCTTAAAACACGTATTTGGTATACTAGATACTTTCCAGGAAGGTGAGGTTATATTGGGTGGAGATTTCAATGTTACACTAGAGCCAAATGTAGATAACGCCAAAGGAAAAAGTTCCTTTCCCTTTTCTAAAATCAAATCCATTAGAAAGTTACTACAAAGCCACCAATTAGTGGACGCATGGAGGAGCTTTCACCCGGAGGGCAGAGATTATTCATTTTTTTCGGCCGTTCATAATCAATACTCCAGGATAGATCAAATATACATTAAACAGGCTTCATTGAGTCTTATTAAAAAGACAGAATATGGAATTTTCCTGCACTCGGACCATGCCCCTTTATTCCTTACGCTCACTAGGTTAGGCAACCAAGCTAAGACATTTAATTGGCGACTTAATGATTCGCTGATAGCCACTGAAGTAGAAGGTAATATCATTGGCAAGCAGATTAAACTTTTTTTTGAAGAAAACATCTCGGAAGAAGTTAACTGGGCTACTTTATGGGAGACACATAAAGCGGTTATGCGAGGTCACCTTATGCAGTTAGGAACGAGGAGAAAAAAGGAAAGAAGACAAAGAATTATAGATCTATCTGCCAAGATACAGAAATTGGAAAGGGTTCATAAATTTTCTTGCCTTAAAGAAACTGAGAAAGATCTCATCCAGCTTTGTGCAGAATTAAAGGAAATACTCAATCACGCTTCTGAGCGGTTCCTTTTTATGCATAAATATAAGTATTTTATTCAAGCTAATAAGTGCGGAAGAGATCTTGCTCTGTTGACGCGAAAGCAAAGAATTAAATCCCTCATTCATAAAATTAGAGACTCTAAGGGAGTACTAGAACAAAGGATTGATAAAATAGCCTCAGTTTTCAGGGACTTTTATAATGATCTATATAATTTAGAAGAGAAAGGCTCAGTCTCCCCCCCTTCCGTCACGGATATCAATAACTATCTTTCAAAGTTGGAACTTCTCCGCATCAATAAGTCACAAATGGATTTCCTTAGTGCTCCTTTCTCCCCCTTGGAAATCACCGATGCTATAGATCAATTGCCGGCGGGTAAATGCCCAGGCCCTGATGGGTTCAGTATTTTTTATTATAAGAGATACAAAGACATACTTACCTCACATCTAGTCAAGTACTTCAACGAAGTGGGAGTATCTTTAATTTTTAGACCCGAGACTCTCACCGCCAATATCTCGCTAATTCCTAAAGATGGAAAGGATAATACTATATGCCAAAATTACCGCCCAATTTCATTATTAAATAATGATATAAAAATCTATTCCAAAATACTATCTACTAGACTGCAATCTATACTGTCATCTATTGTCAATCCAGAGCAGGTGGGCTTCATGCCCGGAGGCGAGGCCAAGGACAACATCCTTAAAGCTTTATTTGCTATAGAATACAGTAAGAAATTTAGTGTGCCTTTGGCCCTAATTTCAACTGACGCGGAAAAGGCCTTTGATAGGCTGAATTGGAATTTCTTGAAGGCCTCATTGAGCCACTTCGGTATCCCGGACTGCTTTATTCATAAGATAGAAGCTTTATATACTACCCCATCTGCTCGGGTGCTTGTCAATGGATTGGCATCTAGCCCATTCAACATTCGGAATGGTACCAGGCAAGGATGCCCACTTTCCCCAATTCTATTTATTATCTCACTTGAACCCTTGCTGTCTAAAATACGACAAAATAGCGATATCACTGGTATACAAACTAATAGATGTCATCACAAAGCCGCGGCGTATGCAGACGACGTCTTATTTTTTGTTTCAAATCCTGAACAATCTATACCACACCTTATTAGGGAACTGGATGAATTTGGGAGTTTATCATATTTTAAGGTCAATCTTTCCAAATCGACGATCTTTAATGTTAATATTGATATTTAAACTTGGCGTAGGTTATCGACTCTCAGTAGTCTCAAACCAACTACTACTTCTTTTAAATACTTAGGTATAAATATTGCAAAAACCCCAGAGAAATAGTTTAGTCTGAATTTTGAACCACTACTTCAAAATATAAGGGCAGATTTTTCTGACTGGAAGGACATATATGTATCCTGGTTCGGTCGTATCAACTTAGTCAAGATGATTACTCTTCCGAGGATCATATATTTGTTACAAGGTATCCCTATGCGCTTACCTAAAAGTTTTCACACAGCGATTAAAAGGGCTATTCTTTCTTTCGTTTGGCAAGGGGGACAAAATCGTTTAGCACATCATATTCTAACTAGACCTAAATCTAAAGGCGGACTCGGACTCCCTGATGTTGATAAATATAGTACTGCCATTTCTCTGGCCAGGCTTAAAGAGTGGATGGTACACCCGATACGTAAACACTGGGTTGATCTGGAAGAGAGTTGTGTGTCTTACCCGCTTAACTGTTTACTCTGGCGTACGAAACATGTAAGGATGAGGATAAGTAGTGGGATTGACAATCCATATACTTTGCACGGCCTGAAGATTTGGCAGAACCTTATTAAACAACGAAATATCCAACCACCTCATGTCAAAGATATGCCATTATTAGTGACAATTCCACAACAGAATAAACTTATTAGAAATAGACTCAAATCTCACCCAAATGGACATGTGCTTTTGCTTAGGGATCTCTTTCCTGGGTCCTCCCCTCCGCCTTATGAAACGTACTCACGGAATAAGGATCTACCACAATTCTCTAAAAAAAAATATACCCAACTTCTAAAACTCATAAGTTCCATTGATATGTCTCCCAATGGGGATAGAATAGAGGACTCTCTATCTAAAATAATTTTAGATAAATCCCCACTCTGCCGTGGAATATCCAGCTTTTACACGATCATTAATGAGATTGAATCCCCCCCGCCCTATCTAGTAAGCTGGTCGAAAGAACTAGACAGACCTTTCAATAATCGTGAGACTACTGAGATTCTTAAACTATCTATACCTAGGGTCACTTCAGTAAGACTCCAGGAGTCACATTATAAACTATTGTCTAGATGGTATAGAATCCCTGCTCTATTGAATAGAATGAACCCGAAGATTCCTGCGACTTGCTTGAGATGTGGTAAGGATAGTGGCTCTTTCACACACATATGGTATGACTGTGGTAGGGTCAGACCATTATGGGTTAAATTCGGAAGAATTATTGAAGAAATATACGGTTGCACAGTGCAGATTGACAGAGAACTTGTGATGTTGGGCCTCTTAAATAGACACCACACTGTTATTAAGGACTATCTGTTCCCTTTCCTTATCGCGGCTTTAAAAGTGGTGATCCCGCAGTATTGGTTAAAGGTAGATACACCACCTATCCAGGATTGGATTAAAGAGGTTAATGTCATCAACAGGTTTGAGAAACTTAGGTGGTCTATAGCGGGCAACCCTAATAGGTATCTCAGGACCTGGACGAAATGGAACGACTACATCGCGACCGAAAGGGTAGCGAAATTCTTGGACTGAGGGTTATTGGTATCTCTCTGTTATACTTATTGTGCATTCTATGATCTGCATGTGACATCGTTGGGTTTCCTTTTTGTTACATTATATTTCTTTCCCGTGTCCCTTCTTCCCTTTTTTTCCCTTCCCTCTCTTCCCCCTCTTCCCACCCCTCCTCCCTGCCCCCCGTTTTACCATTGACAGATACGATAACTTAGTAATGTATCATCAGAATTGTAACACATTTTAATATCTATATTTAATACTTTTGATGTCAATGTAAGCCGAATGACACTCTATTGACTCGAATGTATCTGTGTTGTTTAATAAACAAAAAATTTACAGAAAACAGAGCGTAGTTATTTACGGTACACACTCAGATTGAGTCACTGTCACTAGTGGGGTGCGTCAGGGGTCCGTATTGGGCCCTATTCTCTTCAATATATTTATTAATGATCTTGTAGAAGGCTTGTACAGTAAAATATACATTTTTGCAGATGACACTAAACTGTGTAAAGTAATTAACACTGAAGAGGACAGTTTTCTGCTACAGAGGGATCTGGATAGATTGGAGGCTTGGGCAGAGAAATGGCAGATGAGGTTTAACACTGACAAATGTAAAGTTATGCACATGGGAAGGAATAATGCAAGTCACCCGTACATACTAAATGGTAAAACACTCAGTAACACTGACATGGAAAAGGATTTAGGAACTTTAATAAACGGCAAACTAAGCTGTAAAAAACAGTGACAGGCAGCTTCTGCCAAGGCCAATAAGATAATGGGTTGCATCAAAAGGGGCATAGATGCCCGTGATGAGAACATAGTCTTACCACTTTACAAATCACTAGTCAGGCCACACATGGAGTACTGTGTAAAGTTCTGGGCTCCTGTGAACAAGGCAGGCATAGCAGAGCTGGAGAGGGTTCAGAGGAGGGCAACTAAAGTAATAACTGGAATGGGGCAACTACAGTACCCTGAAAGATTATCAAAATTAGGGTTATTCACGTTAAAAAAGACGACTGAGGGGAGATCTAATAACTATGTATAAATATATCAGGGGTCAGTACAGAGATCTATCCCATCATCTATTTATCCCCAGGACTGTGACTGTGACGAGGGGACATCCTCTGCCTCTGGAGGAAAGAAGGTTTGTACACAAACATAGAAAAGGATTCTTCATGTAAGCGCAGTGAGACTATGGAACTCTCTGCCTGAGGAGGTGGTGATGGTGAGTACAATAAAGGAATTCAAGAGGGGACTGGATGTATTTCTGGAGTGTAATAATATTACAGGCTATAGCTACTAGAGAGGGGTCGTTGATCCAGGGAGTTATTCTGATTGCCTGATTAGTAGGGAAGGAATTTTTTTCCCCTTAAGTGGGTAAAATTGGCTTCTGCCTCACAGGAGTTTTTTTGCCTTCCTCTGGATCAACGTGTAGGAAACAGGCTAAACTGGATGGACAAATGTCTTTTTTCGATCTTATATACTATGTAACTTCACATACCTTTTTCCTGACACTGGATTAAGCCTCTCTTTGTCTTTCTGAGCAGGGATGGAAGGATAATGGTTTATTTTCTCACTAAATGCTGGAGATTCCTTCCATTCTCCAGGGCGTATGGAGGAAAATAGGAGTCTGTTTTTTCACTTAGTACAGATTTGAACCTAAGACTACTCTGCTTCATATCCTCTTCATGTACTCTGGCTTCCATGATCTTAGCTTCTTTCTGGTTTTCCAAACCTTTCATCTGTACCTCCATTTCGACTTCCATTTGATAGCGCTGCGCATCCTTTTCAGCTATCAGTTGGCTCTGTGCCTCGATGGCAGATTCCATCTCAATCTAATTCCTTTTTTTTTGCCAAAGTACTTGAGGACTCTGATATGGGACTGGTACAGGAAGTCCCACTTGAGATTGAGGATCCACCTAAGGACCTAGCATAGTCTCTCATAAAAAACTCGTTTACACAGGAGGATTGGCGCTTTTTCTTTGACTAACTTGCCTTTGCCGTTCTGCTGCTTTAAGGGTCAGCTGCAGTTTGACTAATACACATGTTCTATGGCCTCTATGGTAGCTCCACTGAGGTGTATTTGCTTGCTCACTCAGGGAACATTTGCTGCGCATCAGTATATGCTGCAAGTTGAGGAGCACTGTCGCTTCACCCTCTGAGGATAATAGTTGCACTGTGACAGGCACAGAACTATGAAGTGCCTTTTGCGCTGTGGCATTAGAAGAATTTGATATCTCTCTCTAACTTTTTAGTCCAACCAGACTGTCTATTAGCTTCTTTTGAGCTAATTCTTCTAGCGCCGTTCTATGGAAACAGCAGGCTTAAAGAGTACACCAAATGCTTGAAATAACTTCTTTATTAACTTCAACTTTTCTTCCATATATAACACTGCCACCTCCGCAGCAGATAGTCCATGTACAAACAATCAAACATGTGTTGCATAAAGTATCACAAAATGGCAGTAAGCACAAAATGGTGGTTTACCTATTCAGCCTTGTCATTCAACATAAATGGTAGATATATTTCTCTCTTCAGTATCTATACTTTCACTTTAAGTTATTTAAGCACTTTATAATCGCTCTGAGAGGCATATCTGAGATTTACCAGTAGTTCTATGAAACCGATAATGTTTTGATAAGCGGTTTGTACGGTTTGCGATATGATTTGCACAGTTTGGTGGAACTGTAAATAAACATATACAACTGGTCTAAGTATACAGTTCTGATCATAGTATTAACAATATAAACATTATATAACCGTTATAAATACCTATTTGGCCTCTTGTTCCCATAAAACAAAGCTCTGACTGGAAGTGACTGTTCAGCTCCTCTTCTCTGGTCTATACTGACTCCAGAATATTCTGCAAGGGGATTTCCCACTTATGCTCAGTATGAGGTTGGCTGTGATTGGTCGAGACTCTTGGGCAGTGGCAACAGTTTAACTCTATGCTTTCTGTTGTTAATTCTGCTGTGTCAATGAGCTTACCTTATATTTACTTACTGAATCTTAAAGGTATATTATCTTTTTGCGTCTGTGAACACAATATATAACTGTTATATGACATCCAGAACATTAAGTCACTGTAAATAATTCTCTTTCTGTCTCTAATATATAAACAAAGGAACTGTATTAAAATTATTGGCAAGTCTAGCTATATAAACATGTAAGCCATATTAGCAACCCAGGACAGGTCTTAGCTGGCCAGCTACACTACTCACAGGGGCACATGCTCCATCCGCAACAGGATTTTTTTTTCTGTCATGCATTACAGAACAAAATGGAAATGTATTAGGACAGAGAAAAACGGAATGACTCTTAAAGGGTTCCATTTTGCATTCTGCCCTCAAATTCCATTATATTCTGTTATAACTGTATGTATAACTCTATACACTATAACGGAATTAGGGACTCTAACGCAAACCCACCCAGAATAAGTTATAGTAAATCCTTCCTCACAAACAAAGATTGTAAATAAGTAAATAAATGTTCCCAATAGAGATGAGCAAAACAGTTTGTAATGAACCAGGTGTTGGGTGCGAATATTCGAATTGCGAATTTTTATTGTGAATATCGCCACTTCGAGAATTCGCAAATAGTTAGAATATAGTGATATATATTCGTATTTTTGAATATTCTAGATTTTTTTTCATCTGAACCCATGATCCCTCCCTGCTTCTTGCTTGTGGGCCAATGAGAAGGCTGCAATGTCTTTGTCTGAGCTAAGCAACATCCCTAGCAACCAATAGGAAAGCTGCCTATCACTTTAGTATATAAGAACCTCCCCAGAAGCCATTTTGTGTAGTTTTTTGAAGTTCTGAGAGAGACAGCAGTGTTATTGCTCAGTGGCGTAGCTATCAGGGAAGCAGGGGAAGCGACTGTTTTGGGCCCCGAGCTTAGAAGGGGCCCCGAAGCAGTACTGAATGTTTTTATTAGATCTGCAGGCAGTGGCGGGCCCAGCTCTCAGGGGGGTGCCAAGCAATAAGCGCTTCCATCAATACAGATGGAAGCGCTCATGCTATCGTTGGGTGTCTTGTGTCACCAGCCAGCAGATGTCATTGTTCGGTCCCACACTGAGTGCTATGGAGCCCCCTGCCCCGTGTGGCCCCTGGTTATCGCTGTGCACAGTCCTGTGCATGGAGCTGTGTTGCCGCTCACTCCAAAGATGAGAACTTGTTTCACTACGAGACGTAACTCCATAGACATGCCCCCACCAATCTGAAGCCACACCCACAAAGTATAGCCCCTCCCTTGCAGGGTAGCGGCCGGGGCTGTGTGAGACGGGGCAGTGAGGTAAAACTGTGACGGAAGTGTTCGTGAGGCGTGAGGCGTGAGGTGGGATGTGTGACGTCACTGAGTTGTGAGCAACGTGACACTAGTGAGCCTTGGATGATATAATACAAAATATGTTATGTGTTATATGATATGACCATGACCACCAAGTTATGAGGCACACTATATGACATAACTGAGGTTTAAGGCTCAATACATAACATCACAGAGGTGTGATGCACAATATATGGCATCACAGAGGTGTAAGGCCACATATGCTTTCTTCCACCATAGGGGAGCTTCACCTGTCCTCACTGAAGCCATCATTGATCCCAGAGTGGAGCAACAGACCACAAAGCACAGTAATCCTGAACATCTGCTATGAGCCCAGGCAAAAAAAATACGCATTAAAATGCATTATTTTGTCTTTTCCATCCCAAGATGTCCCCCCAACAAATGACCATGTGCTAGATCCAAGACAATCCCCCTAAATGGCTTGGGAACTATCAGCTGTTCTAGGATGTCTTCACCTTGCTTGTCTATCTGATACAGCAAGTAATTTTGCATCGCTATATGTGGATAGTGGATAGGCAAGTGTGACACCTGGGTAAACCAGCACTTCATTTATTACCTTTACATTTTCTCAAGCCCGAACCAGAGTAGGGTCATTCAGCTGTGCTGTGGCAAAATTGTTACGTGAAACCACACTATCAATCCTCTCCTCAGGCTCTTCACTTACATTGGTGGCTTCTGTGTCACTTGAAATTACATTAAAAGGGAAAGTGGCCCTCCCTGGAGATGACAGATCATCATCAAGAGGCTCAGGCTTTGTCACTCCGGTTTCCCTTTCTCCAGAAACCGTACCCACTGGTGGCTCTTTAAACCTTTCCAGAAAAATTCCCAGAAAAAAGGAAAATCTCTCCGCAGTATTACGTCATAAAGGAGAGTGGGAATCATCGCTACCTGACAGGTTACCCGCTTGAGCATAGTTGCTATGGCAACCAGTGCGGTGTAGCTGGCCAGATAAGACCTAGGTTGCTAATATGGCTTACATGTTTATATAGCTAGGCCTGCCAATAGTTTGAATACAGTTCCTATGTTTATATATTAGAGACAGAAAGAGAGTTATTTACAGTGACTTAAATGTTCTGGATGTCATGTAACAGTTATATATTGTGTTCACAGAAGCAAAAAGATAATATACCTTCAAGATTCAGTAAGTGAATATAAGGTAAGCTCAATGGCACAGCAGCATTAACAACAGAAAGCATGGAGTTAAACTGTTGTTAATGCCCACGAGTCTTGACCAATCGCAGCCAACCTCATACCGAGCATAAGTGGGAAATTCCCTAGTAGAACTTTCTGGAGTCATTATAGACCACAAGAGAGAGCAGTCACCTCCAGTCAGATCTGTGTTTTATGGGAACAAGAGGCCAAATAGGTATTTACTGTAATCAGAACTGTATACTGAGACCAGTTGTATATGTTTATTTACAGTTCCACCAGAATGAGCAAATCATATTGCAAATCGTACAAACCGCTTAACAGAACATTATCGGTTTAATAGAACTACCGGTTAAAACTCAGATATGCCTCTCAGAGCGATTATAAAGTGCTTAAATAACTGAAAGTACAGATACTGAAGAGAGAAATATATCCACCATTTATGTTGAATGACAAGATTAAATAGTTAAACCACAATTTTGTGCATACTGTCATTTTGTGATATTTTATGCAACACGTGTTTGTACATGGACTATCTGCTGCAGAGGTGGCAGTATTATATATGGAAGAAAAGTTGAAGTTAATAAAGAAGTTATTTTAAGCATTTGGTGTGTCTGGTTGAACTAAAAAGTAAGAGGCATCAAATTCTTCTAATGCCACAGAGCAAAAGGCACTTCATAGTGCTGCGCCTGTCACACTTGCACGTTTCACCATGAATACAGGTGACCCCTAGTCTGGGACTGTAAGCTATTGGAGTTTACCAAACAGGCTTTAGCTAATGTGATCACACTACCAGCATCAAGGAGGGTCTGCACCTCTCTCCCCTCTATGGACACAGGACACATATGTTTATCAACATTTCCAGGGGCCCCAGCAGAAAAAAACCTTTGGCAAACATAGACTTAACATTTGGCATAGTACTCATATCATACTACATGTGTCACAGGTAATGGGGAGGGGATAACACCAGATGACACACAGAAGGAATAGACCGGATTCTAGGCCTTAAAGCTAAGGGAGAGGGATGGTGACCTCCTAGGAATCCCTAGACCTCTTCCTGACTCCTGCCAGTATGAGTAGACCCAGAAGGTGGAAATACTCATACAGCGGAACCTAAGCCCTGGAGACCCTGGAAAGCCCTAGGAGTGGTGGCAGGGAATCAGACTACTGGCTCCTCCCCAGATGAAGGAACCAGTGTCTCCCTGGGCCGAGACAAATAACACATACAAGAGAATAACAAAATGCACTTAGCTTAAATTAGAATGGAGGAGCAGGAGATACAAAGGAACAACATACCAGCTCAACCAACTCCAGCAGGAAATATCAACCGCATGGTAAGCGGTGTGAGTCAGGACTAAGTAGAGCCTCAGTATTGACCCACAAGCTGCACCTGACAAGAGGTGTGGTCATTACCAAACAAGAACACTGCAAGATGAAAATAGAGAGACTGTCAGATACCGTTATGTGCCGCCAATCTCTAAGATCTTCTCACCTCTGTCATGGGAGGGACCATGAAAGCATGGGTTCAGCATTTAACCACCTCCCGACCGCCTAACGCAGGGATGTGTCCTGCGGGCGGCTGGGATGTTCCTCCTTGACGCGCAGGTGCGTCATCTTGCGAGAGGCAAGATTTCGTTCACAGGAACGCGTCGGGAGGAAGTTTAACTACAGCCTGCCAGCGCTGATCATGCGCTGGCAGGCTGTAGATCTTAAAAAAACGCCATCTAAAACGCATATCAGACGCTGTTTTGTAAACAGCGTCTGATATGCCTGCTGCCTGCTCCTCTGGTGATCCCTTTTGCACCAATCACCACACACCAACCCCCAACCCTCCCCCCTGTCACTTATTAACCCCTTATTAACCCCTGATCACCCCATATTAACTCCCTGGTCACCCCATGTCACCCCCATGTCATTGATAATCCCTCCATTCAGGCGTCCGTATGTGTTTTGCGGATCCACGGAAAAAGAAAAAAAAAAGTCAATTTCCGCTAACTTGTGCCAAAAAAAAATCTTCTATGAACTCACCATGCCCCTCACGGAATACCTTGGGGTGTCTTCTTTCCAAAATGGGGTCACATGTGGGGTATTTATACTGCCCTGGCATTTTAGAGGCCCTAAAGCGTGAAAAGAAGGGCATTTTTACTCATTTGGATTCCAAACTACTTCTCACTCTTCAGGACCCCTAAAATGCCAGGGCAGTATAAATACCCCACATGTGACCCAATTTTAGAAATAAGACACCCCAAGGTATTCCGTGAGGGGTATAGTGAGTTCATGTAAAATTTTATTTTTTGTCACAAGTTAGTGGAATATGAGACTTTGTGAGAAAAAAAAAAAAGAAAATTTTTGCTAACTTGTGCCAAAAAAAAATCTTCTATGAACTTGCCATGCCCCTCACGGAATACATTGGAGTGTCTTCTTTCCAAAATGGAGTCACATGTGGGGTATTTATACTGCCCTGGCATTTTAGAGCTCCTAAAGCGTGAGAAGAAGTCTAGAATCCAAATGAATAAAAAGGCACTCCAAAAGGGTACTCATTGGAATTTGGGCCCCTTTGCGCACCTAGGCTGCAAAAAAGTGTCACACATGTGGTATCGCCGTACTCAGGAGAAGTAGGGCAATGTGTTTTGGGGTGTATTTTTACATATACCCATGCTGGGTGAGAGAAATATTTCTGTAAATTGACAACTTTGTATAAAAAAAATTAAAAAGTTGTCATTTACAGAGATATTTCTCTCACCCAGCATGGGTATATGTAAAAATACACCCCAAAACACATTGCTCTACTTCTCCTGAGTACAGCGATACCACATGTGTGACACTTTTTTGCAGCCAAGATGCGCAAAGGGGCCCAAATTCCAATGAGACCTTTTAGGAGGGCATTTTTACGCATTTGGATTCCAGAATTCTTCTCATGCTTTAGGGCCCCTAAAATGTCAGGGCAGTAAGAATACCCCACAAGTGACCTCATTTTGGAAAGAAGACACCCCAAGGTATTCCGTGAGGGGCATGGCAAGTTCATAGAAGATTCTTTTTTGGGCACAAGTTAGCGGAAATTTACTTTTTTTTTTTCTCTTACAAAGTCTCATTTTCCGCTAACTTGTGAAAAAAAATGAAATCATACATGAACTCACCATGCCCCTCCGCGAATACTTTGGGGTGTCTTCTTTCTAAAATGGTGTCATTTGTGGGGTATTTATACTATCCTGGCATTCTAGCACCTGAAGAAACATGACAGGTGCTCAGAAAGTCAGAGCTGCTTCAAAATGCGGAAATTCACTTTTTTGCACCATAGTTTGTAAATGCTATAACTTTTACCCAAACCAATAAATATACACCTATTGCATTTTTTTTTATCAAAGACATGTAGAACAATAAATTTAGAGAAAAATTTATATAGAAATGTATTTTTTAAAAAAATTTGCAACAGAAAGCGAAAAATGTCTTTTTCTGCAAAAATTTCGGTCATTTTTTATTAATATCAAAAAAAGTAAAAATGTCAGCAACAATGAAATGCCACCAAATGAAAGCTCTATTAGTGAGAAGAAAAGGAGGTAAAATTCATTTGGATGGTAATTTGCATGACCGAGCAATAAACAGTGAAAGTAGTGTAGTGCAGAATTGTAAAAAGTGGCCATGCAACTTACCACCCAAATGAATTTCACCTCCTTTTCTTCTCACTAATAGAGCTTTCATTTGGTGGTATTTCATTCTTGCTGACATTTTTACTTTTATTGATATTTTGCTTTTTTTGCCGAAATTTTTGCAAAAAAATGACATTTTTTACTTTCTGTTGGAAAATTTTTCAAATAAAACTACATTTCTCTATAATTTTTTCTCTAAATGTATTGTTCTACATGTCTTTGACAAAAAAAATGCAATAAGTGTATATTTATTGGTTTGGGTAAAAGTTATAGCTTTTACAAACTATGGTGCAAAAAAGTGAATTTCCGTACTTTGACTTTCTGAGCACCTGTCCTGTTTCCTGACTTATTACAATGCCCAGACAGTAGAAACACCCCATATATGACCCCATTTCGGAAAGTAGACACCCTAAGGTATTCACTGAGGAGCATAGTGAGTTCATGGAAGTTTTTATTTTTTGTCACAAGTTAGCGGAAATGGATTTTTATTTTTATTTTTCCAAAAATTTCATTTTCCGCTAACTTGTGACAAAAAATAAAAACTTCCATGGACTCACTATGACCCTCAGCGAATACCTTAGGGTGTCTACTTTCCAGAATGGGGTCACTTGTGGGGTATTTTTACTGCCCTGGCATTTTAGGGGCCCCTAAAGCGTGAGAATCCAAATGTGTAAAAATGCCCTGTGAAATCCTAAAGGTACTCATTGGATTTAGGGCCCCTTTGCGCATCTTGGCTGCAAAAAAGTGGCACACATGTGGTATCGCCGTACTCAGGAGAAGTAGGGCAATGAGTTTTGGGGTGTATTTTTACATATACCCATGTTGGGTGAGAGAAATATCTCTGTAAATTTACAACTTTGTATAAAAAAAATTTAAAAGTTGTCGTTTACAGCGATATTTCTCACACAAAGTATGGGTATATATAAAAAATACACCCCAAAACTCATTGCCCTACTTCTGCTGAGTACGGCGATACCACATGTGCCACTTTTTTGCAGCCAAGATGCACAAAGGGGCCCTAAAACCAATGAGTACCTTTAGGATTTCACAGGGCAATTTTACGCATTTGGATTCCAAACTACGTCTCACGCTTTAGGGGCCCCTAAAATGCCGGAACAGTAAAAATACCACACAAATGACCCCATTCCCGAAAGTAGACACCCTAAGGTATTCGCTGATGGGTGTAGTGAGTTCATGGAAGTTTTTATTTTTTGTCACAAGTTAGCGGAAATTGAATTATTTTTTTTTCTTACAAAGTCTCATATTCCACTAACTTGTGACAAAAAATTACATTTTACATCAACTCACCATACCCCTCACGGAATACCTTGGGGTGTCTACTTTCTAAAATGGGGTCACTTGTGAGGTATTTTTACTGCCCTGGCATTTTAGGGGCCCTTGAAGCGTGAAAAGGAGTTTGGAATCCAAATGTGTAAAAATGTCCTGTGAAATCCTAAAGGTACTCATTGGATTTAGGGCCCCTTTACGCATCTTGGCTGCAAAAAAGTGGCCCACATGTGGTATCGCCGGGACATTTGAGGATGAAAGCGGGACAGAGGGACCTTGGTCAAAAAGAGGGACTATCCCTCCAAAAGAGGGACACTTGGGAGGCATGCCCAAATAGCTCAAGGTTGGCGACAGAAGTACATAGCCCCATCCACTGTGTAGTAGATGGAACTGGTGACTGCAGCATGCTACCTTTCATTACAATGGGAGCAATGCTGCAGTTACCAGCTCTGTACACACGCTGCAAAGTTCTGACATTGAGCTATGCAAAACAGCTGATCTGCAGGAATGTGAGGTGTCACACCCCCACAGATTAGATAATGATGGTTTATGCTAGGGCTAAGCATTCAATAGTAAAATCCTGGTGGGAGTATTGAGGAAGCAAACAAATGCATCAAATGGATCATTATTGTATGTAAGCTGAAGTAGTAGCACCAGCCGTCCGGGCCAATAGTAGTAGTAGACCACAGTTCTCCCTGGCTTCCAGTTGGCGCAACATTATTATTGAGGGCAAAGAGGATGAGATTGTGGACTGGATGGTCTACTCCTCCTTTCAGTCACAGCAGGATGATGTGGATGTCCCCCTTGAGTCTTACAGTGTAAATAATATATATAAGGATAGGATGCTCTCCACCATTACTTCACTTTCCAAAGTATGCTCTCCTTGCGTCTCAAAGCTTCCAGCAACTGCAGACCATCAGTCAGAAATCCAATGTCAAAAAATAAAATCCGGTACTTAGTAAAATCACATCATTCTTTATTTCATCTTATTATTTAAAGTAAAATCAGTGGTACAGTAGTGGTTCATTACCTAAGCGTTTTGGATTCTTGTTCATGGTATGTTTCTCAATACATATACAAACTATTTAAAGACAGAATTGAACTAGACCCATGTACCGAACCCCTCCCTCTTCAAGGTGCAAAGGAAAAACTGGTCAGGATTCATGATTAAAAATGAGCATTCATGTGAAAATAGAAAGAGAAATAGAAACGATGCATTATATTTTAATAAATGTATAGTAAGTCTGTTTTTATAGTTTAGGTCTGATTCCCAGACATAGTATCCATTAAGCCTTTCGGCTAAATGTTTTTTATATTGTGATTTCCTCTCCTAAATGTTCGTGTACCTTTTCTATTCCAGAGAAATGAAAACTCCTCATTGAACTCTAGTGCTTTGCCACACCTGATGCTGCATTCCACCTCTTTGCAATGTCAGATATGTGATCGGCTATATGAACTTTGAGTTTTCTTGTGGTGCAACCTATGTACAGTATGATTTATTACATAATGTACTGTACCACATGATCTGAATTACAGTAAAGGGAATTGAACACCTGGTGAAAAATAGCATCATCCTTTAACCACTTCAGCCCCCCTAGCTTAAACACCCTTAATGACCAGGCCACTTTTTACAATTCCGCACTACGCTAATTTCACCGTTTATTGCTCCGTCATACAACTTACCACCCAAATGAATTTTACCTTCTTTTCTTCTCACTAATAGAGCTTTCATTTGGTGCTATTTCATTGCTGCTGACATTTTTACTTTTTTTGCTATTAATCAAAAATTACCGAACTTTTAGCAAAAAAATGACATTTTTCACTTTCTGTTGTAAAATTTTTCAAAAAAAACTACATTTCTATATAAATTTTTCTCTAAATTTATTGTTCTACATGTCTTTGATTAAAAAATCCAATAAGTGTATATTTATTGGTTTGGGTAAAAGTTATAGCGTTTACAAACTATGGTGCAAAAAGTGAATTTCGGCATTTTGAAGCAGCTCTGACTTTCTGAGCGCCTGTCATGTTTCTTCAGGTGCTAGAATGCCAGGATAGTATAAATATCCCCCAAATTACACCATTTTAGAAAGAAGACACCCCAAAGTATTCGCGGAGGGGCTTGGTGAGTTCATGTATCATTTCATTTTTTTCACAAGTTAGCGGAAAATGACACTTTCTGAGAAAAAAAAAAAAAGTTTCAATTTCTGATAACTTCTGGCAAAAAAATAAAAATCTCAGACGGACTCACTATGCCCCTCAGTGAATACCTTGGGGTGTCTACTTTCCGAAATGGAGTCATTTGTGGGGTGTGTTTACTGTTCTGGCATTTTGGGCGGGCTAAATTGTGAGCCGCCATGTAAAACCTAAAGGTACTCGTTGGAATTTGGGCCTTTAGCACCCAGGCTGCAAAAGCGGCACTTATGTGGTATCGCCGTACTCAGGAGAAGTAGGGCAATGTGTTTTGGGGTGTATTTTTACATATACCCATGTTGGGTGAGAGAAATATTTCTGTAAATTGTCAACTTTGTATAAAAATTTTTAAAAGTTGTCGTTTACAGAGATATTTTTCACACAAAGTATGGGTATATATAAAAATACACCCCAAAACACATTGCCCTACTTCTCCTGAGTACGGCGATACCACATGTGTGCCACTTTTTGCAGCCTGGGTGCAAAGGGCCCTAAAACCAAAGAGTACCTTTAGGATTTCACAGGGCATTTTTACGCATTTGGATTCCAGACTTCTTCTCACCCTTTAGGGGCCCCTAAAATGCCAGGACAGTATAAATACCCCACATGTGACCCCATTTTGGAAAGAAGACACCCCAAGGTATTCTGTGAGGGGTATGGTGAGTTCATGTAAAATTTTATTTTTGTCACAAGTTAGTGGAATATGAGACTTTGTAAAAAACAAAAAAAAAAAAAACAATTTCCGCTGACTTGTGCCAAAAATAAAAATTCTGTGGACTCACCATGCCCCTCACGGAATACCTTGGGGTGTCTTCTTTCCACAATGGGGTCACATGTGGGGTATTTATACTGCCCTGGCATTTTAGGGGTCCTAAAGCGTGAGAATCCAAATGCGTAAAAATGCCCTGTGAAATCTAAAGGTACTCATTGGTTTAGGACCCTTTGCGCATCTTGGCTGCAAAAAGTGTCACTCATGTGGTATCGCCGTACTCAGGAGAAGTAGGGCAATGTGTTTGGGGTGTATTTTTACATATACCCATGCTGCGTGTAGAAATATCGCTGTAACGACAACTTTTTACATTTTTTATTCAAAGTTGTCAATATACAGAGATATTTCTCTCACTCAGCATGGGTATATGTAAAATACACCCAAACACATCGCCCTACTTCTCCTGAGTACGGCGATACCACATGTGTGACACTTTTTTGCAGCCAAGATGCGCAAAGGGGCCCTAAAACCAATGAGTACCTTTTAGGAGGGCATTTTTACGCATTTTTCTTCTCACGCTTTAGGGCCCCTAAAATGCCAGGGCAGTATAAATACCCCACATGTGACCCCATTTTGGAATGAAGACACCCAAAGGTATTCTGTGAGGGGCATGGCGAGTTCATAGAAGATTTTTTTTTTTTGGCACAAGTTAGTGGAAATTGATTTTTTATTGTTTTTTCTCACAAAGTCTCCCTTTCCGCTAACTTTTGACAAAAAGTTTAATTTTTCATGAACTCATTATGCCCCTCAGCGAATACCTTGGGGTGTCTTCTTTCCAAAATGTATACTTGGACCTATACTTGAACTTCTTCTCTAACTTTTAGACCGCTGCGCAGTGCGCATGCGCGGCGGCATCAGTGCAAAATCTCACGAGATGACGCGCCGATGCGTCCACTCAGAGCTACAGGACCGCCCGCCGGACGCATCCGTGTGTTAGGCGGTCCTGTAGTAGTTAACATACCCTCCATATTTGCGGCTGCAGACACTGTTTATTGCACTTACCGCATCCTCCACCAATTGTGGCAATTCGTCTTCCAAGCTCTGCTTTCCACGGATGAAAGGTAGGGGAAAATTCACTCTATTACGCAAAAGGAGGACTCAGGAGACAGAAGTGCATTTAAACTGACGTCCTGCCAGTTTTATTTCCACAGGTTGCATACAACAAAATCATAAACACAACACCTAGCCTTGTGCAGGCTCTAACTAAACATTAGGTTCCTCTCTAGGACGTGGCTGAGCTAATCTCAGTCCAACCAAATAAACACACCGTCTGAACAGCAACCTGTGATACTTGCAGTTTCCTTGCATAGGACCTTCAGTGTCTCTCAGAGAGACATGGATTCTCCCTCTCCCAAGGCTGAGAGAGCAAGTGAACTGGCCTGGTTAAAGGGGTTGTCTCACTTCAGCAAGTGGCATTTGTCATGTAGAGAAAGTTAATACAAGACACTTACTAATAGATTGTTATTATTCATATTGCCTCCTTTGCTGGCTGAATTCATTTTTCCATCACATTATACACTGCTCGTTTCCATGGTTACATCCACCCTGTAATCCATAGTGGTGGTCGTGCTTGCACACTATAGGAAAAAGCGTCAGCCTCTCTGGTGGCCGGGACCGCAGGAGCGCACATAGGCTAGTTCTTATTCCTATATTGTGCATGCACGACCACTGATGCTGGATGGCAGGGTGGTCGTAACCATGGAAACGAGCAGTGTATAATGCGATGGAAAAATGAATCCAGCCAGCAAAGGAAGCAATATGGATAATAACAGTATATTAGTAAGTTGTTTGTATTAACTTTCTCTACATGATAAATGCCACTTACTGAAGTGAGACAACCCCTTTAACTAGCACCTTGCCAATTTCTCCTCATCAGGGCCAATGCTAGAGGTTTTAACCCTTTCCTAAATAGCTTTCCTCAGCATCTTAGGAACCTGGGAGACACATATACACCCTCAATTACTTCATCCTGTGACATGCCATGTGAGACACCACAATATTAACACATCCAGATGCATATTTTGATGGGGAATATATGTATTTACCAAAACAATATACACTACACATATGCGATTATATTGCTATGATGTGCACTTTCTAAAATTGGTGGCCAAAATTCTAAACCATGTAAATGCAATGTTTGTTTGCACGTTGTATCATGTGACTTCACGATGATGTCATTTTTGGAACACCCACATCACATGACTTTGCTATGCTGTTATAAAAGAGTGTTTGTGGCACTATTGTAATGCTTGACAAAGGCCTTATGGAGTAGGCTGAAACGTTGCCTGGGAATAAAGTTTGGGTCATCACCACTAACTACTGGAGTGCTGCCTCGTGTCTGATTACCTATATACATAGGAAGATTGTCCGTCCTCCTGAGGGATTGCACCCGCCTCACTGTGGATTGTGCTGCTGCTGTTACTGGCTATATATTTACCAAAACAGACATGTCAGGAGAGGTCCTTGTTATGTATTTTACATATTATCTTATTACTGTTTTATCTTATATAGCCTGCAGCATTATACTCAGCAGACCAGCTGTATGACCTCTATATGTTCACTATATGGTGGTGTTATGGTTTATACTGATGCTTGTGTAGTGGTGGCATACACTAGTCCCTGATTGAAAAAGTGATGTCCGTCTCTGTCTGTGGGATTCAGTATCTCTATAGGCCACTTTTAATTTCCTTCTTGTGTTGATGGTATGGTCCAACCATTTAAAGGAGTTGTCCAGGATTTGAATATTAATGACCTTTCCTCAATATAGGCCATCAATATCTGATCAGAGGAGGTCTGACACTCTGCACCCACGCTGAAAAGCTATTCCCAAATACATACCTCCCAACTTTTGAAAATCGCCAAGAGGGGCAATATGTCCTGTGTACATCACCGCAGTTTTTGTTCATACTAGGCCACGCCTCTAATTCCGCCCAAAGCATCATTACTGACTCAGTCAGAACTGCAGCAGCCGGGGATCGGTTGGGTGAGTGTAAGTCTCTTTATTTTTTTACAGCGTTTTCAGCCCTTGGGACAATCTTTTTTCTTGCGTTTCAATATCCATTTAAATATTTGCACATAAATCATCAGATTATAGATATTTTAAGGTCCAAATTGCACAAAAGAATGTAGTTCTGGTCTAATATACAGGTAGAAACCATTCAGATAGTTTAGTAAGGAGCTATTTAGTAAATGTATTAATGTACATTAATGCGCATTAATTCCCCAGGTCAAAAAGAGGGACATTTGAGGATGAAAGCGGGACAGAGGGACCTTGGTCAAAAAGAGGGACTATCCCTCCAAAAGAGGGACACTTGGGAGGCATGCCCAAATAGCTCAAGGTTGGCGACAGAAGTACATAGCCCCATCCACTGTGTAGTAGATGGAACTGGTGACTGCAGCATGCTACCTTTCATTACAATGGGAGCAATGCTGCAGTTACCAGCTCTGTACACACGCTGCAAAGTTCTGACATTGAGCTATGCAAAACAGCTGATCTGCAGGAATGTGAGGTGTCACACCCCCACAGATTAGATAATGATGGTTTATGCTAGGGCTAAGCATTTAATAGTAATATCCTGGTATACTTCTTTAAGGGAGTATTGAGGAAGCAAACAAATGCATCAAATGGATCATTATTGTATGTAAGCTGAAGTAGCAGCACCAGCCGTCCGGGCCTATAGTAGTAGTAGACCGCAGTTCTCCCTGGCTTCCAGTTGGCGCAACATTATTATTGAGGGCAAAGAGGATGAGATTGTGGACTGGATGGTCTACTCCTCCTTTCAGTCACAGCAGGATGATATGGATGTCCCCCTTGAGTCTTATAGTGTAAATGTACATGTATGATATGCTGTGCTGTATGATATAAATGTACATGTATGATATGCTGTGCTGTATGATATGTACAGCGCTATGGAATGAATAGCGCTCTAAAAATAAATAATAATAATAATAATAATAATAATAAATAATATATATAAGGATAGGATGCTCTCCACCATTACTTCACTGTCCAAAGTATGCTTTCCTTGCGTCTCAAAGCTTCCAGCAACTGCAGACCATCAGTCAGAAATCCAATGTCAAAAAATAAAGTCCGGTACTTAGTAAAATCACATCATTCTTTATTTCATCTTATTATTTAAAGTAAAATCAGTGGTACAGTAGTGGTTCATTACCTACGCGTTTTGGATTCTTGTTCACGGTCGTTTCTCAATACATATACAAACTATTTAAAGACAGAATTGAACTAGACCCATGTACCGAACCCCTCCCTCTTCAAGGTGCAAAGGAAAAACTGGTCAGGATTCATGATTAAAAATGAGCATTCATGTGAAAATAGAAAGAGAAATAGAAACGATGCACTATATTTTAATAAATGTATAGTAAGTCTGTTTTTATAGTTTAGGTCTGATTCCCAGACATAGTATCCATTAAGCCTTTCGGCTAAATGTTTTTTTATATTGTGATTTCCTCTCCTAAATGTTCGTGTACCTTTTCTATTCCAGAGAAATGAAAACTCCTCATTGAACTCTAGTGCTTTGCCACACCTGATGCTGCATTCCACCTCTTTGCAATGTCAGATATGTGATCGGCTATATGAACTTTGAGTTTTCTTGTGGTGCAACCTATGTACAGTATGATTTATTACATAATGTACTGTACCACATGATCTGAATTACAGTAAAGGGAATTGAACACCTGGTGAAAAATAGCATCATCCTTTAAAGATATGTATAAAAAAGAAATACTTTTTTCTGGAGTAAATACTGTAGGGATTAGCTCTGGTCTCGGGGAACATTCACACAAAGATTCTTCTTTACCACTTGATTTCCGGTCCAGTGTGATTTATTTTGGCACACGGCATAACAAAATAAACATAATACAAAATAAACACCTAGCCCATCTGGGCTCTTCCTACACATCAGCAGTGGGTCCCTAACTCACTGAAAGCGCTGTTCACATACAGCTCCAACGCAGCTGAGACCACTCGCACAGCCTCTGCACTAGGCCTCTGTGTTACACCACTCTCTCTCCAGAGTGAGCTCCCTGACACACACAGAGAGGGTTGATTTATTCCTCCATGATTAACCCAGCTGGCCTCAACTGGGGCCAGGGAACCATAATGGATTAGGGGTGTGGACTGAGAGACTCCCACTACCAACCTGACTCCCAGTCCAAAGAAATCCAGCCCATACAATTTTAACCAAACAATCTCCAGCAAGCTATGCCTTACTGAAGCAGCACTTTTCTGGATTTCAGCTACCTCACCCAGTGAAACTGAACCACAAGGTGAGATACACACCCCCACCATACGACTACCGCACACTTTACTGTTCACATCATCACAATACATTGAGAAATATAGTGTCGTAATGAGCGCCATATATTTGAAGCACCTGTTCCTCTTTTCCTGACATAAAAGTCAGATAAAATAAAAAGATAAAATGGGTAGTTGAAAGACAACTTTTTTACAGTTTGTGTTTAATCAAGATTTCTTCCATTTGATAAAAAAAAATAAAAAATCTTACAGAAATCTGGGGCAGATAGCTCACATACACTTGGAAACTACAGATGTAGGTGTAGTGGGCCCATACTAAGTTTTGCTATGAGATCTGTGTACGCCCCTGCCTTTAGGGCCGGCGCGTCCTATAGGCTGACTAGGCATCCGCGTAGAGCGCCCCTTGGGAAGGGGCACTGCTAGGAGCGCCGCCCCCCCCTCATGCTGCAGCCGCCCAAGCGCTCTATATAGAGCCTCAGGCGGCTGCAGCACTGCCCGGGCTGGCGCGTCCATGAGGGCGCACCTCCCGGGCGCAGCATGAAGAGAGGGACTGACAGGAGGAAAGCGCTCAGCGCTCCCTCCTGTCATTCCCTCATTGTAGCGTGGCCGAGCCCTGTATGGTCCGCAGGTACAGGGAGTATCTGTCTCCTGTACCCGGCCGGACTGACATGAAGTGCGCACACAGTGTGCGCTTCCTGTCAGTCCGCCCGGGTACAGGAAACTAAAGCTCCTGTACCCATGGACCATACAGAGGATGACAAGAGGGGGGATTGAGAAAGAGGATGACAAGGGGGATTGAGAAAGAGGATGACATAGGGGGGGGGAATGAAAAGGGGGGAAAGAGAATGACAAGAAAAGGAGAGAGAATGACATGGGGGGGGAGAATGACATGGGGGAAATGACAAGAAATGGAGAGAGAATTACATGGGGCGGGGGGGAAGAGAATGACATGGGGGGGAGAGAATGACATGGGGGGGGGAGAGAAAACTGGCGTTAGTTAAAGGGGTTCTGCAGTTTATTTAAACTGATCGGCGGGGTTCGACACCCGGGACCCTCGCCGATCAGCTGTTTGAGGAAGCAGCGGCGCTGGCAGTAGAGCCTCGGCCTTCTCGCTGTTTACCGCAGGCGCAGTGACGTCATGACTAGTATCACTGGCCTTGGCGGGGTTAAGCTCTGTTCACTTGAATGAAGCTTAGCCCCGCCCAGGCCAATGATACTAATCGTGACGTCACTGCGAGAAGGCTGAGGCGCAACTGCCAGCTCAGCTGCCTTCTCAAACAGCTAATTGGCGGGGGTCCCGGGTGTCAGACCCCTGCCGATCAGTTTAAATAAACTGCAGAACCCCTTTAATATGGCAGATCATTTGGGTCGGGCATTGTGATGTCACATGGGGGCGGCAAACTTTTCTTTTGCCTAGGGCGGCAAAAATCCTTGCACCGGCCCTGCCTGCCTTTGAATCTCAAATTAAGGCCTCTTGCACGCGACCGTATTGCTTTTTCAGTATTTTGCGGTTCATTTTTAACTGATCCGTTGTTCCTTTTTTTGTTTCCGTTGTGTTTCCATTCCGTTGTTCCGCAAAAAATCTCCATATGGTCTCCGTATGTGATCCGTTGTTTGCGGATCGCAAACAAAAACATAACATTTTTAATCATTAATGTAATGTACAACTGTATAACTTCAAAAATCTTTGGTGTGCCCTACATTGTGATTCCATACTATCAGCACATTATCGTGGAGGAGTATTGTTTAATAAGTGACCCCAATAATTATTTAATTTACCCTTAATATCCTGTGAGTCTTTGTACCTAAGGCTTCAGAACCATCAGTGTTGAAATCTGTAGTGTGCCAATCTGTAAATGAAAAACTCACACATGCAGTGGACTTTTACTTTTTTGCATTTTTTTTCTTTTTATTGGCATCCACTATAAAATTGATTTTGGTTTATTTTCCTTGCTTTTTCAATTATACATCCATGGGATGACACTGCTCTCTCCCGGTTCTCTTATTATTCTCTGTATTATTCGCTGGCTCTACTTCTTCTCCTCTTCCTCTTGATATTGGGGTTCCTCAGGGTTCAGTACTATGTGCTCTACTCTTCTCTCTCTGCACAGCTTCCATTGGACAGATTTGGCTTTCAGTACCTCAGTATCTCTACACCCAACTATACACTTCATCCCCTGACATCACCACTGCTTTACTCCAAAACACCAGTGATTGTTAGGCAGCTGTCTCTAACATAATGTCCTCTCAAAAACTGAACTTCTTGTCTTTCCCCCATCTACTAACCCTCCTAAACTTGATATTTCAATTTCGGTCTGCGGTACTATTATAACTCCTGGGCAGCATGCCGACTGTCTTGGATCTTTGCTTTGTTCCCCATTAGTGATGAGCGGCATAAGCAATATTCGAATTTGTGATAGTTCACGCATTTTTGGATGAATATTCGCCATAAATTCGCAAATTCGAGAATTCGTGATCTCCAGTTATTATGACTAGATTGCGAAAATCGGCAAAGTAATATATTCGCGATAAAAATTTGTGATTAGAATATTCGCGATCAACACTAGGGGATAGGCAATTTTTCTATTGGTTGCTAGGGATGTTGCTGATATTCGCGATAAATTTGCGATTCAAATATTTATGCTCAACACTATTCCCCATATCACTTACACACTCCTGTCGTCTGCACCTCAAGAACATCGCCAGAATCCGCCCTTTTCGTGCAGTGGAAACGGCCCAAACGCTTGTTGCTGCTTTTATTCATTCTCGTCTTGACTACTGTAACTGATTACTAATTGATCTTCCTTTCACTAAACTCTGCCCCCTTCAGTCTGTCCTACATGCAGCAGTCAGGCTCATCTATCTATCCACCTGCTATACTGATGCTACTAGCCTGTGCCAGTCACTTCACTGGTTGCCCATCCACCACAGAATACAGTTCAAACTTCTCATCCTCACCCACAAAGCTCTCCACAGTGCTGCACCTCCATACATCTCCTCCCTCATTTCCTCCTACTCATGCTCTCCACAATTAGGGGGTACAAACTGGGCATACGTACTGTGAGAGGCACAAAGATAGGCATACCTACTGTGAGGGGCATAAAGATGGGCATAACTATTATGATGGGCACAAAGGTGGGCATAACTAATGTGAGGGGGCAAAAAGGTGGGCATAACTACTGTGATGGACACAAAAGTGGGCATACCTACAGTGAGTGGGCCACAAGGTGGATATAACTACTGTGAGGGGCCACAAGGAGGACATAACTATTGTAAAGGGGCCACAAGGTGGGCATAATTACTGTGAGGGGGCACAATGTGGCCAGTATGTGGTAGCACTTAGGGGAAATGCCCTAGATTACCCTGTTATACATTGGGATGGCTCGGTCTTACAGGGCAGCAAACAGCCCCCTGCTGGGGATTTAACATGACACCACCATCCCTTCCTTATCTGATTACTCTTTTCACTCTATCACCACAGGGACCTTATTCCGGTTCCAGCGGACATCACGCCAATGCCAGCGACACCCTGGATGAGGTAGGACCAGTTGGTTCTTTAGTTTATTGTAAAGTATATTGGTACTGCCGTGTCCGTATGATAGATTTTATTAGGTGGGACTGGGTGAATATAGTTATGCATTGTGCGGAGTTAGAGGAGTGGCTTAGTGTCAAAAAAAATTCTGAGGTTTCCATTTTCCCCTGGTGCAGGAAAGCTTAGCTACACCTCTGGCTGCACCTACTCTCTGGAATGCTCTGCCCAGGAATATCAGGTCAGTTACCAACTTCCCTACTTTCAAACATGCCCTAAAAACACATTTTATTAGGCAGGCTTATCATGTTTCCTTAGTAACTCCTTTCCCCCCAACTCTTCAGACCTGAATTCTATATTATGACAGTCCTACTCAAGCACTGGCACACACAGGTCGACCCACACCACTCCTTTCAGCACAAAGATGGCTGGACTACTTCATATAACAATCATCTACCTTTTGTGTCACCCCCACTTCCTCATAGAATGTAAGCAGGGCCCTCACTCTTACACTCAGTTCACACTTTCGCGTAAAACGCCGCGTTCGAACGCACACAAAAACGCACAACAGTACAGGAACCATGCATTCCAATGGGGGTGGTTCACACTTGCGCGTTTTTATGCGCGTTCGTAGGCGCCTATAAACGTCCGACGCATAAGCAAGTATGTTCGCGTTAATTCGGGCTTTTTCGAGCGTTTGGTGCCAATAGACTTCAATGGGAAACGCGATAGGCGTGTTGTTCGGGCGTTTGTGCAGCGTAAAACGCGCCTATGGATGCGCGTTTTACAAAGTTTGCAACATGCTGAATCAGCCAGCATGGAATGTCACACCTCTAAAGCACTCAGATTGGCCAAACTATTTTATTGGTCATTGGCCAACTATGCAGTCAATCACATAAACGCGCGTCAAACGCGCCTACACTATTTACCAAAACGCTTGAAAAAACGCGCCTAAACGCCCATCTTGAACGCACATAAAACGATAGGCTTCTAAACGCTCAGGTCTGAACCCAGTGTTAGGCCCCTTTCACACGAGCGAGTATTCCACGCGGGTGCAATGCGTGATGTGCCCGCACAAATCCGGATCCATTCATCATTACTTGTGCGTTGCGTGAAAATCACAGCATGTTCTATATTCTGCAATTATTACTCAACGCTGGCCCCATAGAAGTGAATGGGGCTGCGTGAAAATCGCATCGCATCCCCAAGCAAGTGTGGATGCGATGCATTTTTCACGGATGGTTGCTAAGAGATGTTGTTTGTAAACATTCAGTTTTTTATAACGCGCATTAAATCGAATTGCACCGGCGTGATAAAAACTGAACAACTGAACGCAATCGCAAACAAAACTGAATGTACTTGCTTGCAAAATCGCGCAGTTTTCACTGAACGCATCCGGACATAATCCGAACACGTTCGTCTGCAAGGGGCCTTAGTGTTTCAGTTGTATATTAGCCTGTAATTCTGCAATGTCTTTTGTTTTGTACATTAATATCGTGGTGCTATATAAAGATTATTATTGTTAGAAGCAATCCATTTCATAATCCAGCAAGTCTTGCTGGAATTTCACTTTTATTGTATTAATAATGACAGACTCCAGGTTTGACATTTTTGCTTTCATTTTATCTTATAATATATGTTTTCCGGCAAATCTCAATGATTCTCAATATCCTTTCGAATAGTGTTAATTTCTTGTTTTCATCAGCTTTAAAGAGAAGATATACTGTAGTATTCAATTTGTTCTAAAAGGTATGCAAACACACAATGTAGGACATTTCTTTGCAGATCTACGGATTATGTTACATTCAATGTAGGTTCTCAAAGTGTGGTGATCCTACCAGAGCCTTATGGGGTCATTTATCAAACAGGTGTAAAGTAGAACTAGCTTAGTTGCCCATAGCAATCAATCAGATTCCACATTTTATTTTCGACAGCTCCATTGGAAAATGAAAGGTGGAATCTGATTGGTTGCTATGGGCAACTAAGCCAGTTTTACTTTACACCAGTTTGATAAATAACACCATTTGTTCCTGGCTTCAAAGTTCACCAGATTGTGGACAGATTCATTAATATCATTATTCACTATGACGCATACAGACACAGCGCTGAAACACCTGTGGCAGTTTAAAGCGAACCTGTCACCTGCATTTCACTTAATAAACTATTAAAAGTACCTTATAGTTCATCCTCAGTGTGTTTTCATACAGTCTTTTCCCGCTTTTCTGCCATCTATATTCATGAAAAAATAGCCTTATAAAGATCTGTTCTCCAGCTTCCCAAGTCACGATAGAAGTCAAGGGGGCGGCCCTTCCCTGACTCCAGGCTGTGCCTCCCCTGCCCTAACCCCGCCTCTCTGAGGTATAATTGACACCCGGCTCAGTCGCCGGGACCGCGCTTGTACAGGCGGCGCATGCGCCGTCGGCCTCAGTAGCAGCGCAATCCCATCTATGCAGAGTTTTTGCAATAGAATACCTGCAGAATATAATAGCAATGCTCCAGATGATCACTGGCTTGCGATCTGCGGCAAGTCAACAGTGATCACGTGGACGCATGGAGCGTGAAGATGGGGGTGCGCGCGCATGTGAGGAAGAGAACACAGGCCGGCATCGGGGACAGAGCATGCGGGAATCCGTTACAGGATCGCGCTTGAGTCCGCACGATAGACGGGATCGCGCTACCACTTAGGCCGACGGGTGTCAATTATACTGCAGAGAGGCAGGGTTAGGGCAGGGGAGGCACAGTCTGGAGTCAGGAAAGGGCCGCCCCCTTGACTTCTATCGTGACTTGGGAAGCTGGAGAACAGATCTTTATAAGGCGATTTTTTCATGAATATAGATGGCAGAAAAGCGGGAAAAGACTGTATGAAAACACACTGAGGATGAACTATAAGGTACTTTTAATAGTTTATTAAGTGAAATGCCGGTAACAGGTTCGCTTTAAGCATGCAGTTTTCCTTATTAATAGCACCAGATGGATTAACCCTCATATCGGGAAAGGTCCATTATGAATGTTAAATTCAAACATATTCACTGTGAAGCTGCTTCAAGGTAATATGAAACATGTAATAGTGAGGTTGATGCGGCATCCAGGTCCGAGTCACAACCGTGTCAAAAAAATATGTATAAATAAGATAGGACACTCATCACTTTTCCTTTACTTTCCAAAGTATGATCTTCCCATTGCTCAAAGCTTGCGGCAACAGCAGACCATTGGTCAGAAATCCAATCACAAAAGACCAAATCTGGAGCTTTGTAAAATCACATCATTCTTTATTTCATCTTTCAAGTAAAATCAGCCCTTACTCTGGCTAATTTATATATGGCTTAGGCCCCTTTCACATCAGCGTTCTTGCTTTCCGCCCTAGAGTTCCATCCTCGGCGCTCTAGGACAGAAAGATACTGATCAGGATGATCCTAATGCATTCTGAATGGAGAGAAATCCGTTCAGGATGCATCAGGATGTCTTCCGTTCAGCATGTGAACGTTTTTTGGACGTTAACAAAACCGCAGCATGCTGCGGATTTGTCTCCGTCCAAAAATCCGAAAGACATGCCATAACGCCGGATCCAGAATTAATGGCCATTCAAGTGCATTAATCCGGATCCGGATTTAAGCTAAACGTCGTTTCGGCGAATTACCGGATCCGACGTTTAGCTCTGCTCAGGAGCAGTTCCAATCGGGGCCCCAGTGTAAGCTGGGGCTCCGATCGGTTACCATGGCACGCAGGACACTACTGAAGCCCTGGCTGCCATAGTAAGTACTCCGCAGCAGTGTACTTACCTGCGCTGCGGCCTCCGGGCGCTCCTTCATGACGTCACGGGTTCGGGCGGCGCATATGGAATATATATATATGTATAGATATATACTCAATAGCGTCCTGGCTGCCATGGTTACCTGAAAGCATATTGAAGACTGATCAGAATTCTGATCAGTCTTCGAATGCTTTCAGGCAACTTGCGTTCTGATGGATCTGGCGGGCTTGAAGTGCCTGCCGGATCCTCAGAACGCAAGTGTAAAAAAGAGGCCTTAGTGGGAGGAGAATGTCAATTTCCCTTCTTCAAATCCCCTTGTGCAGTACATAAAATGGTATGGGCACTATATATTGCTGATGTACTGATAGTATGGAATCACAATGTAGCGTCCTCACAAGATTTTTGGAAAAATGGTTTCTTTTTTAGATATATATCTTTGAAGGGTGGTGCTATTTTTTATCAGGTGTTCACTTCCCATTGCATCAGGTGTGACAAAGCACTTTATAGAAATGCATGAGAGTTCAATGAGGAGTTTTCATTTCTCTGGAATAAAAAATTTGTACAAACCCTTAGGGAAGGTACTGTAATCACAATAAAAAAAAAAAAAAACATTTAGCTGAGAGGCTTACTGGATACTATGTCTGGGTACCAGATATAATGTGGGCCTAAACTATAAAACATACTTACTATACCTATATTCAAATATAGTGCACCTTTTCTATTTCTTTTTCTATTTTTATATTTATGAATGCTCATTTTCAATCATGAATCGTGACCATGACTATGATACTGGCCATGATGACCAATTATCTCAGTGGGGGGGGCAGAGCCATAAAAAACTGGATTCTCGGGCAGGCTACGAGCATGGCAAGCTGTATGCTTGCTTACATACGGACAGGCAACCAATTTGCTGATTATTGGAAAATCCTGTTTTTAGACCCTCGCTATCAAAGTAAAATGGGAAAATGTTTTTCTGTTGGCAAAACAGAGGTCAAGTTGCTTTATTACTCTGTGTTATGCTGCTTGGCTCAGCTTTCAGTAAGCAGATATCTGCTGCCCACATGTCTGACTAGGAGGCCATCACAGTCCCCCACCAAGTAACCCACCTCCTACCATCTCCACTATCACAAGCAGCAGAAGCCACAGTAGCAGCCAGTTCAGTATCATCAACATGATGGAGCAGTTTTTCCATGCATCACGCCAGGCTGATGCAAATCAGAAAACATAGATGTACCGCTTAGACAACCAGGTTTGGTCCTACCTGGAGTGTGGCCTTTCTCTTGTGCATACAATGTTCCCTGGCCCCATGGACTTCTGAGCAGCCAGATTGGAACAGTGTCTGGAACTGGCCCCGTTTGCCTTCTCAGTTCTGTCTTGTCCAGCCTCTAGTGTCATCTCAAAGAGTTTTTTTAGCATGGCAGGTGGTGTTGTCACAACCAAACGGACAAAGTTGCCCTCTGCCAGTGTATAAAACATCACTGAATCAGGCAAGGATCAGTCAGGATTTCCACAAACTTCCACCTGAGGCCACTGAATAGATCTACCATTGCTAATGGTAGCTAGTGATAGCCAACCTCATCACACCACTGCTGCTGTCTGCCTGCCTACCATCATGTTCCATAGCATACGTCAGCTACTGCTGCTGACACCACCACCACTACTCCCAGCTGCTAATTCAGACTTGTTCAACTGCAGAACAAGCTACTCTGCTATTCTGTCCCTGTAAATGCATCCTTTTTGGATGGTTGTGCAGAACAAGGCACTGTTTCTTCTGAAATTAACATATATGTTTGTGTATAATGGACAGGGATCTGCCCTTGTTGAGGCATAATATTTGGATGCTTGGTCCCAGCAAACTACAGTTTTTTCTGATAACACTGTGTGTATTTAAACACCGTCTGCCTCAAATAAGTGACAATATTTGGCAGGTTTATAATATGAAAAAGCATAATACATGCCATGGCGCAGTGAGTTTTTAAACACTATGCATTACCCATAGCTAGATATGTCAGTGTCACTCTAACATTATTGGCTATTGTCAAAGAGCTTAAAAGGAGGGAGGGGAAAAAAGCAAAAATGCATTAAAATGCTAATAAAAAGAGATAATGAAAATATTTTAAAAAATCTCCTCAGAGCATCATATACCAATTTTCATTCCAGTTGGAGTCTATTTGATTTGTTTAGAATCAATTTGACCAGGAATCTTTAAAAAAAATTCCAGAATCGAACACGAAACGAATATCAAAAATTTCACTCATCTCTAGATTTTACAAACTATCTTTTTTGTATTTTGTTGTCAATTTATTTTTATGCTGTAATTTACGCTATCTCTCCCAATTTCTCCTATGCACATGTTCAGCCAAGTAATTATTTATTTTCAATGGGGAGAGAGGAAAAAAAATCGCTATCAGACAACTCTTGTGGCATCTTATCGCCCAAAAAAAAACAAAAGGATCTGGTGAAAAAAAATTCAATTCACTCTTCCTTCTTTGACTCAACGTCTTCTTGACAGTTGAGAGCTCCCCATACTCATTACATTGTAATCCAGTCCTGCCAAAAACAGTTAGTACGGGCAACGATACACTAATGTATATGGGGGCCTTAACTGACCCAATTAAAAACCAATACAATATCTATTTGACTATTTGATACAATTAGATCTGATTAAAGCTATTTAGAATTAATTAATCAGAATCTTAAGGCTCTTTCACACCAGAGAGTTTTCCATCTGCTTTTGTGAATAGATTGTCATTTCACGTCTTACTCAAACATTCTTATTTGAACCATGCTTTAATACTTGGAATGGTCCTATATGATGGAGCCTCTTTCAAAGCCTTACATATTTTACAGTAAGGCACCACCCAAGTTGCTTCCAGTTTTGGCAACCAATATGTAGATCTCCAGGTAAAATATTGCTTGTATCTCTCTTCATCTTTGTCCAGACTTAGAAGATAAGAAGCCAATTCCTGGGGACTTGAAAAGTCATCAACGTGAATGAAGGCATCTCTAGGAATGAACCGCTCATAATTTGCACGTGATGGACCCAACACAACAGGAACACATCCTGACAAAAGTGCATTAACCCACAGTTTTTCTGTTATATAGTCTTCATGGATAGAATTCTCAAAAGCAAAGTAATATTTGTAAGTAGAAAGTGTTTGTAAATGTGCATTTCTTGGAAGCTGGAGATGTTGCCTTCCATAAATATCAACTTGTAAATAGTTCTTCAGCTGTTCATAATACCTGACTCTTTTAGATCTTGGGTTCCAGTTACTTACTATCCAGGCCACCAGCTTCGTCTTCTTAGGAATTGTAAAATTATTTATCCCATTGTGCTTTTCTAGCCAACCATATGGGGTAAATATATCAGAATCAGTCCTGTAGGACATTGTAAGGTTGATGAGATTGTTCATAAATGAAAGATTTGGGGAATGACTTGGTGATTCAAGGTTAAACCATATCCAGTACTGATTAGATGGTCTTGGTGCTTGAGGTAGTTGTTCTTTAGACCTGCACACATCTCTGTGGTGGATTACAACGGCATTTGCAGAAGAATACATGCTACGGTCTGCTGTATAGAAGCATCCAGAACCATTGAACTGTTTTGGGCAATGATTAAGAGGAAAATTATTTCCAAAGGGAAATGTCCAAAGTAATATAACTAGCGCTGGCTCATTTGAGGAAACTGTTATAGTTGCCAAATTCTCTTGTGAATCAAAATTGGTCAAAGCAGGAGTTTCTCTTTTGTAGAATGTGAAAATAGTAAAGGAGATGATTATTTGTAAAATGAAGTAGAAAAAGATCTTGTTCAAGTTCAGTGATTGCTTTTTGGTAGACATTTCCATGTGAAATATATATAGCATGGAATTTCAGGAAGCAATTGAAGTCACAATTCCTTTTCTATTCATAGGTTTGAATTGTTACAATAGTAGCTATAATAAAAACAAAAAATATACATTACTATAAAAAAAAATGATTGATGAACTTTAAGGGGTTGAACCACATTTAAATAATAAAGGGGTTGTCTCACTTCAGCAAATGGCATTTTTTTTTATGTAAACAACATTACTACAAGGCACTTAACTAATATATTGTGATTGTCCATATTGCTTCCTTTGCTGGCTTAAAGGGTCATTCCCATCTTAGAAATTGGGGAAAATCGCTAGGATATGCCCCAAATGTCTGATATGTGCGAGTCCCACCTCTGGGACCCACACCTATGCTTAGAACAGAGCTCGCAAATTCTCAATGGGTGCACTGCAAATGCGCAGCCACCCTCCATTCATTCCTATGAAACCTTCGAAAATAGCCGAGCACTGGTATGACTGTTTCCTTCAGCTCCATAGAAGCAAATAGAGCGGTAGCTACACTTGCATGGTGCACCTCCCATTCATTTCAATGGAACTTCTGAAAATAGCATGCAGCATAGAGGTGGGATCTGCACCTTTCAGACATTGAGGGCATATTCTAGCGATAGCAATAGAATGTCCGATATAGGAATAACCCTTTAATTGATTTTCCATTGTATTATACACTTCTCGTATCCAGGGGTTAAGACCACCCTGCAATCTAGCGGTTTTGGCTGTTCTTCCACATTAGATGAAAAGCTTAAGGATATAGTATCTCCCGAATCCTGACAATTAATAGGTGACGCAAATCTCTTAATAATTGTCGCACATGTAGGTCTGCTCAACATCTCAGACTGAACTGGAGTAGATTGCAGATATAATTTCCAATAGTTATCTATTGTTAATTATAAAAAAAAAAATATTTGGACTTCTAGGCCCACCACACCACCCACTTTCTGCCATGTACCTTCATCTTTTTGGAAGAGTAGCAGGCAGGGCACAAAACCTCCAATTTTTGCACAAGCGGGGCCAATGTAGTTTACTCCACATGGAGTGGGAACCTGAGCATATACCTTGGCAGAGTATATAATCTCTCCTGGCAGGGGTGAAGTTTGCTTGCCAGGACTCATGCATCTGCAATGTGGGTAGGGAGTTACATGTGTATAGTTGTGCACAATGAACATGTCAAAAGTGTGTTAGCAGCACACAAGACTGAAATTTGATGGAGGTTTGTAGCAGACTTTGACCCTGTATGTTCTGGCAAGCAGTTGCAGACACAAATTCAATCAAAAATGTCAAACGACACCTTCATAATCACCCAGTCTTCATAGGGAGCTTTATCACTCCCACTGAAACCACAGAAAAAGTTCAACTAAAAGAAAAAGTTTTAACTTCTTGGTATAGCATATAGCTGTGATGGCTAACTTCCGGCACTCCAGCTGTGGTAAAACTACAAGTCCCAAGATGCACATAGAACTACATAGAAATGAATGGAGCATGCTGGGAGTTGTAGTTTCACCACAGCTGGAGTACCGGAGGTTAGCCATCACTGGCATATAGTGTTGAGCGAATCAAAGATGAAATCAAAGATGAAATGGAATTAGATCCGAGGTTTGGGGAAAAATTCAATTCGCTCTGAAGCTGAATTTCCTGGCACTTTAATTACAGCTACACATGTTACAAAGTGAAAGTAAGGAGCCTGGGAACACGATATCACCCATAATCAGCCATGCAGAAAGCCAATCAGCAGCTAGCCAGCCCCTGTGATGTCACATCCCTTAAACCCTTATCCCACCCCATCTCTGCCATTTCACTGTGAACTGAGTATAGGGAGAGACGTGACAAGTGCTAGGGACAGTTATTAAAAAACCCTTTAATTGTAAAAATTTGGATAGGAAGAATTCAGGGACAGGGCAGGGACAGTGTATGGAGACAGTAGAGAGACTTTTTACACAGTATAGGGAGAGCATAGGGAGAGTGCAGGGACTAATTGAACAGTGATAAGATAAGCAATTCAATTATACCTTCATTCCCTAATTGGGGTGAAAAAGCTATCTAATACTACTGCTGTTGGGGTATCCACATTGTGTTATATGTAAGAAATTCTATAACACCTTGAATCTCTAATTGGGGTGAAAAATCTGCTATTGGGGTTGTCCACATTGTTTTAATGTTTAAGTAATTCTATTATGCAGATTGTCCACATTATTTTATAGAAAAATCATTCTATAACACTTTGATTCTGTAACTGGGGTAAAAAAGTTGTCTAATGCTACTGCTTTTGGGGTGTCCACATTGTTTTATACATAAGTAATTCTATAATGCCTTGATGTCTGTAATTGGGGTGAAAAAGCAGTCTAATACTACTGCTATTGGGGTTGTCCACATTGTTTTAATATTTAAGTAATTCTATAATGTGGGATGTCCACATTATTTTATGGAAAAATCATTCTATAACACTTTGATTCTTTCATTGGGGTGAAAAAGTGGTCTAATACTACTGCTTTTGGGGTGTCCACATTGTTTTATAATAAGTTATTCGATAACGCCTTGATTCTGTAATAGGGGTGAAAAACCGGTCTAATATTGCTGCTTTTGAGATGTCCACATTGTGTTATACATAACTAATTATCAAACACCTTGATTCTGTAATTGGGGTGACAAATAGAGATGTCCCGAACTATTTGCCGGTGAACAGTTCCCGGCGAGCATCGTATGTTCGCGTTTGCTGTGGCAGGCAAACACATGCGATGTTCGATTTGCCCCCTATACTTTATCATTGAGCAAACTTTGACCCTGTACCGTCAGCAGACACATTCCAGCCAATCAGCATACCCTCCCTCCCAGACCCTCCCACCTCCTATCAAAAAGCAAGGACAGCATCCATCATAGATTCATTCTGAAGCTGCAATGTTAGTTAGAGCAGGGAGAGTGCTGCTGCTGCTGAATTATTAGGGAAAGTGTTAGCTAGGCCAGTGTTCTGTGTCCACTCCAGTCCTCAAAGACTCATCGGCCTCTTTCACAGGAGCGTGTCCGGATTAGGCCCTATTCACACGTCCGTAGTGTGTTGCGGATCCGCAAATTGCGGATCTGCAACGCACCATGCCAGCACTCCCCATAGCGATGCCTATTCTTGTCCGCAGGCTGCGGACAAGAATAGGACATGCTCTATCTTTTGCGGAGCCACGGCCGGATGTTTCGGGGACGAAACCCGGAAGTTCGGGGCCGCGGCTCCGCAAATGCGATGTGCTCTCTGCATCAATTCCGACCCCATTCACAATGAATGGGTCCGCATCCATTCCGCAGAATTGCGGAATGGATGCGGACAAAAATTGCGGATGTGTGAATTGGGCCTTAGGTCCGGATGCGTTGCGGATGCGTTCAGTGAAAACTGTGTGATTTCACAGGCAAAGCCATTCAGTTTTGCCTGCAATTGCTTTCAGTTGTTCAGTTTTTTCCGTGCGGGTGCAATGCGGTGCAATAAAATACTGAAGGTTTACAAACAACATCTCCTAGCAACCATAAGTAAAAAACGGAAGGCATCCGCACTTGCTTGCGGATGCAATGCTTTTTCACGCACCCATATTCACTTCTATGGCGCTAGGGCTGCGTGAAAAACGCAGAATATAGAACATGCTGCAATTTTAACGCAACGCACAAGTGTTGCGTGAAAAAAAAACGCTCATGTACACAGACCCATTAAAAAGAATGGGTCAGGATTCAGTGTGGATGCTATGTGTACACGTCACGCATTGCACCCTCGCGGAAAACTCACTCGTGTGAAAGGGGCCATCTGCTGTAAGGACAGCGATCTGACAGCACCCCAAAAAGCCCTTTAGGGCTGGTACATCAGTCTGTTTTTTTTTTTTTTTTATATATATATATATTGCATTTCCCTGCCCGTGTGTGAAAGGCCGCGGGCCCACAGACTGAACTGTGTGCACACCACTCATATGGGATGTCACAGTACATTGCACGGCGCACGCACAGTGACCTAAAATTCAAACGAAGCGGACCAAGCATGGGTCTTTTTCCATCTACCGGTTCCAAAAATCTATTCAGGCCCTGGCCCTGATAAGGGACAAAACAGAGATTAAACTGATAGGAATAGTACTTAGTTAACACTAGTTGCATTGGTGGCAAGTTCCATTGCCAGTGTCCAAAATTAGAAGGAAGTGGACAGAGCAAGCTTTTTTCTCTATCTCCCCATGCAAGGATTCAATTCAATACACGGCCCCTGATAGGGGACTTAACAAAGATTAAAATGGTAAGAATAGTAGTTCACACGTGCAGACAGTAGTGGATAATGATGTAGCCGATCGCACTTGGAGGGTGGGTGAAGAGGGGTCATCATTATTGTGAAGAAATCCCCCTTTTTCTAAAGTGACCGGCAAAAACACCCAGACTTATGGAACTATTTTGTGAAGCCCACCCAGGGTGAACCGATCACAGAAGACTTCCATGTTCTTTGAGAACCTCTGAACCGATCTGGGTGAAATTTGAATATGTTGATCACCCAGATCGGGCCTATCAGGGGACATATGATTTGTGGGCATACCTCATGTATAAAGGGGTGTTCCAGATATTGGGGAAAACTGTGACTTTTCTGCCTAGAGAAAATCAAGTGGTAACTTTATCAGGCTTGGTTATCTCCAGGACTAGGGGAGGGAATTGTATGTTTATGCTGGAAGGGTTTTATGTTTCCATTGTAATTAATTGGCTGTACTGTGTCCCTCCCTGTGGGATGTCCCCTTTCATGGGGACTTGCATAAAAGCCCATGCGTGTTAATAAAGGCGTGTTCTTTTCTGTACCCTTCTTATGGACTTCGGCTGATGTTTGGGCATTCGCATGCTTTATTAAGGGAATCATCTTATAAAGTGATTGGCATTTCGTATGGAATTCGTCTACTTCAACGGTCGAACAGAGCGCTATATTCACCAGGCTCAGGCGGTTCGGGAGGAAACTACCGAATGTGGTTTAAATATACTCGGTTTCCTTACAATTGGTGGCAAGCAGAGGGATTCGAATCCGGAATGGACGTCCTGAACCAAGCAAGGGAATGAATGGCTCAGCAATACCAGCTACTTAAGAGGACCACGCTAAAGGATTTAATGGAAGCTCGAGGTGTAGTGGCAAGTAACAAGAAAAAAGCCACGTTAATTGCAGAATTAATACAGAGCGACGGAACCAGCAATACAGAAATGGAGCACGAGGAAGAAACCGTGATGCAGAAGGACATCAGATGGATGCTCAGTGAATTGGGACCCAATCCATCAACAGAGGCGGTTCTGCAGGTCATGGCACAAGCCAGGCAATCGCAAAAAGAGCGAGAGGACTGAGACAGACCGACACAGGGAGATTTGCTACACTCCCCGGGAAGTACCAATCACTTACCAAAGAAGGTAAATTATGTAGCATTTAAAACTTTTTAATGACAATGAAATGGAAATTGACAGTTATTTGCAAGACTTTGAACGTCAACGTGCGCTGGAGGGATTAGACTCCACAAAATGGGCTGCAGTACTTAGCAGCAAGTTGTCAGGAAGAGCAGCAGAGGCGTTGCGAGCAGTACCTGATGGGGACATAGATAATTATGTCCAGATAAAAGACATTTTGTTAGCCATATATGCTGTAACCCCTGAGGCATACCGGAAAAAGTTTCGGGAACTTCGGAAGACCGGGAGAGATTCACACACTGAATGGGCTTTTCGGCTACACAGGGCAGCCCATAATTGGATGCAGGGCTGCCAAGCAACTACCCTGGAGGATGCCTTACAGCTCCTGCTATTGGAGCAATTTTTTAATCACACTACAGAAGATATAAAAGATTGGGTAAAGGACAGAAAGCCTAAAACGGTGGAGAAAGCCGCCAGACTAGCAGATGAATACCAGGACAACAGAAGGAGGGAACAGGGGGTGAGCCGACCAACTTTTAGGCCCAACTACCCGGCTCCAACAACATCTGCAGCCCCTAGAGCCTCCATAAACCACCCGCCGCCGGGCTCCGCAGCAACCCCTCGACCCCCTGCAGTGTGCCATTATTGTAAGCAGCCGGAACATTACAAAAACCAGTGCCCTTGTTTGAACCGGGGAGGCTGGGAAAGGCAACCACCACAACAACCCAGGGCAGCCGCTCATTGTGTCCAGCAAGAAAGTACAACCTACGTCCCTAATCAAGAAGAGCAGTGGAGTGTACTACACAAGGTTAATCCAGTGCAAGCAGGAGGTGACAACAGAGACCACCACCGGCAATGGATTACAGTGGATGGCATGGGGACACAAGCTATGAGAGACTCTGGGGCCACTCTAACCGTGGTACAACCACACACGGTCAAGGCCCAAGCTCGCACCGGTCGCACAGTAGCTGTAAGGGTAGCTGGGGGCGCCATACACAAGTTACCTACAGCCAGTGTCCTTGTGGACTGGGGTTCTGGATCCAAACAGTTGGAGGTTGGCATTATGCAGGAACTGCCGGCAGAAGTCCTACTGGGCAACAATGTAGGCTGTTTAACCTCCCAACTATCACGGGACACCACTTCAGAAGCATACCCGGTTACCACCCGAGATCAAGCCAGACTGGAAGCACCGCTACACGTTGAGGAAAGCCAGGTGGGAGTTGAAATACCCCCTTTACCCGACAACCCATCCCCTTTCTGGGATACGCCACAGGGTTTTGAACAGGAACAGAGAACCGACCCCACACTAGAAGGGTATAGAAAGGCAGTAGACGTTACCCGGGGAAAGCACCCACGAAAGCTTTGAATGGCATAAGGGGTTATTGTACCGAGTGACAGGAGGGGTGGGACACGGGGCCGCTCAAGTCACTAAAAGGCAACTAATAGTACCCCGTAAGTTTCGGGCATAGTTATTAAAACTCAGTCATGACATCCCCCTAGCAGGACATCTAGGGGTTAAAAAGACAAGGGAACGGTTGACCCAAACATTCTTCTGGCCTAGGGTCACGCAAGATCTTAAGTATTATTGTAGGACGTGTGACATATGTCAAAAGGTAGGGAAAAGGGGTGACCACCAGAAAGCCAAACTCCACCCTTTACCCATTATAGAAGAACCGTTTCACCGAGTAGCGGTGGACTTAATAGGACCCCTCAGCCGACACAGCCAGTCCGGCAAAAAGTTCATTCTCACTGTAGTGGACTACGCCACTAGATACCCAGAAGCAGTAGCCCTCGCAAACATAGAGGCCGAGACTGTGGCGGAGGCCCTAGTTAAAATATTTTCCCGGGTAGGTTTTCCCCAGGAGATCTTGTCCGATTGGGGGACTCAGTTCACGGCACTCCTGACACAGCAATTGTGACAGAGCTGTGGAGTGAAACCCCTATTTAGTGCCCCCTATCACGCCCAGACCAATGGACTCTGTGAACGGTTCAATGGCACACTCAAACAGATGCTAAAGACCTTCGCAGAGTCCCACAGGAATTGGGAAAAGTATCTTCCCCACCTTCTGTTGCCCCAGGCATCCACGGGGTTTTCCCCCTTCGAACTTGTCACGGCAGGAAGTGGGGGAAACTCCTCGCCGCGCACTATCCACGGCCGCTGGGCCTAAAAGCAGGGACAAAGGAGCAGATGACCTCCTGACACGTCCCTAAAACTTGCCCTGGTCTCCTGGCTGTATGAGCGGACCCTGAAGGTGGGACGGCTCATACCCACGTACCTATGGCCCCGTACCACCTGCTCACCCTAGACCGCGGATGAGCAGGAGTCTCCAGAGGCCCCCACAGCAGCCGGGACCCGAACAGTGTGTGCCCGCACGGCAGGAAAGTATCATAAGAAACAGGTACAAGAAACCCACACTTACCTGCCGTGCTGAAGATAGAGAAGCAGCGCCAGGACCTCCCGGACCCCCAAGTGGACACCAGATGCCTGGGGGGAGACCTGGCCGGGCAGCACACCATCCGGTGTATGCTATACCCCTCCGGGTAAGCAAGCCCCTTCCAGAGCACACAAACCAACATACTGCAACATACAAACCAAGTGAGGGGAAGGGTAAGCAGAAGCACACAGGATGGGAATACAATCAAACAATGTAAACAATATAACAAATAAGGGTGGCTCACGCAGACATAAAGGTGGGATCCAAACACACTCCAGCCATGCTCACACCATGGCTGGACAAACAAGACTGACCTCAGGTTCCACACACAAGGTAAAAAGGAGGCCTGAGGTCACACCCACCATAACAATAAACACACCTTAACCCTGTGCACACACAAAGCAGACAAAGACTCGCATGCAAAGTGAACAGAGTTGCCAGCGGAAACCGCATGTGAGGAAACACGAACACACCCCTCGCATGCGGCAACAACAGACCTAGCCGCCGGCAACCGCATGCGGCAAAACTGACACGACCGCAACACCGGTCGTGGCACGCAGGTTGCCGACCGCAACCGCATGCCAACTAAAGAGTCACCACTCCAACGCGGGTCGTGACACTCCCACCCCTCAAAGCCCCCCCAACCGAAAAGGAGAGGTAGGAAGACAAACCACCAGGGGAGGGGCAATTCCAGGTGACGACGGCACCGCCCAAAAGGTGCCAGTCTTTTCCCCAAGACTCCCGCCAAGCTACCTGGACCACAACCAAGGTCCCAGGCAGTCGACAGAACAGGCAGTCTGAGGAAAAGCACCGACACCTCGTCCAATTCAGGGAAAAAGCTCCTACTCCAGGTCGCTGCCCCCAGCCATACTCCCAAATCCGCACGCAGCCAGATTCCAAGGAAAATGTAGGGAGCCAACGAGCGGAGCTAGGAACGCTGAAATGGACGAGGGGGGGGGACGAGGAGGACACCACCACGGACACGGTTAGGGAGGTGACGGGGAAAAGCCACCCAGCGTGCCGTAGGCGGTGTTAACCCCCGTGACGTTTTCCCTCCGGAGAACGCGCACACGTGCCAGAAAATGGCAGGCGACGCATGCTGCACCCTCTTTTGAAGGAGGGAGTCTGCAAAGCTGTTATTTGTTATAATGTCACGGCGGGAAGTGGGGGAAACTCCCCGCCGCGCACTATCCACGGCCGCTGGGCCTAAAAGCAGGGACAAAGGAGCAGATGACCTCCTGACACGTCCCTAAAACTTGCCCTGGTCTCCTGGCTGTATGAGCGGACCCTGAAGGTGGGACGGCTCATACCCACGTACCTATGGCCCTGTACGTCCTGTCTCGCCCTCACATGAAAACAGGGAAGAGACCATCTGCTCACCCTAGACCGCGGATGAGCAGGAGTCTCCAGAGGCCCCCACAGCAGCCGGGACCCGAACAGTGTGTGCCCGCACGGCAGGAAAGTATCATAAGAAACAGCTACAAGAAACCCACACTTACCTGCCGTGCTGAAGATAGAGAAGCAGCGCCAGGACTTCCCGGACCCCCAAGTGGACACCAGATGCCTTGGGGGAGACCAGGCCGGGCAGCACACCATCCGGTGTATGCTATACCCCTCCGGGTAAGCAAGCCCCTTCCGGAGCACACAAACCAACATACTGCAACATACAAACCAAGTGAGCGGGTCGTGACAGAACTCCTGTTCGGGAGAAAAGTCCGGGCCCCCTGGATCTCGTACGGGAGCACTGGGAGGGCAACACGGATGAGGGGGGAGTACCTGTCATCCAGTATGTTCTGGAGTTCCGTGACCGATTGCGGGCTCTCACCGAATCCGTTCGGGAGAGCCTGCGGGCGGCCCAGGAATGCCAGAGGAAGTGGTACGATAGGGGAGCCAGAGATAGGGTACTGGACATAGGGCAGAAAGTGTTGGCCCTGAGACCCGCTAAAAAGGACAAGCTGCAGGTGGCCCGGCAGGGACCCTTTAAGGTGGTAGAGCGCATAAGCGATACCACCTATATTGTGAGCAAATGTTCAGATGAAAGGCTGACCAAAGCTTTTCATGTAAACATGCTCAAGCCCTATTTTGAGAGAACGGAAGATGTATGTGCCGTATGTGCCCCCTCTTCTGAAGATAGTGAGGAACTACCCCTCCCTGATTTATTAGACACCTCCCTGTGTACTATTGACCAAGTAAGCTGGGGTCAGAACCTAAACCCCTTAGAGAAAGGTGAGGCATTTCAACTACTTCAGGGATACCAAGAAATGTTTTCGGCCATACCAGGCTATACCTCCGCTGCGGTACACTGTGTAGAAACCCAGGGAGAAACGTTGTTACGTTAGGGTAGGTTCTGGTAGGCAACGTCCAGAGCCGGCTAAAGTAGAGGCCATAGCTAATTGGCCCCAACCCCGTACCAAAACCCAGGTATTAGCCTTTTTAGGGACGGCCGGTTACTACCGAAAATTTGTCCCAGAGTACAGTGCCCTGGCCAAACCTCTCACCGACCTTACCAAAAAGGCCCTACCAAAACAGGTAACCTGGACCCCAGAGTGAGCGGACCCTTTCCAGAAACTTAAAGCAGCATTAAGCGAGGCTCCTGTGTTGGCAGCAGCCAACCACACTGAACAATTTCTTGTCCATGCAGAGGCCTCCATGTTTGGGTTGGGAGCCGTGTTGAGCCAAGTGGGGGACGACGGCATGGAACACCCGGTGGCATACCTCAGCCGTAAACTTTTGCCCAGAGAGGTCGGCTATGCCACCTTGGAGAAAGATTGCCTAGCCCTAGTTTGGGCACTCAAGAAACTTCAGCCCTATCTGTATGGACGGCCGTTTATCCTTATGACCGACCACAACCCCCTTGTGTGGTTAAACTGGGTAGCTGGTGACAACCCCAGGCTATTACGGTGGAGCCTAGCCCTTCAGCCCTACAACTTCACAATGCAATACCGTCCGGGCAAACAAAACGGAAATGCGGACGGTCTGTCCCGACAGACCGAACTGGACTCTTGAAATAACTTTCTCGAACATCCCCAAGCCAACCCGACAGGGTCTAGGCAGGTATGCTGACCTATGGACTTATAGGGGAGCAGTGTGAAGAAATCCCCCTTTTTCTAAAGTCACCGGCAAAAACACCCAGACTTATGGAACTATTTTGGGCAGCCCACCCAGGGTGAACCGGTCACAGAAGACTTCCATGTTCTTTGAGAACCCCTAAACCGATCTGGGTGAAATTTGAATATGTTGATCACCCAGATCGGGCCTATCAGGGGACATATGATTTGTGGGGATACCTCATGTATAAAGGGGTGTTCCAGATATTGGGGAAAACTGCGACTTTTCTGCCTAGAGATAATCAAGTGGTTACTTTATCAGGCTTGGTTATCTCCAGGACTAGGGGAGGGAATTGTATGTTTATGCTGGAAGGGTTTTATGTTTCCATTGTACTTGATTGGCTGTACTGTGTCCTCCCTGTGGGATGTCCCCTTGCATGGGGACTTGCATAAAAGCCCATGCGTGTTAATAAAGGCGTGTTCTTTTTGTACCCTTCTTCTGGACTTCGGCTGATGTTTGGGGATTCGCATGCTTTATTAAGGGAATCATCTTATAAAGTGATTGGCATTTTGTATGGAATTCGTCTACTTCAACGGCCGAACAGAGAGCTATATTCACCAGGCTCGGGCGGTTCGGGAGGAAACTACCGAATGTGGTTTAAATATACTCGGTTTCCTTACAATTATCATCAGGGGGTGAGGGTGGCAGCTTGCCCGTGAGACAGCACCTTAGCCAACAAGGTGTAAGTGTGGCTGTGAGCCAGCAGGGTCAATGTAGTGTGAGGTCTGGAGCCAAATGTGTCCGGAGTAGACTGTCTGCTACTCAGGAGCCTGTTTGTCTGGAAACAACTAACGGAGCACAGCTTCATAGAGGCAGGCAGGCAGCATATACAGAAATGGGTGTTTTTCTGCACAAGTGACAGGAAAGGAGCTGGAGGGCGATGAGGAAGACTAGGCAGATTACCCCGACAGACCACGGTAGTATGCAGTGGAGATGGAGGCAAGGAGTCCCTCCGTTTCCCTTATGCATATGGCCTGATGCATGCCAGTGTGCACATCCATATACTGTATATGACCTGCCTGTCATACTAAGGCACAGTAGGTGTGGCAGGTGCAGCACTATGAAGTGCCTTTTGCACTATGGCATTAGAAGAATTTTGATATCGCTAACCTTTTAGTCCAGCCAGACTCTCTGTAACTTTGCTTTAATTCTTCTAGCGCCAATCTATGGAAACATTAGTCTTAAAGAGCACACCAAATGCTTAAGATAACTTCTTTATTAACGTGAACTTTTCTTCATATATAACACTGCCACCTCCACAGCAGATAGTCCATGTACAAAACATGTGTATTATAAATAAAGTATCACAAAATTGTGGTTCAACTGTTCAATCTTGTCATTCAACATAAAATGGTGGATATATTTCTCTCTTCAGTATCTGTACTCTCACTTTAAGTTTTTTAAGGACTTTATGATCTCTCTCTGAGAGGTATATCTAAAGTTTAACCAATAGTTCTACTTGATCAACTTGGTTTGCAGTTTGCAGTATGCAGTTAGCAGCAACTATTCGGATATTATTAGCTTTTTATGGCTCAGTATGATCTGGTATGAGCAGTTCGCATATTTTGACCTCTTTGCTTCCATAAAACTCAACTCTTGGTGGATTAAATGTCTGTTCAGCTTCTCTCCTCTGGTGTAGTGATTCTAGCTAAGGATTTTCCACACAGGCTGAGTGTAAGATTGGCTGTGATTGGCCAAGACTCCTGCTCAGTGTCTCCTGTTGTGTCATTGAGCTTACCTTACATTTATTTTACTGAATCTTAAATGAATATTATATTTTCTGCATCTGTGAACACAATATATATAACTGTTATATGACATCCAAAAACATGAAGTCACAGTAAATAATTTTGCTTTTGTCTTTAACATATAAACATATGAAACGGAATTAAGGTTATTGACAAGTCTCGCTGTATACATGTAAGTCATATTAACAACCTAGGAAAGGTCTTAGCTGACCAGCTACACTCCCACCAAAATTACCTATAATTCTATGTTCTCAGTGGTAGGACTTAAACATGAATTTGAGGAATTTTCCATTAGGTTCTCAACTTCCAAGTGTCTTTTATCACTCTCAAGTAGAACAACTAACTTCTGTATAGGACGTTCCAACTTGAGGGGAGTAGTGAGACGTTATCCCTTTTTGTCAAGTTTTGAGTCTCCTATTTGTAACACTCTTCTCACTAGTTTGTCTTCATCCTTTTGAACTTCTAGAACTTTGGCCAATTTCCATTGACTTCTAGGTAAATCTTCTTTTTTCACTAACACTATGTCACCAACTTGGACATTTCCTCTGGGTGTTTGCCATTTACTTCTTAGCATCAGATTGGCTAAGTACTCTTTCCTCCATCTATTCCAAAACTGTTCTGATAGATATTGAACTCTTCGCCATCTCCTTTTGAGCATATAAATCCTCTTCGGTGAACTTGCCAGGCGGTGGCTGTATATAATCAGACTTAAGGTGAAGTAGATGGTTGGGAGTTAAAAGGTCCAAACTTGTTGGGTCGTTGATGTTATCAACTGTAAGTGGACGACTGTTAACAATAGACATTACTTCATAGAACAGGGTCCTAAGTGAAGCATTATCCATTCTTCCGGTGTTCTTTTTCAACACTGAACTTAACAGATTTCTTACAGTTCTGATTTGTCGCTCTAAAAACTCCTCCTGTATGGCTTGCACTTGGAGTGCCGTGAAGTGGTACTTGGGCCCGACATACTTTTGATCAAAAATGTGCACTAAGAGCTTCCCTCATTCCAACTTTTGGAATGACCCCCTTTTTTATTTTCCTGTTAGCTTATGATTTATTGTGCAGCCATCTTTTAACCAGTTGATTTACTCTATTTGCCTTATGGTTATGCACTTCTGAGTGTAGAAACATATCTGCTTAGTCTGAACTCTGTCTTATAGTATATATTGAGGGTGGCGCCTCTTTTGGACTGAGCAACGTCCAAGTACCTGGGACTTCTCAGCACAAAAGCAATTTAGCTGGTTCCTGCAATGCCCTGAAATAAGGAGACTGGTAAGTCCATATGAGGCAGTATCTGTAGCGTTAGGGACCCTTGTGCGGAAGCCGCCGTGAAGTGGTACTTGGGCCCGACATACTTTTGATCAAAAATGTGCGCTAAGAGCTTTCTTCATTCCAACTTTTGGAATGACACACTTTTTTATTTTCCTGTTAGCTTATGATTTATTGTGCAGCCATCTTTTAACCAGTTGATTTACTCTATTTGCCTTATGGTTATGCACTTCTGAGTGTACAAACATATCTGCTTAGTCTGAACTCTGTCTTATAATATATTGCACTTGGAGCATTCATATGAAAATCATACTGTTTCTCTAACAAATACTCAGTTACTTTTCCTTTATCAATCTCTTTTAGAGGTTTCTTCAATTCATTCTTTGGTCCGACAAAATTAGATCGTTGGTCAGATCTAAGCTCTCTGACAGTACCTCTAATGGCTATGAAGCATTTTAAGGCATTGATGAATGCGTCAGTTGACATATCTTCTAACATTTCCAGGTGAATTGCTCTGGAACTTAGACATGTAAATATTAGTCCATATCTCTTGTACTCCTTGCGGTTCTGTTTGGTGATGAATGGGCCAAAACTATTCATTCCGAAATGGTGGTGATGGGTTTACACGATCTGCCGGTAAAACTGACATTCTTTGTTCTTCGGTAGGTCTACGTGCCTTTCTACAGACTACGCATTTACTTATATACTTTACTATAACTTTGTTTCCTTTCACAGTCTAGTAACCACCTTCTTCCAAATAACTTTGGGTAAAGTTTCTTCCTTGATGCAAGGATTTGTTGTGGTAGTGATCAATAATCAATATTGTGAAGGTAGAATTTTTGCGTAGAATTGCTGGATGCTTAACTCTGCTAGGTAATAATGATGCATTTTCCAGTCTCCCTCCCACCCTCAGTATATCATCCTGCAGTACAAGATTAAGCTTGTACAATGGGTGATTGTTTGGAAACCTTTTAGGTTCTTGAAGTCTCTCCAACTCTTCATTGTAGAACCTCTGTTGAATGAGTCTTATGACTGTTTCTTCAACTTTCATTCTTTCCTCTACATTCAATAATTCCTTCTCTCTGATTCCCTTTGGAAAACCTTGAATTCAAGCTACTACGTTTATGACTGTATTCCATTTTGAACATCTGGCTAGTCTTTCAAGTATGTCATCTTGACACTTGGCAGCAGTGCTCAATGTTTATACAACTTTTACTTCTGGATCACCCATAGACAATTCTGTATGACCTTTACTGGGTATGATTTCCTTTTCCCAAAGGAACTCTGGACCGGTGAACCAGTTTGAATTCTTTAATTCTGTTACATTCAGGCCTCCTGAAGCATGATCTGCTGGGTTATGCCTTGTGTCAATGTGATTTGTTATTTCCAGAATTTTCTGAACTCTATTGGCGACAAAGATATGGAATCTTCGGGCTTCGTTGTTTATGTATCCTAGGACAACTTGTGAGTCTGTCCAAAAATATTCTTCGTCTATTTTCAATTCCAATTCTTCTTTCAAAAAATTGCTTACTGATGTTGAAACTACGGCTGCTGTCAGTTCAAGTCTTGTTATTGTCTGAATACTAGTAGGTGCAACTCTGGCCTTCCCCATAACCAGGGCACAGTGTTTTTTTCCTTCTCCTATCACTGATGTAGTAGCACTGACCATAACTACTGGCATCTGAAAAGTGAAGTATTTTCTTGTACTTTCCGAAATCATGAGGTACAAAACATCTGGGTATCCGAATTTCTCTCAAGTTTTGCAGGTCTCTTATCCGCCTCTCCGAGCTTGGCCTCAAATTTTCAGATATGGGTTCATCCCATCCTAACTTCTGTCTGCATAATTCTTGTAGTATTTCTCTTGCTCTGAGAATCACTGGGGCCAAGATTTAAATATAGAAGCCACTGTGGAAAGAATGGTATGTCTAGTTGCAACTTTCTCTTCATTAGATACTTCAAGGAAGAACTCGAGTCGTCATTCTCTACATTCCATCCCAATCCAAGTACGTTCTGAACTGGAAGGTGATCATAATTGAGATCTACATTCTTCATTGTTGATGCACGTTCAGAGTCACTGATGAATTCCAGTACCTCTCTATTGTTTGAGAGAAATTCTCTGCATGTCCTTCTTCGAGGATGCCTTCCATGAATTTCAAATAATCACTCTTGATTTTGGGATCTCTTCCCATCCTTTTCTTTAAACATTTCAATCTTGCTAGGGCAAGATTTCTGTTATTTAGCAGACAAGGTCATTCTCTGAAAGGTAAGGGCATTTCAAGATGACCTTGTTGATTCTGCTGAATACTTTGTTCTAGAGTGTGTACGAACTTTATGTCTTCTTGAGATACACTCTTTTGTTTAGAACTTATGTCCTCAAAATCAGATTCAAGGATTTTGATTACTTTCGCTGGACTTACGGTTGGTAACTTGGACAGATATTCGATGACACAATCCTGTCACCTATCTTAAGTTTATAATCTGCTGCTTTCCTCCAACAACAACCGATCCTGGATCAGTTTGAACAGCGTAGGGTTCACCCTTTCCTCCTGTGATTACCTTTCGTGGTACCAAGGCTTCGGGACAATCGTAGCCTATCAACAGTCCAACACCAAACTCCTTCAGCGGGGACATTTCATGAGATATGGCCGATAGGTGCTTCCATTCATTGGCTGTTTCACAGGTAGGTATGCAATCTTAATTTAGAGGTATATCATCTTTTGTATAATCTGGAGGTAGATCTAATGTGAAGTTTGAATGAAGTCTTCTAACTCTCAGTCATTTGACCCTTTGACTGTTCACTAATGTGTCTCTTCCCATCATCGTGGTGAGTTTGAGCTTCACTGGTTCTGTAGCCACGTGTAATTTCTTGCAGATTTCTTGATCAATAAAGGTGACATAACTTTGGGCATCCAATAGTTTATAGGCGTATACCTTCTTGTTCCTCTTTTTAGGATTTGAAATGCACACTGGTACAACCATTGATGTGCCATTACTTTCTTACTACTTCCCTCACTCTGCAAGAGAATACTGATACTTTCTTTTCTTCATCAGCGTCTTTAGGTATTGAGGATTTATCTTTCTTTGGACGTTCTTCATGTAGTGGTGTAGGATGGCGTCCTTTGCAAATGCTGCATGTGGCCTTTTTTACACTCCTTAGTAACATGGCCTTTTCTTAGACATCCGAAACACAGTTGGTTATCAAGTACAATTTTTTTTCTTTTCTTCTGAGGACTTCTCCTTCAATTGTTGGCACTTGTGTATGGAATGGTTCTTTCCACAGAACATACACTTGAAGGTAGTCTGAAGATTTGTCAGTTCTGTCTATCTACTGATCCCAGTAGTGACTTTGCTCTCATAGGTATCTAGACCTTTAGCTGCTGTGTTGGTTGTAAAGCTAGTTGCTCTTGCGCGTCTTATCTCTCTTGCAGGCCTTTCTTCTAAGGATTTTAAGACATAAGATGCTGTTACTGGATTACATGCTATCCGTGCTTCCTTATTGACGAACTCAGAGAACTCTTTAAAACTTGGGAAGTTCTTACCTACTGTAGATCTAACTGTTCAGTCACATAGCGATTCCATCTAGAAGCTACTTCTTCAGGTAGCTTAGCTAGCATCCTGTGATTTTCTAGATAGTCATTCAGTACTTCTAGTCCTTGAACATGTGGGATGGCATTGCTGCATGCTTGCAGGAAGTCACACTACAATAGTCTGAAGTGTTCTTGAGGACCTATTTTAGGCCAGTTATTTAATTTCTCTCTAAAAGCTCTTTGTAGTAAGAAAGGATGACCATATCTTGCATTTAATTTTTCCCAAGCTTGCTTGCAGGCTTCTTCATCTTTTCTATAGAAGTTACCTTTGTTCTTTGTTGTCCTCTTGGGATAATAGTTGTGACATTCTCCTGACCGTTGCAGTGACATCTAGAGATGGAATCATCCGTTTTTATTTTCTCACTTAGTTCTGAATTAGGCGAGTCCCTTTTTTCATCTTTTCCGGTAGAAATAGAGGGTAAATTCACACAGCTTTTTTCTAACACTGGATTAAGCCTCTCTTTGTCTTTCTGAGCAGGGATGGAAGGATAATGACTTATTTCTTCACTGCATGCTGAAGATTTCCTTCCATTCTCCTGGGCTTATGGAGGAAAGTAGGAGTCTGTTTCTTCACTGGGTACAGATTTGAACCCAAGACTACTCTGATTCATATTCTCTTCAAGTACTCTGAGTCTGGCTTCCATGATCTTAACTTTTTTCTGCCTTTCCAGACTTTTCATCTGTTGGCGCTTCGCCTCGATGGCAGCTTCCATTTCGTCCATCAGCTGGCGCTGTCACCTATCATACATCTGGGCAAACTTTTTCTCTTTTAATGCTGCTTCTTGCTCCAATTTTTCCAGCATCTTAGAGGTTGGTTTTCTGGCATGTGATAAAGGTCTTAGTTCATTTGTTTGGGCTATATTTGTTTGAGGCAAGACTAGTGCTGCATTAGACTCTTCTGACTCAGACAGGTTCTCTTGCTCTTCACCTTCTACCCTATCTATCTTTGTATCCTCTAACAGTGGCACGGTATTACTAGGCTCAAACATTTTACTTTAACTGCTATAGCAATCAATACAAATTTTAAAGGACCTTTCACTTTAAATGCAATAATAATAAATGCAGAAATAAATGACTTTCACTTTAAATGTAACAGCGATAAATGCAGGCAATAAATGACTTTCACTTTAAAAACTTTAGAATCCATGTACTACAAACTGTTTTACTTTTACTTTACAGTCTTTTATTCCTGAACACGAAAATTTCTTTTTATGCCAAAATCTACTTGCAATGATAAGAAATAAAAGGAAAGCTCTGACCTTATTCTGAAGAGCAGGAACAAATGTCAGTCTTAGGGCTTATTCACACGTCCGCAGTGTTTATGGATCCGCAAATTGCGGATCCATAAACACACCCGGCCGGCAGCCCCATAGAAATGTCTATTCTTGTCCGCAATTGTGGGCAAGAATAGGACATGCTCTACTTTTTTGCGGAGCTGCGGCCGTAAGATCGTTCCGTGCCCCATTCACAGTCAATGGGTCCGCATGTATTCCACAGAATTGTGGAATACATGCGGACATATATGCGGACGTGTGAATAAGGCCTTAAAGGAGTACGGTGTCCATATTAGGACATCGTCAGACATCATCCACAACTCCATCCTCCGTCAGGCAAAACACCCTCCTTCGTCAGCCCAAACTCCATCAGTCCTCTTCCCTCATCCAAAACTCCATCAGATGTCAGACAAAACTCGCTCAGACATCAGCCAAAAATTCCGTCAGACCTCAGCCAAAACTGCCTCCTCCCTCAGACAAACCTCCCTGATCCAAAACTGCCTCCTCCCTCAGACCTCAGCCAAAACGCCCTTCTCTCTCAGAAGTCAGTCAAAATTCCCTCCTCCCTAACTCAAAAGTATGCAATACACAAACTCATTGAAACGTCATTGATCTATGCGCCGCGGGGACCTGTGACGTCATGAAGGAGCGCCCGGCGGCCGCAGCGCAGGTGAGTACACTGCTGCGGAGTACCATGGCAGCCAGGACTTCAGTAGCGTCCTGGCTACCATGGTAACCTGAAAGCATTTCGAAGACTGATCAGGATCCTGATCAGTCTTCAAATGCTTTCGGGCGACTTGCGTTCTGTTGGATCCGGCGGGACGGAAATGCCCGCCGGATCCTCAGATTGCAAGTGTGAAAGAGCCCTATATTGCTTTCTTTCCAGGGATCATCCTCACAAATAGCTTTGCAGACAACAAGTTTTCATGTCCCAACTCACGCTTTATTGCGCCACAAGCACAAACAAATGATACAAAACAAAATTAAAGCCTGCCCGTTTGGGCTCTACCTAAACACAGTATATCCCTGACTCACCTAAGTCACCGTTCACATACACGGGAACTCATGCGGCTTTCCCAGCCTAATGTCCATCAGCCTCCTGGCTGTTACCTCACCATCTTTTGGGGGATTGTGGTCTAGTCGTCCGTACGACTCGCACGCATGGCTCCTGCAATAAGAGGCTCACACTAGTGTCTCCTGCCATAAGATGCTCGCACAAATGGCTCTTCGCTTATAGGTCCTCACGACTGGCATCGTATGGTTGATTCGAATGGTCATCTGATACTTGTTCCGCCATAAAAGGCTCGAATGGCTCCTGCCATAAGAGACTCGCAGCATGGCTCCTGCCATAAGAGACTATCACGCATGGCTCCTGCCATAAGAGACTCGCAGCATGGCTCCTGCCATAAGAGACTAGCACGCATGGCTCCTGCCATAAGAGATTCGCACACATGGCTCCTGCCATAAGGGACTCGCAAGCATGACTCCTGCCATGAAGGACTCGCACGCATGGCTCCTGGCTTAGAGGATTTCACAATTGACATCGACATTAGTAGTTCATACGGCCATCTGATACTATTTTCCATGGCACACCTTTTAGAAGTTTTCTTTTGTTCATTTATATTTTACAGATTAGTATTTGCAGGTTCATTTCAGCCTCATTTCATTTAAGAAGCTGTACCCCATGTCTTTGTCTTTTTAGGTTATCGAGTCCCGGTTTATTACAAAACCCGTCGGGTTAAGCCCCAATCTTTTCCCCAACTGTCCTTAATTCTTAAGGTTCGCATCCCGACGACTGCCCGGCCCCATGGGACCCCGGCGATTGCTTCGGCCCCATGGCTTTAGGGGTCCGACCAATGGTTGTCTGTCCACCTGTGCAGCTATGCTTTTGGTTTTGAATGACTCACCTCTTTACCTGCTTGCCAGCTTATGTTATTTATGTTTCACTTTAGTTAATATAAACCATAAAGAGTGAGACTGGCACTCCAGCGTACGGCAACCATAAATACCTCAAATTGATATATAGGAAAATTTAATAAAATAGAATCAATATAACAAATATGATACACTGTGAATCATATAACGATAAAAAAGTATTATTAAAACTCTGGAAAAAAAGCCCTGAAGAATAACAGTCCTAATGTCGAACTCCCAATAGATGTAGACACACTTAAGCGTATATTAAAGCAAGATATTGTGTGGATGTTGGGAAAATAAAATGTTTATCGTCTTCTTTGTTGTGGTATACCTTGTATTTAATATTATATATTTGATGTTCCGAGTCCTCCAATAGCTGAATAGTGTCCCGGTTATATTTATAAAGTTGGTTCAGTCTTACCGGTTTTGTAGAGGTCTGTTGTCCATAGGTATAGTGACGTCTTACTTATTCCTGGGCGGCGTGTGTTGTTAAAGCTCCACGTTAAGCTCTTGATACCCACACGGTCTTGGTGGTATTTTGATAGGCCCTGTCTGTACAGCCTCTCTCGTGGTCACTGCTCTCCGGCACTCACGCTAGAATCAGTTCCGGGTATGTCACGTGGGCCGGGGCTAGGCTCACGAGAAGAAACTTCCGGTTTTCTTAAGATGTTCGATAGTAATATTTCTCATTCAGGAGTGCTCCCGAAAAATGCAGGTTCTTTATTTCCAAAAATCCATGGGATGTAAGATCTGTTAGAACGGGGCTGTAGGACGCTAGACGCATTTCGGGGTTAACTTCCCCTTCATCAGTAGCTACCTCCCTGTCATTTTGTTAGTCGATTTATATCCTGCTAGGTCAATGGTAATCTCTGGTTCTGGATCTGATCCTTGTGTTAGTTGTCAATCTCCATCAAATGATATTCCGGTACATATGCATAGTTGGTAGAATATATTATAAAATCGATTGTTGTGGCATAAAGTATACATCATTTCACCACCGTATATATATACACATTAAAAAAACTTCTCTAATTTATCCATATGTGTAACTTGATTTTTTCATTTTATGTTTCAGTCCACTTTCTTATCTTAAAGAGTCTATATCGCCCTCTGGTCGTTTCTTTAGTTTTCCCTTTTTTTTCTTTTTTTTTCATATTTTCTAAACCGATGCGTTTTCTATGCGTTTTTTTCTATACTAATGCGTTTTTTGGGTATAGTGCTCTTTTAAGTGTCTACAAGTATCCCTATAGAGGAAAAGGTGTTTAGAGGTTGCTTTAGTCCTCAAATCTCAGTTATATATTTCAAATATTATTTACCTTGCTATTTGTAAAGGCATAAGTGTTAGTCCAATGTATTATAGTCATTGTCCTACATAGTATGTTTACATTTGTATTTCAGATTTTGAGGTCAAATGAATAGAACTAAATGTGAATGGGCATGGAGCTATATATAAGTATATTGAGAGGTAACAAATGATAGAACAATGGGAAGGGACACCCCCCACACCCCTACCATCATCCCTTCCCATTGTTCTATCATTTGTTACCTCTCAATATACTTATATAGCTCAATGCCCATTCACATTTAGTTCTATTCAGGAAGGAAGCACTGATAAACTATAAGGAAAAAAATAGAATATGTAAAAAACTAATAAAATTTGCTAAACTAGAGACCGAGAGATTAATTGCCAAAGAGAGTAAAACTAACCCTAAAATGTTCTTCAATTATATAAATAGTAAAAAATATAAATCTGAAGGAGTCAGCCCTCTACATAGCAATGAGAGGGTGTTGCAGAGAGCGACGAGGATAAAGCAAAACTATTAAATATTTTTTTCTCCACTATATTTACTGAGGAAAATAAACTTTTAGATGAAATGCAGAATGTAAAAGTAAATTCCCCATTAAAAGTGCCCTGTCTGACCGAGGAAGAAGTACAACAGTGACTTAAAAAGATTAAAATAGACAAATCGCCAGGACCAGATGGCATACACCCCTGTATCCTAATGGAATGAAGTGATGTCATAGCCAGACCTTTATTTCTGATATTTACGGACTCTATACTGACAGGGAATGTTCCACAGGATTGGCGCATAGCAAATGTGGTGCCAATATTCAAAAAGGGTCCAAAAACAGAGCCTGGGTCCAAAAACAGAGCCTGGAAATTATAGTTTAATATCTATTGTTGGTAAACTGTTTGAAGGGTTTCTAAGAGATGCTATTTTGGAGTATCTCAATGAAAATAAGCAAATAACGCCATATCAGCATGGCTTCATGAGGGATCGGTCATGCCAAACGAATTCAATCAGCTTCTATGAGGAGGTAAGTTCTAGAATTGACAGCAGCGAATCAATGGATGTCAAATATCTGGACTTCTCCAAAGCATTTGACACTGTACCTCATAAAAGGTTAGTATATAAAATAAGGATGCTCGGACTGGATGTATGTGGGTAAGTAACTGGCTGAGTAATAGAAAACAGAGGGTGGTTATTAACGGTAGATACTCAGATTGGGTCACTGTCACTAGTGGGGTACCTCAGGGGTCAGTATTGGGCCCTATTCTCTTCAATATATTTATTAATGATCTTGTAGAGGGCCTGCACAGTAAATATCTATTTTTGCAGATGACACTAAAGTGTGTAGAGTAATTAACACTGAAGAGGACAATATAATGCTACAGAGGGATCTGGATAGATTGGAGGCTTGGGCAGAGAAATGGCAGATGAGGTATAACACTGACAAATGTAAAGTTATGCACATGGGAAGGAATAATGCAAGTCACCCGTACATATTAAATGGTAAAACACTCAGTAACACTGACATGGAAAAGGATCTAGGAATTTTAATAAACAGCAAATTAAGCTGCAAAAACCAGTCTCAGGCAGCTACTGCCAAGGCCAATAAGATAATGGGTTGCATCAAAAGGGGCATAGATGCCCGTGATGAGAACATAGTCCTACCACTTTACAAATCACTAGTCAGACCACACATTGAGTACTGTACAGTTCTGGGCTCCTGTGAACAAGGCAGACATAGCAGAGCTGGAGAGGGTTCAGAGGAGGGCAATTTATCCCTCTATGATATCCTCATTTTAGTTAATGTCCGTTATCATGTCCATTTTCTGTCAAGTTTCCCTTCGTCTTTTCAGGTCAAGCAGTTGAACTCATGTTGGGGGTCACCTTCCACGTTGGTCAGGTCTCGTTTCTAACGATATTTCGCCTGTTATGTTATTCAGGCCACATAGTTTATCTTAGGTATCACCTGCCACATCGGTCAGACTCCTGGTTTAATTTCACCTGCACCTTATTCAGGTCAATTATTATAGTTATAATTTCTTGATAAAAAAAAAAAAACTCGGCCCAATGGCTTCGGGGCTTAATGCCTGGTTGGTTGTCCATCTGTGCATCTAGGCTGATTTGGCCCATATGTATCACATACATACCTGCTTCCCTAATCTCCTAATAATCTATGTTGATGGCTCACTTTATGTTTTTTTTTTCGTGATGGTATCACTCCTCCTGAGGAAGCCACGCGAAACGCGCGTCGAGGAGAGGAATCATCACCTTCGGTAATGAATTAATGTTATTTAGCATGTAGTTGTCTCTCATTGGGCTTAGCTGTCATCACGAATTATTCATGTATGCCGCACATCTAGTCTAGCAGGAAATGAGCTGTTTACTATAGATTTTGATGCTGACATTTTTTCATATGAATATTATGAACAGTGGCCTTTTGTGGATTATGTAGTGATAACGCATATTGATATTATTAGACCGATAGGTGGGCTTACTAGATTCAGTATTTGTAGAATTTGCTGCCAATTCTTTTAATGGTTACCCTTTGTTATTGTATTGTGTGATTAATAAAGATCAATTGATTTTAACATATATGCATATCTCCAATTGTGTGGTATAGCTTATGTAGAGCGGAGAGCATTTGTGATTGGATATTCAGTGTGGTGAATAATCACTTTATGTTTTTGTCCCCAAACTGGCCCGGTTCGCCCTACAGCATCATTGTCATGTCTTACACAGATATTTAATCTTGCTTTAATTGTTCATGCTTTCGTTCAGGTCCTGCCAGAGGAGGAACAAGTAGGGTAATTCCCTCTAGCATTTCAGTCTCTGATCGTAGTCGATTATATCTTGTTAACCAGGTCCCCGCACAAAGTACTTGCCTTTGTACTACGAACAGGAATTCATTTTCCCGGGTAGCTTCATTGCAATTGCATTCCCTCACTTATGGGAGGGCATAGACAGAATTTTGTATATTATGGCTTTGTAGCTTCTTGCCGCACTAACCCCAGACTCCCTACAACCACGTTGAATCGGGTTTTGGACAAGGTCCAGCATTCCCTCACGGTAGAAGATTCAGATAGTAGGTCGGTCTTCACGTCTCAGGCGTTAAAACAGATCTCAGGGGCACACAGAAGAACAACGCGTGGACCACGGCTAGCAGATAGCTGTTGTCTGGGGAACTATTCAGGGATTCTCTTCCTATCTATATGGTTCTTTTTGGCCCTTATTCCTGCATAGTCTAGGCAGGCAGGTTTTGGTTCCACAATCTCCTGAAGCTAGGGCATTGCCAGTACTTACACTAGAACCAAAACTTTACAAGGTTCAGGTGGTTTTTCATGATCCATTTCACAACGTATTCCCGGTCCTCCATTCTGCTTTGGGGCAGTATCCGCAATATTGAGCATCATGTCTCCGGCCTTGTCATCCACAAGATGGGTTGTAGGTCTCCTTGTGGTCTTGCCTCATACACCCCAAATTTTCGCTCAAGACCCCTGACGCCTTGCAGTTGGCTTGGGGATTTGTTTGCACATGCCATTCGAGTTCCTTTTCTACCCTACTTGGCTTGGTTTTTGCCCACTTATAGGCCTACCCAAGATCATGGCTTAGGGCACACAACAAGCCATTTAGTCAGGTTAGCTAAGACACGCCTAGGTTGTTCCCGTTGTTTCTCTCCCTAGGGTTCTTCGGATATCTCTTGGCCGTAGCCATGACCACAACTATATATATATATATATATATATATATATATATATAGCCTCTTACATGTGCTCCTTTATATACAGAACCTCATGCCCCCATTATGTATAGTGCCTGTTATATGTGCCCCCTTTATGTATAGTGCCTCTTATGTGTGCAACCTTTATGTATAGTGTCTCTTGTATGTGTCCCTTTATGCATAGTGCCTCTTGTATGTGCCCCTTTATGTATAGCGCCTCTTATACGTGTCACCTGTATGTATAGTGCCTCTTGTATGTGTCCGCTTTATGTACTGCATAGTGCCTCTTTGCTGTGCCCCTGAATACAGTGTACACACACTCTATTACAATACTTGGTAGAAGCTAAAATGGAGTGTGTAACAGAAGGTGTGATGTCACAGGTCATATGTTGCCAATGGGCACTTGGTAAGAGGTATAATAGATGCAGTGGGTATATATAGTATGTACAGCAGTATACGGATATGTGAGGTACAAGCTATAAATTCCACCTTGTAATTCACATATCAGTACACTGCTGTATATACCATATATCTGTACATAGTGCATCTATTATACTTGGTACCTCACATCAGTACACTGCTATATATACTGTATATCTGTACATACAGCATCTATTACACCTTGTACCTCACATATCAGTACACTTCTGTATATACTATAAATCTGTACACACTACATCTATTATACCTCGTACCTGAAGTGACAGTACACTGTGTGTATACTATGTATCAGTTATAACAGATGCAGTGAGTACAGATATATGTGGACACTGGACAGTCATATAGTATGGTCACATAAGTGGTGAGATACATAAGGTATTGGCGTTAAGTTGCAGTTAAATGGGTTGTCTCATCTAACTACGGCGAGATTAGACACATTCCTGACCACTTCCAGGCGGGGAAACTGTACATGTGGTGCATGAGAGCTTCCGAAACAGCATAGCACAGCAAGCCATAATTTCAAGTTAGGGAAACACCATAGCTTTCTGTGCTCCACTGTTTCTGTAAATGAGAGCTACTGAAACAGCAAGCTCAGGAGTTCTCTACTGTATCCTGATTGTGGCAGGACTGTGTTTCATCTCACCTTCGTAATGGCAAGGTGAGACAACTTCTCTAAGGTTAGGTCACTATTAGGGTCAGTATTAGGTTTAGGGTTAGTATTACAGTTAGGGTCAGTATTAGGGTTAGTGGTCAGTATTAGGATTAGTGGTCAGTATTAGGGTTAGGGTCAGTATTAGGGCTCATTCATACGACCGTAAACCGCCTGTGCCCGTATTGCAGACCGCAAACCCTTTGAGTTAAATGTGTCCTCAATCTGCACCATTCATCGCAGTGCAGAGTGGAGGCACAGATCAGAAGCCCGCAAAAGTACTACAAAGCACTTCTGTGGGCTTTTGGGTCATGTCCTATCTTTTGCCGTATATTGTGGAGCATGGACCCATTCAAGACAGTGGATCCATGACGCAATACGGGATTTACATGGCCGGTGCTCATGCATTTGCGGTCCTCAGTACGGGCACTGACAGCTTACAGTCGAGTGAATCGGCCCTTAGGGTTAGGGTCAGTATTAGGGTTAAGATTAGAATTAGGATTAAGGGTCGTATTAGGGTTAGGGACCAGTATTAGGGTCAGGGTTACTATTGAGGGTCATGCACACAGCCTTGGCCATTTTTGCCGGCTGCAAATTGCAGCTCACCAAAACATGGATACCAGCTGTGTGTGTTCTGCATTTTGTGGAACAGAACGTCCTGCCCTGTATAGAACAGTCCTATCCTTTTCCGTAAAATGGACAAGAATAGGACATGTTCTATTTTTTTTTTTTGAAGGGCCACAGAACGGAAATACGAATGCGGACCGCACATTGGTGTGCTATCCACATATTTTGCAGCCCCATTGAAGTGAATGGGTCAGCATCTGGCCTGCAAAAAATAGAGAAGGCATGTGAACCGAAACTATGGCCGTGTGCATGAGCCCTTAGGGTTAGAATTAGTATTAGGGTTAGGATCAGGAGTCAGTGTTAGGGACCAGTATTAGGGTCAGTGTTAGGGGCCAGTATAAGGGTCAGGAGCCAGTGTTAGGGGCTAGTATTAGGGTCAGGGATCAGTGTTAGTAGCCAGTATTAGGGTTAGGGGCCAGCATTAGAGTCAGGGGTCAGTTAGGGGCCAGTATTAGGGTTAGATACCAGTGTTAGGGGCCAATATTAGGGTCAGGGGTCAGTGTTAGGGGCCAGTAGTAGGGTTAGGGGCCAGTATTAGAGTCAGGGGTTAGTTAGGGGCCAGTATTAGGGTCAGAGGTCAGTGTTAGGAACAATATTAGGGTTAGGGACCAGTATTAGGGTCAGGGGTCAGTTAGGGGCCAGAATTAGGGTCAGGGATCATGTTAGGGGCCAGTATTAGGGTCAGGGGTCAGTGTTAGGGGCCAGTATTAGGGTCAGTGGTCAGTTAGGGGGCAGTATTAGGTTAAGGGGTTAGTTTTCTGGCACATGAACAGAAAAGGGGAGAACCCTCTCTACTCACCTGTACCCACGTGGTTCCCACAATGATCATGCAGTGATGCAGACAGGCCTCTTTTGGTGGGTCTGCTGTAGTGCAACATCGCAGAGAAGTGCCAGGAATGGACGGGCAGGGAACTGATGGTTCCCTTGTTCCACCAGCGCTGCTGGTAGACAGAGATAAAATTGAGTGCAGGGGCTCCAAAAACCAGGTGAATTCACCTGGATCCTGGGGTCTCCTAGTAATGGAGCATATAGGTCACATATGTAGCAGAGCTTTGTTTGTCATACAGCTGTATTGTGTGTGTACAGTATGTCAGCGGTGTTGCACAGCTGTGTTTGTTAGGTGTGTATAGTAGTGTTGTGTGTATATAGGTCAGCTCAGCTGTGTATGCAACCTACAAAAAACATGAACCACAGCATACCAAAATTATCCAAAAATATGAAAAACTTTATTAATTGATAATAATATTAAAAGTCACAGTACATAAAATAATGATGAGAAGGAGAGTGAGGTATTCTCTCTGGTAAATACATGCCATGAAGGGTAGAAACACTATTTGTAATAACATCAATATTCATATTGCAGGCAGACAAGAAAAGACAGGAACCAAGTACTGGTGTCCCAAAAGAGAAAACTGGCACTACCAGAATATATATGCAGCCAAAATACAAGAATGACCTTACCCATGGTATGTGTAACCAGGATGGCGTACCTTCGTCTGGTGTGTATGCCGTAGTGCTGTGTGTGTACATTACTGACCTTGACAACCAGGGTTGGTTTATTAACTAGAAAAAAAATTTCTGTTGTCTAAACCTAGAATGCATTTTATAGTCCAGAAAATATCATATATACGTGGGTCAACAGAGGGGGACTTGACACCTAATTATTTATACCATAGAATACATTGTGGCCTCCACTCACCTTTTTTTTTTGGGGGGGGGTTGTTTGAGGAAGAATGGTCCAGCATCAACCACTGACCCATGTAGCAGAAAGCAGCTCCTGCTACATGCACAGTCCGTGCCTACATTCAAGTGCTGTACAGGAATGTACTGTAAAGAGTGATGTAGGCAATACCAAGCAAGGGGGAGAAGGAAGCATTGCATCCAAACTCACTCCACTGTGCCCTGCACTCAGCAGTTCAGCGGGGAGTAGTCCTTCTACACTAACCTGCGCGTTTGGCTCAGCTGCTCCTGCTTCACCAAGCTGTGGCCAGCCGCCTACATGGAAGCACATTACAGGGATGTGCAGTGCTAAGTGGGTGGTACCAAGTCGGTGGGCCGTGGTCACCAGCTTCTCTTCTCTGCACAGCAGCAGTTCCGACCGCATTCAGCATCCACATCAAAGCACCGTACAGGAATGTACAGCAAGTAGGAAGGGGTCCATGCTTAGTGACTCCTATGCCAAGCGGTTTCCATGGCCCAAGCATAAGGTGGGTGGATTCCAGTGGGGTATCACGCAAAGGGACCTCCATGTTGGTTTGTCCTGGCTATCTTGTGTATTTAAAATAATTGATGCCTTTGCATTTCGACAATTATTCTGAATTTGAGTAAGTAGTTTTCGTGAGTATAGATACATTTTTATATATAGATTGCATTGTTTGTCATGGAACAAGAACTCTGCCCTATGATTGGATACATTCTCCTTTACATTCACCATCCTGGGACAGGCTATCTACTAGTACATAACAAAGTTGCTTAAATGGGGTTGTCCCACGAAAAATATTCTATAGTTTTCAGACCAGCCCCTAGTAATTGCATGTAATAAAAAAAATTGCATAGCCACTGGGTTATTCAATAAAATGTATCTTTATAGAGCCACCTGCTCTTTGTTCTTTTGCTTATTTCTTTGTACATCTCATTGTGAAGGCTGCACATGCTCACTTTCATCCTTCAGCTGCCTCCTGAGTTGTGATAGGGAGAGCGTTGCAGCAGAATGGACACGTCTCCTGAGCTGCAGCAGAAAGGACACTCCCATTGAGCTGTCAGATTGATATAAATCTAGCAGAGCAAAGAATGGGGAGATCTGTGGATGCATGTGAGGTACAGGGCTGGTTCTAGCTTTGTTGATTTGTTTACATTAATCATGGGATAACCCCTTACAGATATAACCTTGTGTTGCCATTACACAGATAAACACTAATGTTGTCATATATAGCATACACTTATTTTCTATATTTGATGTCATGCTTTGGTAGATGAGAAGTCTTATTAAGGCCTCATGCACACGACCGTATCTGTTTTGTGGTCCGCAAACCGCGGATCCGCAAAACACGGAAGCTGCTCCGCGTTCCGTTCTGCAATTTGCGGAACATATTGCGGACCATTGTAGAAATGCCTATTCTTGTCCGCAAAACGGACAAGAATAGGACATGCTCTATTTTTTTGCGGGGCCACGGAACGGAGCAATGGATGCAGACATCTTTTGCGGCCTTATTGAAGTGAATGAAAACAACATGCCCTCTACCACTCCATTCATCTATATGACTTACGTATATTGTGGGGTGCAGCATTATCTTCCGCAGTCCCATAAAATTTCAATGGAGCGGCAGTGCAAATGCTTGAGCTCCCTTCCATTCAAACTTGATATGATGAGGCCCCAGCAGAAAGGTCCTCACCTTACAGTTACCTCTATCCAGTGTATCCCCTATCCAACTTGCTGCAGCCTGAATACCCCCTGTAAAGTTAAAACAAAGTACGGTGTTTAAAGGTAAACTAAAGGGACACGTACACCTTAGCTATTCTTCCCAACTCTCCAATAATACCTTCATCGATTTCAACTGTCTTTGATGAGCACATTAACCCCTTTCTGCATTGTGATGAACATGTATGGTGCAGCAGGCAGGTAGTTCCCTCCGGCTACCTTAACATTTAAAAAACAATGGCAGTATAGATGTTTTCATTTTTATGGTGTCACTGAAAAATACAAGTCACCCTGCAAAATGCAATCCTCTATATAGCTACTTCAATAGAAAAAAAAAAGTTATGGCTTTTGGAATGTAACAATGAAAAAGCAAAAAATAAATCTGCGGCGTCCTTAACCACTTGGCGACGGACGTTGACTATATACGCCTGGGTATTAAGCACAGAAATGGCAGTTGTGCCCTAATCATGCAGCTGTGGGAATGGGAAACCCACTATCAGTGACAGCAGGGCTCTCCATAGAGAAGGCAGGTATGGTTTTTATCTTTTCCTACCTTCCACTCAATGTCTGCTATGTATACAGATCAGAAAGAGCCTTTGGTCCTAGCAATCATGTGGGGACCAGAATCTGCATTAGATGCCGAGTCTGAGCAGACTGAGATCAGCTCTGCAGTGAGGCTGTACAGCCTTATAAAACCTCTCTTGGGGATGTATTCCCTTGTAACTGGAGCCACTATGTCAGCCCTAGTTATAGGAAAAATCAGAAATAAATAAATATGAAATGTTAAATGTCCCCCAAAGGTCTTGTATGACCTTATGAAGGGTACAAAAAAATAAATATAAAAAAATAAAAGTGTAAAAAAGACTAAATAAAAAAATTATTTAAAAACCGCCACTATACACAGCAGTTTCTAGCTCTCCCAGCAAGATAACCCATTCATGCTCTATATCAAAGTGACCGTTACTAAAAGGGGACATAATTTATTTTTTTAAAAAGTATTTTAGTTGCACATTGTGCTATTAACAAAACAAAATGTAAAAAAAATAAGAATATCCTATTTTTAATTTTTTTCCTTTTTACTGGGTATAAGAAATAAAAATGACCTAAAAAAGCCCTATATATCACTGAAAAAAGGTGCAAAAATTATTTGCATAAACAAATAGGAAAAAAATTATGTCTTTCAAAGACGCATTTACTGAAAAAAACTGAAAATGCGCCTTATCAGGAAGGAAGGTAAATAGCCCGGTCTTCAACTGGCTAAGGAGTTAAGGAAAGTGGCATTTGTTTGAGGCTGGGTTTCTACATGATGTCTGAGATGCAGTGGCTGCAAACCCTTTCCCCCACAATGGCCAATGACCGTATAAGTTCAAACGGGAATTAGTTTCATATTTGTGCGCCTATGGACCATGTAAACCCAACCTGATCATTGACTTGCATTTCCATAATTTCCATAGTAAACAGTAGATTGTAGAACATGTTTCCAGTTAAATAGGGTGAAATTAAAAAAAGGGGCTGAAATCCTGAAAAACTAAGGCAGAGGCAAGTCATGATATAAAATATCAACAGATGCATTACTTCTGTACTGGGGTACAGCAACAATGTCTGTACTGGGATGCAGCAACAATGTCATGCTGAAAACACCTCCCATCTGACCCTTTTCACCCTGTCAAGCCCTGCATTACAGTACAGTATATACACTTATTTAATATATTCTCTGTCATGATTTGGTTGCTAAACAACTATGAAATTCCAAAGACACCATCCAATAAAACTAAAATAATCTCAAGAATTATTATTAGAGATCACTTTAATTAGTTTGTAATTTCAGTTTAATACTTGAGTTATGGTTATGATAAGAAATTAAACTGATAAAAAAACAACCCTCACCTTTGGAAGCTGTTGGCCGACAGCTATTTTTTTAAACTTCCTGATGCACGAGCATTGCATTATTACCTCAATCACTTCACAGCACAAATGACATGTTAACTTTACATTTTAATTATCAGATTTGAATAGCATATAAAAATATTCATAGCATGGTATCACCATTGTATTATGCAGTATGCACATAGACTTTCTATATCCAGCATTAAACCATATTTGAACCTTCCTGTGTCTTGTTCAAGAACACCTGGTCAGTGCAAAGTTTTACATCTGTTTGGAAATAAGGTCAATTGCTAATGGTTTAAACAGATTGAAAATAGTTTAGCCATCATAGGGATATGATGAGATAGATTAGATACTTTTTTTTTTACATATTATTATATGTATATGCTATCATTAAGTATTCGTTAAATCACTGGCTAAATTCCCTTATGATATCCTAATTTCAGTTATACTGAATCTTTAGCTACAAATTAACCTTGTATATACAATATTTTTAAAAAAATCTACCAAAATATAAAGGTTATTCTAAATATCAAAATTAACTCCACCGTTTGATCATAGTTTTATAAGAACTCAAATTGTAACTTACTATATAGTAACACAATGTGTAAACAATATAGAGAAGCCCAAAGAAACAGCAGAAGCTAATGAGTAGGGAGAAAGATTTGAATGATTAAAATGTCATTGTGGCCATGTGAAGAATTGTATGGCAGTAAATAACATGTAATATTGTAATGTTTAATGTTCTGCTTTCATAATAATATACATTATGGAGCTGTGTGAGCTTAGTCACAGGATATATGTTCTCATAGATGCATGCATATATATGTAAAAAGGCACCTACTATGGTAAATAGCTTCATGTCTTACCTTTAACTCACTGCTAAGTGAAGAACAGTAAAACACTGTAAAGCTCATGAAAATGTTTCTGAATATAGAGTATAGAGGCGGACCTCATGTTATATATAGGGAAGAAAAGATAAGGAAGGGGAAAATCACCGAGAATCAAGAGGTAAGGTATATTGCTGCTGTAAAGTTTATATTTGTCAATTATTAATTTTCATAAACCTGGGCCTTTCTATGATGCTATACAAATAAAGCTGGGAATAATGGTCCACTTTAAAATGCATTGTAGTGACAAAACAGTAGTGCTCATATTGTATAGATTATTCAAGTGTAACTGTGATGTCAATTTAGTTTTAATAGTGTGAATAGGCTTCATTTTGTGATTAAATAATATGAGCCTAATCAAGCAATGTTATATTCACACAACATAGAGCCCCAGTAATAAAAGGCCTAGGCTAGATAGATAACTGACATATTGGAGTAACTAAATATTAATAATTGCCATGCAGGTAGTTCCCCTACCTTAGTCCTAAAATACCACATTTGCATATAACTTCATAAACAATAACTGCAAAAATACTGTTAAATATAATTTCAGTTGCTATCAGATGAACATCAATACAAATAATGCAAGTATGTACTGAAAAAAGCATGATGAAAAGCACATCTATCATGAAAAATAAATAAAGTAAATAAGAAGCACTTTGACACTATGGAGGCAAGGGAAGAGGAATGGTACATGCATGTTTAACTGCACAGATATGGTTGGCTTAGCTCTGGGGAGTTGCGAGCTTTTATGCCTGACAGTGCCTGCTTGTGGTGCAGGCACACAGATAAAGGAGGCAGGGGGCAAATAATGATTGGTTTGCAGAGTCACAGTTCACAACATAATGCAGCAGAGAGCAGTTAGTCCTTGCAGGCTAGTGCTGTATATGGAGGAGAAAGATGTCATGTATATGGGACTGCATGATGGGGGGGGTTGATGTAAATGGGACTGTATGAAGGAGGGCTGAGGGGAGATGTCATGTACATGGGACTGTATTATAGAGGGCTGGGGGGAGATGTCATGTACATGGGACTGTATAATGGAGGGCTCAGGGGGAATGTGATGTACATGGGACTCTATGATGGAGAGCTGAGTGGAGATGTGATGTACATGTGACTGTATGATAGGGCTGGGGGAGATGTCATTAATATGGGACTGTATGATAGAGGGCTGAGGTGAGATGTGATGTACATGGGACTGTATAATAAGGCTGGGAGAGATATTATGTACATGGGACTGTATGATGAAGGGCTGAGGGGAGATGTGATGCACATAGGACTGTATGATGGGGGCTGGGGGAGATGTGATATACATGGTACTGGATGGTGGAGGATGAAGGGAGGAGGGATATGTGATTTACATGGGACTGTATGATGAGGATGGAGGCAAGATGTGATTTACATGGGACTGTATGTTGGAGGAGGCTGTGGAGTGATGTTATTTATATGAGACTGTATATTGGAGGAGACTGGGGGGAGGGGTGGTTTTATTTACATGGGACCATATGTTGGAGGAGGGTGGAGGCTTTATTTACATGGGATTGTGCGATTGAGGAGACTGGATGGAGGGACGGTTTTCATGTACATGGGACTTTGAGTTGGAGGAGGCTGGACGGCGGAAGGAATATTTTTTTTACATGGGACTATGTATTGGAGGAAGCTAGAGAAAAGAGTGATTTTATTTACATGGGACTGTGCATTGGAGGAGGCTGGAGGAAGGGAGACATTTTTTTTATTTTTTTTACATGAGACTGCTTGGGGGTAGAAGGCTGAAGAAATTATTTTATTTATATGGGACTGCGGTGGAGGAGGCTGGAGGGAGTGATTTTACTTACATGTGGCTATGCGTTGGAGCAGGAGGTAAGGGAGGTGAAAAAATAAGCTAGAGAGAGTGGAAATAAGGAAGTGTATAGTCTTGTACAGTTGTGTTCAAAATTATTCAACCCCCACTGAAATTGAGTGTTTTGGCCAGTTTGACATTGATTTTGATCATTTCAGTCATCTTGTTTACAATTAAATCAAAGAGGCACTTGTAAGTCAGACAAATTTAACATACCATTTATAATGAAATAACCACAAATGTCTTTTCTGTGCTCACATCATTATCAGTTTTATTCAACCCCCAAGTGACATTCAATCTTAGTACTTAGTACAACATCCTTTTCCAGTTATAACAGCTTTTAAACGTGAAGCATAGCTTGACACAAGTGTCTTGCAGCAATCTACGGGTATCTTCACCCCTTCTTCATGGGCAAAAGCCTCCAGTTCAGTCACATTCTTAGGCTTGCGCGCTGCAACTGCTTTCTTTAAGTCCCACCAGAGGTTCTCAATCGGATTTAAGTCTGGTGACTGCGATGGCCACTTCAAAATGTTCCAGCCTTTAATCTGCAACCATGCTCTAATGGACTTGGATGTATGCTTGGGATCATTGTCCTGTTGAAAGGTCCAACGTCTCCGAAGCCTCAGGTTTGTGACGGACTGCATCACATTTTCATCCAATATCTCCTGGTACTGAAGAGAATTCATGGTACCTTGCACACACTGAAGCTTCCATGTACCTGTAGAAGAAAAACAGCCCCAAAGCATGATTGACCCCCCGCCATGCTTCACAGTAGGCAAGGTGTTCTTTTCTTCATAGGCCTTGTTCTTCCTCCTCCAAACATAGCGTTGATCCATGGGCCCAAACAGTTCTAATTTTGTTTCATCAGTCCACAGAACACTATCCCAAAACTTTTGTGGCTTGTCCACATGACTTTTGGCATACTGCAGTTGACTCTTCTTATTCTTTGGGGACAGCAAGGGGGTGCGGCTCAGAGTTCTGGCATGGAGGCCTTCATTACGCAGTGTGCGCCTTATTGTCTGAGCTGAAACTTCAGTACCCGCATCTGACAAATCTTTTTTCAGTTCCTCAGCAGTCACACGGGGACTTTTCTCCACTTTGCGCTTCAGGTAGCACACAGCAGTCAAAGTCAGCATCTTCTTTCTGCCACGACCAGGTAGCATTTCAACAGTGCCCTTTGCCTTGAATTTGCGAATGATGCTTCCTATGGTGTCTCTTGTTATGTTTAACATCTTTGCAATCTTCTTATAGCCATTGCCCTTCCTGTGAAGAGAAATCACCTCTTCTCTTGTCTTCCTGGACCATTCTCTTGACTTCACCATGTTTGTAAACACACCAGTAAATGTCTAGAAGGAGCTGAGTATCACAGTCATTTTAACCACTTGCCGCCACGCTAACGCCGATGGGCGTCAGCGCGGCGGCTCTCTCAGGTCTCACTGCCGCCTATCGGCGTCATCTCGTGAGACTCGAGATTTCACATGAACGCGCGCGTCGTGCGTGCGCTGCTCATGTGATCGGAGCCGGGACAACTGAAACTACAGCCTGCCAGCGCTGATCATGCGCTGGCAGGCTGTAGATGCGAAAAACGCATTTAAATCGCATATCAGACGCTGTTTTTTAAACAGCGTCTGATATGCCTGCTAGCTCAGCTCGTCTGGTGGTCCCTTTGTTTGGGACCACCAGAGGAAACATAGGAAAAGTGCACCAATCACTACACACACACCCCCTCCACCCCCATCACTGATTAACCCCTGATCACCCATGTCACCCCCTGATCACCCCCTGTCACCCCCTGTCACTAATCACCCCCTACAGGCTCATTCAGACGTCCGTATGTGTTTTATGGATCCATGGATCTGCGGATCCATGGATCTGCGGATCCGCAAAATACGGACACCGGCAATGCGCTTCCGCATTTTGCAGATCCGCGACAGAACTATATAGAAAATGCTTTTCTTGTCCGCAATTGCGGACAAGAATAGGACATGTTCTATATTTTTGCGAACGGAAGTGCAGACTCGGAAGCGCGGATCCGTAATTCCGATCCGAGCGGGACAAAGTCTGTCCCCATAGAAATGAATAGGTCCGCAACTCCGCTCCGCAAACAGAATTTCGGATGTGTGAATGGGGCATAAGGGTCCCGTTATCACCGCCAGTTAGTTAGCTACTTGTTAGTTAGCTAGCGCCCACCGCACCGCACCGCAGTCACTAATTTGGCAGAGATTTTTTCATCCACATTGACCGATGCGAATGAAAAATCTGTGCCGTTCATTTATTTTTTTTTTTCAGCGCAGCGGCTGAACGGAAAAAAATCTCATTACCCGTATGCTCAATATAAGGAGAATCGCAGAAACTCCTAATGCTGGCCATACGTGTAATGATTACGGAGACCCCTAAAATGCCAGGACAGTATAAATACCCCACATGTGACCCCATTTTAGAAAGAAGACACCCCAAGGTATTCCGTGAGGGGTATGGTGAGTTCATGTAAAATTTTATTTTTGTCACAAGTTAGTGGAATATGAGACTTTGTAAAAAAAAAATATATATATATATATATATCAATTTCCGCTAACTTGTGTCAAAAATTTTTTTTTCTGTGAACTCGCCATACCCCTCACAGAATACCTTGGGGTGTCTTCTTTCCACAATGGGGTCACATGTGGGGTATTTATACTGCCCTGGCATTTTAGGGGTGCTAAAGTGTGAGAATCCAAATGCGTAAAAATGGCCTGTGAAATCCTAAAGGTACTCATGGGAATTTGGGCCCTTTGCGCATCTTGGCTGCAAAAGTGTCACTCATGTGGTATCGCCGTACTCAGGAGAAGTAGGGCAATGTGCTTGGGGTGTATTTTACATATACCCATACTGGGTGTGAGAAACATCTCTGTAAATGACAACTTTTTAAAAATTTTTATTCAAAGTTGGCAATTTACAGAGATATTTCTCTCACCCAGCATGGGTATATGTAAAAATACACCCCAAAACACATTGCCCTACCTCTCCTGAGTACGGCGATACCACATGAGTGACACTTTTTGCAGCCAAGATGCGTAAGGCCCAAATTCCAATGAGTACCTTTAGAGGGCATTTTTACGCATTTTTCTTCTCACGCTTAGGGCCCTTAAATGCCAGGGCAGTATAAATACCCCACATGTGACCCCATTTTGGAAAGAAGACACCCCAAGGTATTCGCTGAGGGGCATAATGAGTCCATGAAAATTAAACTTTTGTCAAAAGTTAGCGGAAAGGGAGACTTTGTGAGAAAAACAATAAAAATCAATTTCCACTAACTTGTGCCAAAAATTTTTTTCTATGAACTCGCCATGCCCTCATGGAATACCTTGGGGTGTCTTCTTTCCAAAATGGGGTCACATGTGGGTGTTTATACTGCCCTGGCATTTTAGGAGCCCTAAAGCATGAGAAGAAAATGCGTAAAAATGCCCTCCTAAAAGGTACTCATTGAATTTGGGCCCTTTGCGCATCTTGGCTGCAAAAAGTGTCACTCATGTGGTATCGCCGTACTCAGAGAAGTAGCGCAATGTGTTTTGGGTGTATTTTTACATATACCCATGCTGGGTGAGAGAAATATCTCTGTAAACTGACAACTTTGTATAAAAAAATTTAAAAAGTTGTCGTTTACAGCGATATTTCTCACACACAGTATGGGTATATGTAAAAATACACCCCAAAACACATTGCCCTACTTCTCCTGAGTACGGCGATACCACATGAGTGACACTTTTTGCAGCCAAGATGCGCAAAGGGCCCTAAAACCAATGAGTACCTTTAGGATTTCACAGGGCATTTTTACGCATTTGGATTCTCACGCTTTAGGTTCCCTAAAATGCCAGGGCAGTATAAATACCCCACATGTGACCCCATTTTGGAAAGAAGACACCCTAAGGTATTCCGTGAGGGGCATGGCGAGTTCACAGAATTTTTTTTTTTGGCACAAGTTAGCGGAAATTGATATATTTTTATTTTTTTATTTTGTTTTTTACAAAGTCTCATATTCCACTAACTTGTGACAAAAATAAAATTTTACATGAACTCACCATACCCCTCACGGAATACCTTGGGGTGTCTTCGTTCTAAAATGGGGTCACATGTGGGTATTTATACTGTCCTGGCATTTTAGGGGCCCCTAAAGGGTGAGAAGAAGTCTGGAATCCAAATGCGTAAAAATGCCCTGTGAAATTCTAAAGGTACTCATTGAATTAGGGCCCCTTTGCGCATCTTGGCTGCAAAAAGTGTCACACATGTGGTATCGCCGTACTCAGGAGAAGTGAGGCAATGTGTTTTGGGGTGTATTTTTATATATACCCTGCTGGTGTGAGAAATATCTCTGTAAACAACAATTTTTAAATTTTTTTATACAAAGTTGTCAGTTTACAGAGATATTTCTCTCACTCCAACATGGGTATATGTAAAAATACACCCCAAAACACATTGCCCCACTTCTCCTGAGTACGGCGATACCACATGAGTGACACTTTTGCAGCCTGGGTGCGCAAAGGGGCCCTAAAACCAATGAGTACCTTTAGCTTTTACATGGCGGCTCACAATTTAGCCCCGCCCAAAATGCCAGAACAGTACAAACACCCCACAAATGACCCCATTTCGGAAAGTAGACACCCCAAGGTATTCACTGAGGGGCATAATGAGCCCGTATGAGATTTTTTTTTTTTTGCCAGAAGTTAGCAGAAATGGAAACTTTATTATTATTTTTTTCCTCAGAAAGTGTCATTTTCCGCTAACTTGTGAAAAAAATGAAATGATACATGAACTCACCAAGCCCCTCCGCGAATACTTTGGGGTGTCTTCTTTCTAAAATGGTGTCATTTGGGGGTATTTATACTATCCTGGCATTCTAGCACCTGAAGAAACATGACAGGCGCTCAGAAAGTCAGAGCTGCTTCAAAATGCCGAAATTCACTTTTTTGCACCATAGTTTGTAAACGCTATAACTTTTACCCAAACCAATAAATATACACTTATTGGACTTTTTTTTTATCAAAGACATGTAGAACAATACATTTAGAGAAAAATTTATATAGAAATGTAGTTTTTTAAAAAAATTTTACAACAGAAAGTGAAAAATGTCATTTTTTGCAAAATGTCGTTAAATTTTTATTAATAGCAAAAAAGTAAAAATGTCAGCAACAATGAAATACCACCAAATGAAAGCTCTATTAGTGAGAAGAAAAGGAGGTAAAATTCATTTGGGTGGTAAGTTGCATGACGGAGCAATAAACGGTGAAAGTAGTGTAGTGCGGATTTGTAAAAAAGGGCCTGGTCACTAGGGGGTATAAACCTGTGGTCTTCAAGTGGTTAAATCTGCCTAATTAGTGCTTATTATGCTTGATTGCTGCTCCTTGACATCCACAGGTGTTTTCAATACCTGATCGAAAACACTTGAATGAACCTCTGTTCTTAAGAGTGGTAGTCTTTAAGGGGTTGAATAATTGTGTCAATGAAGAAATCACAAAAATAACATTTAATACTGTATTACAAAAACAATTGATGTCATTTTAGTTGCATTTGGTTCTTTAAAAAGTCCTTGTAAGATTTCATTCTGAACACAATTACAAATGTACACTAAATTCCCTAAAACCCTTTACAGCAGGCATCCTCAAACTGCGGCCCTCCAGCTGTTGTAAAACTACAACTCCCACAATGCCCTACTGTAGGCTGATACCTGTAAACTGTTTGGACATGCTGGGAGTTGTAGTTTTGCAACAGCTGGAGGGCCGCAGTTTGAGGATGCCTGCTTTACAGCATTGGGGGTTGAATAATTTTGAACACAACTGTACATAAAAACAAACTGAGCATGTTCCCCACATTGCACAAGTTCTTTGAGGGGCTGACTTCAGTCGCCTTTTCAACTGGACGCTTTTGACGTGTCGGACTGGCTAAGCTGTTATAATATTCCTACTCACATGGATAGGTGGTAGTTTGTAAATTGTTTGAATGAGGTCACAACTTTCCTACCTCTAATGGTATGGTGGGGCATGATTTGATCAGTAAGGACACTGCCACGCGCCGCAGGACTATTTCATTTCGGCTCGGACAACTTCATTGTGGCGGCAGTCCTATGTAATGAACCCAATGTTGATGTACTCTATCTCAGTTGTATCTGTATTGGCTGTTTGTTAAGCAACCTGTATTGACACATTTTTGGGTATGTAAAGATACCGTTTATTGTTGTAATTTTCCTTTGCAATAATTTAATAAAAACGATTGAAACAAAAAAACTGAGCATGTTCCCTGGAGTACTAGGCTGTGAATGATGATGTTTTGTGTGTACTGGGCAGAGCCATTGTGCTGAGTTGGTGTAGTGGATGGAGAGCAATAAGAGAAAGAGGAGTATGGGCAGGAGCAGCACTGCCGAGAGAGGCAGTGGGTGGATGCTGTGAAGAGCTGCTTCATCACAACTAAACCTCCCATAGCTAGGATTAGATGGATCAGGAAGTAGAGGGAGCATGGGAGCAATGAGAAAAGCTCAGCTTGTTCAAAACATGTTTCAAGGTACTCAGTTAGCCTTAGTCTGTCATATTATAAGCTATTGTAGTGATGTTTTTTATTCTTATAGACACGGATAACCCCTTTAAGGTTATATTAATTGATTGGTGATCAATTTGTAGCACTTTATTCATTATTATTATTTTTACAATGATTAATTGAAGTTTTTACACAATTGTATTTTATATTTTTTCATGAAATGATCTTATTGCATCATGTATTTGTAAAATGCAAGTGTAAATTGTATGTGTGTTAATGAAATGAGAATGAATGCAAATATAGAGTGAATGTGCAATGAAAGGGGGGAATTAAAAGAAACATATGACACACATGGAATACACACCTAAATTTGAAGTTTAACAAAAATTGGTCCAAGATTCTTTCTACCTAAATGGTAGAAATATTACCTACAATGGTGCTGGACAGGACAGCTCTAGGGGCCTGTGAGGAGGCTGTTATTTTTTTAATAGGTGAACTTCAAACTTTTCATTTATAATTTAAGGAAAGGATCTTTTCCAATGTCTTGAATCGTTGAACAGTATCAAGGTTTCATACTTAAAATGTATTTATCTTTTTAATATTTTTACTGGTTTAACAATAATATTTCCATACAAAATATTAATCAAAATTATAATTTCAATTTCAATTTCCTTAAACCCCCTCCCAAGTCCTTCCCAAAAAACAAAAAAATTATAGCAATCGGATCGCAATTTAAAAAAAATGTGAGTGGTCACTAAGGGGTTATTCAAAAGTTCCATTCTCCTTATATCTTAAACCATTTATCCTCAGAATTTCTTTGTTTATATATAAGATGTTTTCATACCTTTTAATCGTATTAACAAGGTTTAACCATGCATTCATACGTGGAGTATTGTGTGAAAACCAAGCCCGTGCTATCAGAAGCCTTGCAAAAATTATTATTTTAACCAAAAGAATCTGTTTATACTTATGGCACCCAACCTTGGAAAGATCACTCAAGATCCAAGACTCTACCGTGAATGGGATCGCCATCTTCAACTTTTGGGTGATATTATTATGTATTGCCCCCCAATATTCCTTTAGTTCCATATAGGTCCAAAACATATGTAGATGATTGTCCTCAGGTGAGTCACACCGTGGTCAATTAGAAGTGTTTCTCAAATCCCGTTTATTAAGCCATAAGGGTATAACATAAATTCTGTGTAAAATATTAAATTGCACCAATATGTGATTAAAATTATGAGAAACTAGTCCCAGATTCATCAATATATTTTCCCAATGATCCAATTGAATCATTGCGCAATCCCTTCTCCAGGCCTTTTGCCCAGGAGAATGCCCATTAGTCAATCGTGCTTTAAGTAGATATTTATAACATTGAGAAATCTTAACCTTCTTTGCAGACTTTACAATGAAATCATGCAAAAATGTGGAAGTGTCTATATGAAAAAGGGATTTTTCTTTTATACTAGAAAGTGCCGAACGTAACTGAAAATAACAAAACCAAGATATATTAGATATATTTTCTCTTTGTGCCAACTCCAAACTAGAATATGCCCATTCCAACCAACTTGTGCAAGATAAGAAATGTTATAATTTTGCCAATACTGATCCCCAGCCAATTCGTCTAAGGCCTGTAAATAATAATTGTGCCAAAGAGGTATACAACAAAGGAATCCTTTTATTCCCAACCAGTCTCTGATAGTACCCTAGGACTTAGTAAATAACTTCACGGCAACTTCTGTTGGGGGATGGTTAATTGGCAGGATTCCAATAAGGCAAAAATATTATCATGTGAAGAATTCTTCATCAAAGTTCTACAAAGAGGGCTCTTCTCCCATTCATAATATAGACATAGTTGAGATGCTATGAAATAGCTCTTGAAACAGGGAAGACTTAATCCTCCCTGATCCATTGGCTTATAAAGGTGCTCCAATTTTAGCCTTACTCACTTTCTCCCCCAGAGTAGTCTTCAATCCATACTGGGGAGTTCCTGAGAATATACAATAATTGAGGCAAAATTACCATCTTCAGCAAGGATATTCTATCAGCTCTAGATAACGGAAGTCTGAGCCATGTCTTTATTTTAGATCTCAATTTAGTTAATAATGGGATCAAATTAAGCTGTAAAAAATCTTCGTTCTTAGAAGTAATAATGATCCCCAAATATTCAAGTGAATCGGAAATCCTCAAATTACAGACAACTCCTCAGTAAAATGTTCTAATCTATCTACGGGCAGAAGAGTGGTTTTAGACCAATTGATGTCAAGACCCAAAACTTTGCCAAAAGAGTTAACGACTCTAATAACCCTGGGGAGTGTAGTATTAGTATGTTGTATATAAAACAAGACATCATCAGCATACAAAGAAATACGATCTTCTGTTCCAAATGTCCCAAACACTTCAATCCAAGGATCCTGTCTGACCCTAACAGCAAGGGGCTCAATATAAATATCAAATAAAAATGGAGAGAGTGGACATTCTTGACGAGTGCCCCAAAAAAAAACCATCTTGTGAGCCTCTTATTAATATTCATCCTTGCCTAAGGGACCTGTACAAAAGCCTTACCATATTTATAAACTTAGTACCAAATCCCATTTTCTCTAAAACCTTCCAGAGGAATCTCCACTCCACCCTGTGAAAGGCTTTAGAGCAGGGGTGCACAACCTTTTCTGGTTGGGGGCCACATTGTGAGCCTAAACCAATTCCAAGGGCCGAAAATAAAACCTAAAGGGGTATTACCAACTGAAATACTCTATTTTTGGCATATTGAACATACAGTATATACTATAAATGTCTAGTTACAGTTCTAGGACATGAATACATGAAAGATACATATAAGAAGCCATAAGACATAGACCTACATGTCTTTTACCAGATGTTCGGGGGCCGCACAGAATGTTATCGAGGGCCGCATGTGGCCCACGGGTCGCAGGTTGTGCACCCCTGCTTCAGAGGCATCCAAGGATGGAGCGAGAGACCCCCTGGGAGGACTGAATATTAGCAAAAAGGCGGTGCAAATTATAATGGGTACCCTTATTGGGAATAAACCCATTTTGATCAGGGTGTATAATAGATAGAATAACATTTGACAACCTAGTAGTAAGAATCCTTAAAAAGAGCTTAACATCTGTATTTAATAAAGAGATCCGCCAATAAGAGCCCATATCCAAGGAACATAGAATGTGTCGGCAGATAAGAACCATTTGGCCCATCTAGTCTGCCCAATATACTGAATACTATGAATAGCCCCAGGCCCTATCTTATATGAAGGATGGCCTTATGCCTATCCCATGCATGCTTAAACTCCTTCACTGTATTTGCAGCTACCACTTCTGCAGGAAGGCTATTCCATGCGTCCACTACTCTCTCAGTAAAGTAATTCTTCCTGATATTACTTTTAAACCTTTGCCCCTCTAATTTAAAACTATGTCCTCTTGTAGCAGTTTTTCTTCTTTTAAATATTCTCTCCTCTTTTACCGTGATGATTCCCTTTATGTATTTAAAAGTTTCTATCATATCCCTCTGTCTCTTCTTACTTCCAAGCTATACATGTTAAGGTCCCTTAACCTTTCCTGGTAAGTTTTGTCCTGCAATCCATGTACTAGTTTAGTAGCTCTTCTCTGAACTCTCTCCAAAGTTTCAATATCCTTCTGCAGATATGGTCTCCAGTACTGCACACAATACTCCAAATGAGGTCTCACTAGTGCTCTGTAGAGCGGCACGAGCACCTCCCTCTTTATACTGTTAATGCCTCTCCCTATACACCCAAGCATTCTGCTGGCATTACCTGCTGCTCTATGACATTGTCTGCCCACCTTTAGGTCGTCTGATATAATGAGTTGACCCCTAAATCCCTTTCCTCAGATACTGAGGTTAGTACTGTATTACTGATTCTATATTCTGTTTTTACGCCCCAGGTGCATTATCTTGCACTTATCGACATTAAATTTTAGTTGCCAGATTTTTGACCATTCCTCTAGTTTTCCTAAATCCTTTTCCATTTGGTGTATCCCTCCAGGAACATCAACCCTGTTACAAATCTTTGTGTCATCAGCAAAAAGACACACCTTACCATTGAGGCCTTCTGCAATTTCGCTGATAAAGATATTAAACAATATGGGTCCCAGAACAGATCCCTGAGGTACCCCACTGGTAACAATACCATAGTCTGAATATACTCCATTGACTACAACCCTCTGTTTTCTGTCCTTCAGCCACTGCCTAATCCATTCAACAATATGTGAGCCCAAGCTCAAAGACTGCAGTTTATTGATATGCCTTCTATGTGGGACAGTATCAAAAGCCTTACTAAAGTCCAGATAAGCGATGTCTACTGCACCTCCGCCATCTATTATTTTAGTCATCCAATCAAAAAAGTCAACAAGATTAGTTTGACATGATCTCCCTGAAGTAAACCCATGCTGTTTTTTTTATCAATCAACCCATGGGTTTTTAGATGTTCCACAATCCTCTCCTTGAGTATGGTTTCCATTAATTTCCCCACTATTGATGTCAGAATTACTGGCCTATAGTTGCCCGATTCCTCTCTACTACCTTTCTTGTGAATTGGCACAACGTTTGCTAATTTCCAATCTTCTGGGACGACACCTGTTACCAGTGATTGGTTAAATAAATCTGTTAATGGTTTTGCTAGTACACCTCTAAGCTCTTTTAATAGCTTTGGGTGTATCCCATCAGGCCCCTGTGATTTATTTGTATTAATTTTAGACAGCTGACTTAGAACCTCTTCCTCTGTAAAGACACATGCATCAAAGGATTCATTAGTCTTTCTCCCTAACTGAGGTCCTTCTCCTTCATTTTCCTTTGTAAAAACTGAACAAAAGTATTCATTGTGGCAGTCAGCTAGTTCTTTATCCTCTTCCATATACCTTCCTTCTTTTGTTTTTAATTTGGTAAATCCTTTTTTTAATTTCCTTTTTTCATTTATGCATCTAAAGAATGTCTTATCACCTTTTTTCACTGACTGGGCTAATTTCTCTTCTGCCTGAGCTTTAGAAGCTCTTATAACTTGCTTGGCCTCTCTCTGCCTCATCTTATAGATTTCCCGATCATCCTCGTTTTGGATGTTTTTATACTTGCTAAATGCCATCTTTTTGTTTTTAATGATTTTGCCCACTTCTGCTGAGTACCACAGTGGTCTCTTCCTTTTTTTGCCTTTACTGACGAGCCTAATGCACTTTTCTGCTGCCTTCAGTAGTGCCAATTTTAAGTAGTCCCATTTCTCTTGGACTCCATCAAAATTGTTTCAGTCTGATAGGGACTCGTATACCACTGATCTCATTTTAGAAACGTCTGTTTTCCGAAAAATCTAAAACTTTTGTTTTTGTGTGGAGTGACTCAGTCACTGTACTTATAGTACTATTAGTAAACCTCACTGACTGGTGATCACTGGATCCTAAGCTTCCCCCTACAGTAATATCAGATACCAAATTGCCATTTGTGAATACCAAATCTGAAATGGCCTCCTTCCGGGTTGGCTCCTCAACTACTTGCTGTAGAGATAATCCCAGTAGGGAATTTAGAATGTCTGTACTCCTGGCAGAACTAGCTATTTTGGTTTTCCAGTTTATATCAGGAAGATTAAAGTCTCCCATAATGACAACTTCCCCTTTCAATGTCATTTTAGCCATTTTCTCAACTAGTAGATCATCCAATTCTTTGACTTGGCTTGGTGGTCTGTATATGACACCTACACGAGTTACCTTATGATTACCAAGCTGCAACGTAACCCAAACTGACTCTAAATTGGTTTCGCTGGCTTGTATTAGATTAGATTTTATGCTATCTTTCACATATAGGGCCACTCCACCCCCTTTCTTGCCTTCCCTGTCTTTCCTATATAGAGAGAACCCAGGTATTGTTATACCCCAGTCATTACTCTCATTGAACCATGTCTCAGTAACAGCCACTAAATCTATATTCTCAGATGCCATTACAGACTCAAGTTTGTTGATCTTATTCCCTAAACTGCGAGCATTTGTAGACAAGACTCTCAGCTTGTCATTTCTTATCCTATCAGATCCTGGCATCATCTGGCATTGTTTTTTCGGGGGCAGCCGAACTGATGGATTGTCTCTTTTGTGCCCCCTCTTTCCTAGTTTAAATGTTCCTTAGCAAAAACTTTGAACTGTTCACTGAGGACATTCGTTCCATTGAGAGAAAGATGCAAGCCATCTTTCTTGTACAGTTCTTTTCCATTCCAGCTAGAGCCAACATGAGACACAAAGCCAAATCCCTGGTTCAAACACCATTCACCAAGCCATACATTGAATTCCTTAATACGCAACTGCTTGTCATGCTGACGGTTATGCACAGGCAGAACTGCAGAGAATGAGACAGTCGATGCAATCTCCCGTATATCATTACCAAGTGTGTGAAAAGCTTCCTTCACCTTTGAAACTTCATTGCAAGCCAGATCATTTGTCCCAATATGGACAATAACATCCACCTCCTTTTCCATTTTTGCTTGCTTAATAATGTTAAGGATATGTCGCCTGTCCCTGCTAGCAGTAGCACCAGGGAGACATCTCACAAAACCCTTTTCTTCAAACTTCACACCTCTTATGATAGAATCGCCCACCAATAGTTGCTTACTATTAGTACTCACTATATCCTTTTTGTCTTTGTCAGTAGTCTTGCATAACTTAGGCATAGGAGATGATTGTTCCTCACCCACTGTGCCTGAGCCATCCTCCATAGTATTAATACTATTACCGCCTCTATCATGGATTCCGGAAGACTATCGTCCTCTATTGCCTGAATAAATACCTTCAGAAGACGAGGAAAAACAACCTCCCTATATTTAAGATACAATTAATATGGGAGTCCATCTGATCCTAAGGAAGAGTTTCTCACACAAGCTTTCAAGGCGGCCTCTAGCTCTTGCAAACAGAGATCCGCATCAAGGGATTCTCTTTGAATATCTGTAAGGACTGAAAAAGAGATGGAATCCAGATATGAATCAATCACTTCATCTGAAACAGTGTTTTATGATTTATACAATTCGAAAAAATGTTTCACAAAAGCCTCTTTAATACTTCCCTGCTCTTAAATAATGATGCCTTTAGAAGAAAGAATACTAGCTGTCTTTTTTTTGGAGATCACCCTAACTAACCTTTTCCTGGGCGTCCTGATTCAGAGAAATATTTTTGTCCCCTAAAAAAAAGCTTTTGGGGGCGTGGCTTGGCTTCCATGAGGGACAGACGCAGCTAGAAAGAGCCCCGGCTATCAGCTGCCTCAGCAACTAAATTAAGCCATAAATTTGGCACAAAACTCAATCAAGGAGGTCTGTCAACGTGGGGAGGACATCTGAGCCCTAAGTGTGACAAGCAGAAGGGACAAGAGCAGCGCGAGGACCCAAAATAGAGCGAATGTGACCAAGCAGGGAAGGAAGAAAAGGCGCGAATACAGCGGCGCTGAGAGGAACAACGAGGGAGGCTCCGGCAGTTACCCACCTCTTCAGTCCACCTGGTGACTGTGGACGCGGCAGAGAAGACCAAGTGACCCGCTTGCATCAGGCCCCCTGATAGAGGAGACCGGACTGAGCGCCACGAGACAGGAGGGACGAAGGAGCACGGAGGAGTGCAGGAGAAGCGCAGGGCCTAGTCACAAGCCACTGCGCCGGCGGCCATCCACATCCACGTGGGCACAGGAGAACTAGTACAGAGGGCCAGAGGAAGGGACCGGGGTGCAGACCGGAGACAGCCGTCACAGAGGTAGTGGGGGGGATAACGGGGAAGGAGTTATAGAAAAACGACACAAGGCCTAAACCGCAAGACCTAGGCCCAACCCACCCCCTCAAGCCAGATCAAGTTTATATAAGACGCTTATAGATAATTAACTATAAATTAAACATACCGGCACCCAATCTTTGATTCTGCAAATAAGCACAAACCAGGGCAAGACCTTAATCATAAGTCATTTATTTTCTGACCACTTTATAAACTGAAGAAGAAGACCTAGGCTACTATAAGCCCACTTTATACCGGGCATATACTGCAATAAATACTCCCTCCTAACTACATTTATTCAGCCACCTCTCTTAACTGGTACCCCAGGAAGAAAAAAAGAAAAAAAACTATTATGAGCAGCGGTAAAAACAACCACCCTTACAAAACTAGAGGTGTAAACCTAACAGATCAGCGCAACATTCCGGAAAAGAGAACACCTAAATTCCCACAGTACATTTGTGAAGACTACATAACATTTCCTGAGATGTATACTTCACAAAGAAACAGATCTAGTGGTTACAAGTCCAAAATGAACAAACCTATGGGTAATAAACTCCCAGCAATTGAGACCCCGGAAGACAATGTAGAAGATGAAGGGCGCTCAGATAATTCTTCAGAAACCTCCAGCTCGCTTAAACAAAGAGCAAAAATAGATACAAAAAGTGACTCCCTAAACAAAATGGAACCCCCTACCGCCGCAGAAGAGGGAACACTGGGCTCACAATCCAAAATAGATCTAAACTCTATTGTTGCAACAGACAAAATAGCCTCCGAATGTTTCATTAAGGAGACAATTCTCCTGCTTCATAAATCTTTCACAAAAGAAATTAGTAGTGCTCTTATGGCAACAAATAGGATAGAAAAAATGGAGTCAAAAATCTCCCACATTGAAAATAAAATGGAACAGGTCTGCAAATCACATAACGATATAGCTGATGCTACAAACGCAAACTCTGAAGACGGCGAAAGACTACAAATGAAACTAGCCGACTTGGAAGATCGCAATAGACGAAACAACTTAAAATTCAGGGGTACCCCTGAAAATGTCCAGCCAGCAGATCTCATAGTTTATATACAGAGATTGATCACGACAGTACTCCCTGATTGTTCCCAACATGATCTTGAGATTGATAGAGCTCATCGCCTACCCAAACCAAGGGGGATAGACCCCGCCACACCTCGCGATACTATCGCAAGGATACACTTTTTTAGAATTAAAGAACGCTTCACTCAGGAGTTTAGAAGAACTAAAAGCTTGCCGGAAGAGTTCAAAGACATCCAGGTTTACACAGACCTATCTCAATTCACCATCCAGAGTAGGAGAAAGTTCCAGGCTATCACCAATACCCTCGGGCAGCACAACATACCCTACAGGTGGGGATTTCCTGTAAAGCTACTGATTCAAGACGGAGGCACAACAAAGACTGTATCCTCGGTAGAACAAGATGGACCTTCTGAGAAGGTGGGACTTAATGGCAGAAGACCAAAATCCGTCTATCAGAGGGGCAGAAAAGAGGGCCCGGTCAACTAGAGAAAATCTTCATTAAATAATCCCACGCGTTAGAGCAACAGCTATGTATCGACCTTTCATATAGGCACTACATCCAATAATTGCTCAGCAAGAGCAAGAGAAGACACAGCCCAAGTATGCAAAGGTATAAAGATTTATTAACAAATAAATAAATAGACAATTGATAACGAATACATACACATTAATTGTGCGGTGGAGGAGCACAGAGTAAATGCCCAAGAACCACCACTGACACTGAATATCCCCCACACCACATAAAATAGTTAAGCACTCAATAGTATAACAACGGTAAGGTTGGAGGTCATAGTAAACCCCAAAGGATTGAACAACATGGCCAGAAAATGCATGAAATATTTAGACAGTCTAGGACACAAATAACATACCGTTGGCCATAGTATAAGGGGGGAAGTCAGCACCAGTGGAACAGAACACCCTCGACGCGCGTTTCGCACTTCGCTTCGTCAGGAGGTACAATAACATCCCCAAAAGACCTCCCAATTATAGTGCAGTGCTCGCCTTGATTGGTTGAGTGCTTAATTATTTTATGTGGTGTGGGGGATATTCAGTGTCAGTGGTGGTTCTTGGGCATTTACTCTGTGCTCCTCCACCGCACAATTAATGTGTATGTATTCGTTATCAATTGTCTATTTATTTATTTGTTAATAAATCTTTATACCTTTGCATACTTGGGCTGTGTCTTCTCTTGCTCTTGCTGAGCAATTATTGGATGTAGTGCTTTGGTTTTTTGCCACAGCCGCTTATAAGTCATTTTGGGGCCTTTTTTGTAGGTGTATATGCTATTGATTTTGTCTGTTCTTTCAGATAGTGCCTCTGGATATATGGACTTCCGCAAGCGTGATAAGACCTGGGCTACTCAACTCGGGTCAATTTTTGGGGAGACAACAGTGGTTAGCCCAGAACCTGGTAATATAAAGGATTTGAAACTCAAGATAAAAAATTTATTGAAAAAAAGAATCAAAGTGTGGTGGAATAAAGCCACGCTTGAGCAGTACCTGAAGAGGGAAATTATCCCTCGTGGCCTTCGATTACAAATTTTTCCTGCATTTGACTGTGAGGATGTTCTGTTTATTAGCAAGTGGGAGGAAACCCTCACTAATTGTTCACGTACTTTATTGGAACTGTTGATTGGGTCAGACCGTCGCCTGTTGGAATCCCTAGAAAAGGAAATTGATATCTTACGTGAACAAATCCAGCAGGCTTTACCAGCTGATGTCTGTGGGATCTTTGATAGTGAACTTGAGCAGGAATTATTAAAGTGGGAAAAGGAGACACAAGATCTCAAGGCAAAGAAGTTCCATAGAGATCTCACTGACTTCCAGAATAAAAGAGTATACCGGTGGAGTCAGCGACAGGGTCGCCATCGAAGTCTCTCACGGTCCTCTTCCATCTCCTCACTTAGCAGTCAAGGATGTGGCGATCATTTTTTAGGGGATCGCAGGGGTTCTGGAGAAAGAGGTGGAACGGAAGGATGGTCCACACGCCTCAGAACCCCGGTGGTAAAAAGAAAGACCGGTCTGAATGCCCCTTTGGAGAAACGAGCAAAGAAACATTAAAGGTAATTAATTTATCTAATATAACTCTTACAGATCCACAGCTATCAGTTCTGCGGAGAGGTCTGACTTTTTCACCGGGGGGAAGTTCGATTACTTCACGTCGGTGAAGGACTTGGAACTCTTTGCTAGAAAATTAAGTTTTAAAAAGTTCTTCTCCAGAGGCAATGAGGCGGAGAATTTTTCATCTGCCGAATTGCAGGCAATTGGGGACCTCCAAGCCCTCCTGGATGAACAGGAGGATAACAACATGTCTAGATTTCCCGTGCATCTGCACCCTAGATCGCAGCGTTGGCCCCCCTCTACGTCCTGCTCGGCAATTGACATTTTTGTCAAGCTAGTCAAGCGGGACTTTGGTGAAATTCGCAATATCCTGGGCCCATATGACAATCTGAACAAACAAGAGAGACAAGCCCTTAATGAATTGAAATCTTTTAAAACTGTAGTAATTAAGTCAGCTGATAAAGGGGGCAACGTTGTGATCTGGCCGGTGCAGATGTACGAGAAAGAAGCTTTTCGCCAATTGAATGATAGGTCTTGCTATGAGAGACTTGATTGTAATCCTGTGATGCAACACAAAAAGATACTGGATACAATTCTTAAGAAAGCAATGGAGAAAGGTATAATAAGCAGGAAAATGTGGGAGGGCCTAGTTACCGCCTTCCCGGTCCTTCCCACATTTTACCTGCTTCCTAAAATTCACAAGGACCCCCACACTCCCCCGGGACGACCTATTGTGGTCGGGAATGGGGGGACTTTGTGAAACTATCTGTCATTTTGCGGACTTCTATTTGCAGAAGTGTGTTGAGACCTTACCATCTTTTGTTCAAGATACCACAGACATCTTGCGACGTCTGAATGGTCTGCATCTTGATAGGGATATGCTCCTTGTGACGTGTGACGTCGAGTCCCTATACACATCTATCAATCATGACCATGGGCTACGGGCGTCGGGACATTTCTTAAACATGTTAAATATTGATGGAGATCTTGTGGACCTGATCCTTGTCTTGTTGAAATTTGCACTTACTCACAATGCCTTCACATTCAAGGACCGTTTCTACCTACAGCTCTGGGGTACAGCTATGGGGGCGTCTTGTGCGCCCTCGTATGCTAATCTGTTCCTGGGGCTGTGGGAGAGGGAGACGGTCCTGAATGTGAGGGGTCACGACGCCGTAGTCTCATGGTCAAGATATATAGATGATATTCTATTTATTTGGCAGGGCTCAGCGTCACATTTAGAGGAGTTTCTACGTGAATTAAACAACAATGAGCTAAATATTAGACTTACTTGGAAATATAGCTCAGTATCGGTGGAATTCCTTGATGTTTTGATCCAGGTTGAAGAGGATGGCTCCTTGGGCATGGATATGTACCGAAAGCCCACGGCGGCCAACTCTTTGCTACATTTCTCCTCTTCCCATCACCCACAGGTTAAAAAAGCTATACCTGTTGGCCAATTTTATAGGGCGGAAAGGATCTGCTCTAATGATGCTAGGTTTGAACGACAGGCGGCGGATCTGACCCGCAAGTTCCAGGAGAGAGGATATAGTCGTCAGACCATACATAGGGGTTATATGAGAGCTAAAAACATCTCCAGAGATAATCTGCTCTTGAAGAATGGCAGAAATGGCAAAGAACAGGGCCCGGAACATCCGAGATATATCACCCCTTTCAATGCTCAATGCCGGTAACAACTAGAGATTTTAAATAGACACTGGCATGTTCTACTTACAGATAGAGATTTGAAAAGGGTGATTTCAACACGACCGTCTGTGGCCTGGAAAAGATCGAAAATCTAAAGGATATGATTACTAGAAGCCACTACATTGCCCCAGGAGTCAAAAGTCCCTTTGGTGATAAGGGCCCCCAGTGGGGTTCATTCCAATGTGGAAACTGCACTGCTTGCAGGTTGATGATGAGAACCAACACTTTTACTGACTCGGGTGGCAATAAGGAATATAAAATAGTGCATCATATATCTTGCACCACGGAGGCTGTAGTATATCATGCCTGTTGCCCCTGTGGTCTTATTTATATTGGAATGACAACCAGAGCTTTGAAAGTGAGAATTTTGGAACATGCCCGGGACATCAGGGCAGCAGGAGAAATTTCAGATCAAGAGGGACTTAAAAAGCTGAAACCCTTAGTGAGACACTTCCATGATTTTCACGGGAGTAACCCCAACAAAATAGTTTTTAGGGGGATAGATCGTGTCCGACTGGGAGTTAGAGGCGGTGATGTAAAGCGCCGACTCTTACAATTGGAGACCAAATGGATGGTACTGCTCAATACTGTGTTACCATATGACCTTAATGAAGCCTTGAGTTTCAAATCCTTTCTATAATTTTATTTTATTATATGTTATTGTGGGTTTATGTTTTTAATTATGTCTATTTATTTCTATAGCCTTCCCTGTTAGCCCTCCGAGGATAGCCATCTTCTTTTTGTTCTTTGGACCGATATATGGACTGTTGCTCTATGGATCATTGTGGACGTCGAAGGTTTTATCTGAATGAATTCTATTATGATTGACACGTTCTTTATTCACCAATTATGTATTGTATTTTTTTATCATGTTTTTTGATTTTTTATGCAATGCACTTGCACACTAATCATGTTTGATAAATCACGTGTTGTATTTCTAATCATGTATTTTTGATCATGAGTTTAGACTTTTAGTTTTGAATTCACTAACTCTGATTATTATTATTTTTTATTTTGTCACTTTTTGTCCTGTACCTTGAATGAAATATGGTTTTTACTACATATTCACTATCACTTTGGATTATGAGATCTTATAGTTGGGGTTATCTTCTTATATTTTTGTTTGCTCTTTCGGTCTCTAAATGACTCCATATTGCATATCCGGCTTCCGTCCTGTGCTGTGCCCCTTTGTATAATTCGCTACCATGACTACCGCTGTAGCGAGTTCCCGTGGTGCGCTGCGGGCGGGTCCACGTGATGACGCCGCACGGTCTCCTTGGTAGCTGGACTGACGCGCCGGAAGCGCGTCACTCCACCTCCTGACGAGCCGGCGTCCTCGTGGAGGACCGCGTCCGCATCACCAGGGTAAGCTCGCTCGATACTAAACAACGGCTGTCCTTTATTAGATAATTATTTTCTAACCAATCAAGGCGAGCACTGCACTATAATTGGGAGGTCTTTTGGGGATGTTATTGTACCTCCTGACGAAGCAAAGTGCGAAACGCGCTTCGAGGGTGTTCTGTTCCACTGGTGCTGACTTCCCCCCCTTATACTATGGCCAACGGTATGTTATTTGTGTCCTAGACTGTCTGATTATTTCATGCATTTTCTGGCCATGTTGTTCAATCCTTTGGGGTTTACTATGACCTCCAACCTTACCGTTGTTATACTATTGAGTGCTTAACTATTTTATGTGGTGTGGGGGATATTTAGTGTCAGTGGTGGTTCTTGGGCATTTACTCTGTGCTCCTCCACCGCACAATTAATGTGTATGTATTCGTTATCAATTGTCTATTTATTTATTTGTTAATAAATCTTTATACCTTTGCATACTTGGGCTGTGTCTTCTCTTGCTCTTGCTGAGCAATTATTGGATGTAGTGCTTTGGTTTTTTGCCGCAGCCGCTTATGAGTCATTTTGGGACCTTTTTTGTAGGTGTATATACTTTCATATAGGCAGGTTAGCCAAATGAGCATATTTTATGCCAAGCCTTTAATATCTATTGTTTAATGTTGTGTATTTACAATTTTCCCCCAATTGTGTAGTATAAAGCTACAGTATATTTTACCTATTCTATCTCTTTCTGACTGCTTTTTTGTTGTCTTTATTAGCAATACTAACTGCGAGAAGGAAATTCTCTTTTCATTCTTCTTTTTGTCCTATTTTACATAACTGTTCAATTTCAGAGTGCCTCCGACCAGTTCTCATTCTGTGCTTATTCTGTGCTAAATTTCTGCTTTACCGCTGCCTATGTACCGAGGTATAGACCGGCACATCCACTAACACCAACAACACAGAAGATCGACATCTGGAATTACAGAAAACCCTTCAAAACTACAGAGATATCGACGAGCGAATCTATTTCCTGTCGGATACTTCACATATTCATCATAAAGTACAAGACCACCACTCCCTGGATGGGGTAAGAAACCCCCACACACACACCACGCACCACAAAGCTGCTCATTAGCGACTCTAGACTCAGGCTGCTGCTGATAGAGCTGGTACTGCTCCTGCCACCCCACCCCTCCCCAGCAGCCATGGCAGTGGAATGTGAGCGCAGAGGGCCCCCCTGGTTGGTCCTGCGAGAGGATGGACGATGGACGCAGATAGGCAGCAGCCAACTGACTACATAGAATGTCTCTATAGTAGTTCAGTTTGTCCTCCCTCTTAGCGGGTGTAAGGTAGTGAGGGTCTAAGAAGGTGGAGAGCCAGAAGTCATCCTTCTGCCGAATGGTGACAATTTGGCCTTAACTACGCACCTAAGTGAGCATGCATCGGACCATATGTGCAAGTGATTCGGAGGGACTCCCTGCCTCCGTCTCCACTGCATACTGCCAGGGTGTGTCTGGGTCCTCTGCCTCATCGCCCTGTAGCTCCTCAGGCTGGTCCTGCTCCTCCTCTCTTGTCACCTGTGTAGAAAAAACACCCGTTTCGCTACACATTGCTTGTGCTCCAATGTGCTCCTCCTCCAGTTAAGCTCCCACAGGGCTCATATGGCCGTGAGATCTAGGTGCCATGTCTTCAGTCCCTTGACCAGCCAGATTTACCAGCATCTGGTCCAGGACATGAAGCAGTGGAATAACATTGTTCATCCCGTAGTCCTGGCGACTGACAAATAACGTGGCATCCTCAAAGGGCCTGAGCAAACAGAAGGTATCACGCATGAGCTGCCACTGGCTGACATCAAAGTTGCACAGAGGAGTACTCCTGTCCTCTTGGATCATTAATAAATCGTTTATGGCCTCTGTTCGTATAGTCAGTCTAACATATGGAGGGTGGAATTCCAACGGGTGGAAATGTCACAAATCAGCCTATGTTGGGGGAATGCCGTTCTGCCGCTGCAGCTCAAGGAGGGTGTGCTTTGCAGTGTATGAGTGGCTGCAGCACCGACACAATGTTCTTCCCGTTGTCGGTCACCATGGTTCCGATTTTGAGTTGTCGCAGAGAAAGCCAGGATTCGATTTCTTGACGAAGGACACGGAGCAGTTCCTCCCCTGTGTGACTCCGTTCGCCCAGGGAAACGAGGTGCAGAACAGCATGACACCGCCATGCCCTGCACATGTGGTATGCTGGAGGGCCCTTGTGAATTGTCCCTGCAGTGGAGGCTGAGAACACGGTGGAGGATTAGGAGGCAGAGGCGGACATTGTCGCAGGACCAACGGCGTGAGAACGTGAAGGCTGAAGGTGTGAACTGGCCAAGTTCACCCAGTGGGCCGTAAATTACATATATGGTCCCTGCCCGTAGTTACAGCTCCACACGTCGGCGCTGCAGCGCACTTTGGCAGACACCGACAGGGTCAAGGACTGGCGCACCTTCTGTTCTACATGTGTGTGCAGGGCTGGTACTGTCTTTTTGGCAAGAAATGACAGCTTGGGACTCTCCATCTCGGCTCGGTACAAGCCATCAGTTCAATGAAAGGTGCAGAGTCCACCACTTGGAAAGGGAGGGACTGCAGCACCAGCCACTTGGACAGGAACACATTCAGTTTCTGCGCCTTTGGATGCGTGTACATATACTGCTGTCTCTTGGCAGTCGCTTCGCGGAATAGGAGGATCAGGAGCATCAGGACCAGGAGATGATGGGAAGGACAGACAGCACCTTTTGGCTGAGGTGGTGGAGCCTTGGCTGCCTGAAACCGGGTGCGTGCCACTGGGTGATGCAGCGGTTGCTGTGGCAAGCTGGACCACCAGATCGGAGCCATGGTTCTCCCAGGCCACTTTATGGTGACGCTGCATATGTTAATGCAGGGTCATGGTGCCATATTCACCTCCTCCGTCGGCTTAACAAAATACTGCCACACCGCCGAGTAGGTGATTTTACCCCCAACACTCCGCACTGACTGACTGATACCACCGATGCCTCCATGAACTGGTGCACCGCTACTTTCCAAGCAGGTAGGCTCCTGGGCATATTTCACTCCCGACTTCCCACTGCTGCCACCCTGCTGACTCCTGACCATGCTAGTGACTTGCTGGCACCGCCGCTGGCTCACAGCAAGCTGCCCCCCTCTTCTCCCGATGATGATGAAGCCCCTTCGTCACCCGGCTCCCAAGTGCGATCAGCTACATCATCATTATCGAGTACTGTCTGCGCGTCACTGATGTCCTCCTCAACCGTGTCTGGGTCAGGAGTCTGACCACTTGCAACACCAGCTCCGACGCCACTCTCCTCATCAGTACTTGCCCGCCTAGTGGCGGAAGCGACGGATGTCTCCTCCAGATCTTGGCTGGGCAGTAGCTGCTGACTGTCCTCTATTAGCTGGTCCTCGCTTAAAAGTGGAGCCGAGCCCACAGCATATAATACTTCTCACGCTGAGGGAATAGAAAAGGACAGAAGCAGGTTGAGGACAGGTGAAGGCACAGGGCCTGCTCCTGGGCCATGCCAACTAAGCGTCATGTCTTAGGAACCCACCAACTCTTGGCTGTGGGTGTCTGATGTCAGTTGGGACGAAGTGGATGACCGAGTCAACCATTCAACAACTGCTGGGTTGCTGGTCAAGTAACGACCGTTAGATGACACCGGGAGCTGAGGCCTCTCCATGCAACCCCAGCTGCCACGACCACCTTACTCTGCTGCGACCTCTGCTGTGCCAGAAACGTTTACGCCTCTGCCACTCCCCTGTGCAGGGCCTGGCACATACTGTTAGATCAAATAATCCAATGTTAGATTAAATATTTTTTATTTCGCCACTAATACACGGCAAACAGGGCTTCAGAATATATCACTGCACCGCAGAATGTCAATTAGCCCCAAAATTTTTTCTACTTTTACACAACAGTAGGGTTGGGCGAACCCGAACTGTAAAGTTCGGGTTCTTACCGAACTTTAGGGTTTTTGGTACCCGGACCTGAACCCGAACATTTCCATAAATGTTCGGTGTTTGGCAATTTAATGGCGCTTGTTGAAAGGCTGCAGGGCAGCCAATCAACAAGCATTTAACTAGTGTGCCCTTAGAAGCCATCACAGCCATGTGTTGAGCATGAATATTAGAAAAGCAAATTTTATTCACAAATATGGCAATTTCAGTATCTACAACTCCCATCATTCCCGGACAGCCTACAGCTATCAGCCTATAGAAGGGCATAGTGGGAGTTGTAGTTTTACAACAGCTGGAGGGCCGCAGGTTGAGCATCCCTGCTTTAGAACATATAACTGCACTGCACAAGGGCAAATAAAACGTACAAATATTTCCTTGTAATTAAGCCTGTATCAAATAGCACTTGCACCCTAATAAGACAGGTTTGCTGGAATTACAGAGCTGTATAAAGGCAATTTGGATCCCGAGTCAGTGCAGCAAGGTGTAATCGGATTGTTCCTATTACCCAGGCTGTCACCTCCCCTACTGAACCCTGTTCAACACAAATGCTGGTGGAATGATTCCTCCCTATCCTTTCCCTACACCTTGAGTAATCTTTCCCTGCACTTGTAAATCGTTTTTTTTTTTTTTTCATCACAATCAAGTCTTTCCTATCATTGCCCCTAGCGCCTGCAGACACACCTCTCCCTGCACTAAGCTCGCTAGTGAATGGCAGAATCTAAGATGCCCGCCGTATTTATAGGGCTGTGACATTACAGGGCTAGCGTTTTACTTTTTGCCCTAAGAAGCCATCACAGCCATGCCTACTAATGGCATGGCTGTGATTGGCCAAGTGCAGCATGTGACCCAGCCTCTATTTAAGCTGGAGTCACGTAGCGCCGCACGTCATACTGCTCTGATTAGTGTAGGGAGAGGACGCAGCTTTTGTGAGGGCTAGATTAGGCAGGGAAAAGTTAAAAAAAACACCTAATGAAGTGATCGATCTACAGCTGTGAATCATCCAACTTCTGCTAGTTAATTGCTCACTGGTTTTTAGGCTGCACAGAGCGTTTTTCTGTCACTTTGATCGGCGGCCATTATGTGTATTGTGGTGCACCAGCACACGCTGCCACCAAGTCCATCAATCCATCAATACTATTTTTTTTTTTTTGCTATTTCCTACATCAGGGCTTGGCTGTGCTTATTGTCACCCCTAGAAACTCAGGATAGAAATTTCTATATTTTATTAAGGGGTTAAATTAAATTGCCAAAATAGCAATCCCCTAAATCTGGTGTTCCAGCTGTGGCTAGCCAAGTGTAATACTGTCTGCTGTCTGGCAAAGGATAGATTTGTTTCTGTGGTGAAATTCAATTGCAAAAATAGAAATACCGTAAACCTGGTGTTCCAGCTGTGATTGTACAAGTTTAATAGTGTCTGGCAAAGGATTTATTATTTTCTGGGGTGAAATTCAGTTGCCAAAATAGCAATACCATAAATCAGTGGTTTCAGTTGTGGCTGGCCAAGTTTAATAGTGTCTGTCAAAGGATATATTTTGTTCTGGGGTGAAATTCAATTGCCAAAATAGCAATACCATAAATCAGTGGTTTCAGCTGTGAGTGGCCAAGTTTCATAGTGTACGGCAAAGGATATATTTTTTTCTGGGGTGAAATTCAATTGCCAAAATAGCAATACTGTAAATCTGGTGTTCCAGCTGTGACTGGACAAGTTTCATAGTGGCTGTCAAAGGATATGTTATTCTCTGTGGTGAAATTCAGTTGCAAAAATAGAAATACCGTAAATCTGGTGTTCCAGCTGTGACTGGACAAATTTCATAGTGTCCGTCATAAGATATATTATTTTCTGCGGTGAAATTCAGTTGCAAAAATAGAAATACAGTAAAACTGTTGTTCCAGCTGTTGCAGGCCTAGTTTAAATCTGTCCGTAAAAGGGTATATTTTTTCTGGTGTGAAATTTAATTGCCAAAATAGCAATACCCTGAATCTGGTGTTCCAGCTGTTGGAGGCTTCGTTTAAATCTGTCCGTAAAAGGGTATATTTTTTTCTGGGGTGAAATTTAATTGCCAAAATAGCAATACCCTAAATCTGGTGTTCCAGCTGTGACTGGACAAGTTTAATAGTATCCGTCAAAGGATAGATTTTGTTGTGGGGTGAAATTTAATTGCCAAAATAGCAATACCCTGAATCTGGTGTTCCAGCTGTGACTGGACAATTTCCCTAGTGTCCGTCAAAGGATATAATATTTTCTGGGGTGAAAGTCAATAGCAAAAATAGAAATACAGTAAATCTGGTGTCGCAGCAATGGCTGGCCAAGTTTAATAGTGTACGGCAAAGGATATATTTTTTATGGGGTGAAATTCAATTGCCAAAATAGCAATACCGTAAATCTGGTGTCCCAGCAGTGGCTGGCCAAGTTTAATAGTGTACGGCAAAGGATATTTTTTTTTTCTGGGATGAAATTCAATTGCCAAAATAGCAATACCAAAAATCAGTGGTTTCAGCTGTGGCTGGCCAAGTTTAATAGTGTACGGCAAAGGATATATTTTTTTCCGGGGTGAAATTCAATTGCCAAAATAGCAATACCATAAATCAGTGGTTTCATCTGTTGCAGGCCTAGTTTAAATCTGTCCGTAAAAGGGTATATTTTTTTCTGGGGTGAAAGTTAATTGGCAAAGTAGCAATACCATGAATCTGGTGTTCCAGCTGTGACTGGACAATTTCCCTAGTGTCCGTCAAAGGATATATTATTTTCTGGGGTGAAAGTCAGTAGCAAAAATAGAAATACAGTAAATCTAGTGTCCCAGCAGTGGCTGGCCAAGTTTAATAGTGTACGGCAAAGGATATTTTTTTTTCTGGGGTGAAATTCAATTGCCAAAATAGCAATACCATAAATCAGTGGTTTCAGCTGTGGCTGGCCAAGTTTAATAGTGTACGGCAAAGGATATTTTTTTTTCTGGGGTGAAATTCAATTGCCAAAATAGCAATACCATAAATCAGTGGTTTCAGCTGTGGCTGGCCAAGTTTAATAGTGTACGGCAAAGGTTATATTTTTTTCTGGGGTGAAATTCAATTGCCGAAATAGCAATACCATAAATCAGTGGTTTCAGCTGTGGCTGGCCAAGTTTAATAGTGTCCAGCAAAGGATATATTATTTTCTGCTGTGAAATTCAGTTGCAAAAATAGAAATACAGTAAAACTGTTGTTCCAGCTGTTGCAGGCTTCGTTTAAATCTGTCCGTAAAAGGGTATATTTTTTTCTGGGGTGAAATTTAATTGCCAAAATAGCAATACCCTGAATCTGGTGTTCCAGCTGTTGCAGGCCTAGTTTAAATCTGTCCGTAAAAGGGTATATTTTTTTCTGGGGTGAAATTCAGTTGCCAAAATATAAATACAGTAAATCTGGTGTTCCAGCTGTGACTGGACAAGTTCTATAGTATCCGTCAAAGGATAGATTTTGTTGTGGGGTGAAATTCTCTTGCCAATATAGCAATACCCTGAATCTGGTGTTCCAGCTGTTGCAGGCTAAGTGTTAATCTGTCCGTAAAAGGGTATATTACACTCAAGGTATATATACAAGTGCTGAGAGGGTCATCCTCAATAACTTCACACGCATCTCCCATTGTATTTCAGTCCGTTAAAGGGTATATTACACAAAGTGTTAAAATACAATTGCTGAAGGCATAATCCTACATATTTTTTCACACGCTACTGTGCATCTCCGAGTGTAAATCTGTCCATAAAAGGATACCTTTCATCCAGGGCCTAAATACTAGGCCTACAATTGATGTTCCCCTAAATCAGTGGTTACTGCTGTGCCTGGATTAGTGTAATACGGTAATAAATAAATAGGCAGATAGTGTTAGGTGCCTGTAAAAAAATGCCTGAATTTGAAATCAATACATTGGGCCAAATATTTTTTTCTTATTGTGGTGCTTGGTGAATGGTAACAATGAGGAAAACATCTAGTAAGGGACGCGGAAGCGGTCGTGGTGGTGTTAGTGGACCCTCTGGTGCTGGGAGAGGACGTGGCCATTCTGCCACAGCCACACGTCCTAGTGAACCAACTACCTCAGGTTCCAGTACCCGCCAGAATTTACAGCGATATTTGGTGGGGCCCAATGCCGTTCTAAGGATGGTAGTGTGGTAGTTGTGGCGGGGTATTGAATAACAGACCGACGAGTGGTTTCTGCCGGTGGGCCTCAAGCCCGGTCTGGTGGTGTGCAATAATGGGCAAAATCTCGTCGCAGCTCTGGGACTAGCCGGTTTGACGCACATCCCTTGCCTGGCGCATGTGCTGAATTTGGTGGTGCAAAAGTTCATTCACAACTACCCCGACATGTCAGAGCTGCTGCATAAAGTGCGGGTCGTCTGTGCGCCCTTCCGGTGTTCACATCCTGCCGCTGCTCGCCTCTCTGTGCTACAGCGTAACTTCAGCCTTCCCACTCACCGCCTCATATGCAACGTGCCCACTAGGTGGAACTCCACCTTGCACATGCTGGAGAGACTGTGCGAGCAGCAGCATGCCATAGTGGAGTTTCAGCTGCAGCACGCACGCGTCAGTCGCACTGCGGAACAGCACCACTTCACCACCAATGATTGGGCCTCCATGCGAGACCTGTGTGCTCTGTTGCGTTGTTTCGAGTACTCCACCAACATGCCAGAGGCGATGACACCATTATCAGCATTACAATGCCACTTCTATGTCTCCTTGAGAAAACGCTTAGGGCGATGATGGAAGAGTAGGTGGCCCAGGAGGAGGAGGAGGATGAGGGGTCATTTTTAGCACTTTCAGGACAATCTCTTAGAAGTGGCTCAGAGGGAGGTTTTTTGCAACAGCAGAGGCCAGGTACAAATGTGGCCAGCCAGGGCCCACTACTAGAGGACGAGTGTCACTACCAGAGCTTTGAGACGTTCTCACAGCTCTGTTTCTCCACCCCTGTGATGATGTAACTACTAGAGCTTTGAGACGTTCCCACAGCTCTGTTTCTCCGCCCCTGTGATGAGGTCTTTACTTTCTGTTTCCTTCCTCCCAGCTGTCCCTCCTGTGTTTGATTGCTCTGCCTTTAAATCACCTCTCTTCCTTTGTACGGTGCGGATTATACTACTTCATTTGACCTGTATCTCTCGCTTGAGTATCTTCACTGGTGTGATATCTTTTCTGGACCTGTGTTCTGCTGAAGCAAGTACTTGGACATTGTCTGCTGACTTTGGATCTGTTTTCACTGCTGCAGCTCCTTCAGTTAAGTGTGCAGACATTGTGTGTTTCTGTTTGTTTTGCTGACTGGATCCGAGGCGACCCCGGTTCCGTCCATATACTGAGCAGGGCACCGGTGGCCGTGCCCCTTCCACTACTGTAGGGGTTACAGTGGTCATCAGCCTTAGGTGCGCTGGGCATGTCTCGATCCACCATCTGGATCTGGACATGGGCTTAGCAGCATAGGGAGAGCTTTTAGGGTCTGACAGGGGTCACCCTTTATGTTCCCTAGTTTGGGTCCGGTCAGTAGCTAACTCACTGTGTATGCTCTTGTTGCTCACATACAGCCGTGACAACGAGGAGGATGAGGAGAAGGTGGAGGAGGATGAGGATGAAGCAGGTTCACAGCGGGGTGGCACCCGACACAGCTCAGGCCCATCACTGGTGCGTGGCTGGGGGGATACAGAGGACGATGACGATACGACTCCCACAGAGGACAGCTTGTCCTTACCTCTGGGGAGCCTAGCACACATGAGCAACTACATGCTGCAGTGCCTGCGTAACGACAGCAGAGTTGCCCACATTTTAACGTGTGCGGACTACTGGGTTGCCATCCTGCTGGATCACCGGTACAAAGAAAATGTGCCCACCTTACTTCCTGCACTGGAGCGTGATAGGAAGATGCGCGAGTACAAACGCACGCTGGTAGATGCGCTCCTGAGAGCATTCCAAAATGTCACAGGGGAACAAGTGGAAGGTAAAGGCAGAGGAGGAGCAAGAGGTCGCCAACGCAGCTGTGTCACGGCTAACTCCACGCCACAGCTAACTGCACCACCACCTGATACGGAATGTGTTAGCAGGAGGCAGCATTTCACTAACATGGTTGAACAGTACGTCTGCACACCCCTCCACGTACTGACTGATGGTTCGGCCCCATTCAACTTCTGGGTCTCCAAATTGTCCACGTGGCCAGAGTTAGCCTTTCATGCTTTGGAGGTGCTGGCCTGCCCGGCGGCCAGCGTTTTGTCTGAACGTGTATTCAGCACGGCAGGGGGCGTCATTACTGACAAACGCAGCCGTCTGTCCACAGCCAACGTGGACAAGCTGACGTTCATAAAAATGAACCAGGCATGGATCCCACAGGACCTGTCCCTCCCTTGTGCAGAATAGACATTTATAACTGCCTCCCCCTCAATCATGTATTCTTGTACTCCGGGGCACTTCTTTATTGAATCCTCATTTTTTTAACTTTACCATGATCTTGCAGTGCAACCCAAAGTTGAATGAACCTCTCCTCAATCTGGGCGCTGGGGCCTAAATAACTGAAAGCGGCCTGTTACAATGGTGGGTGACATGAAGCCTGAACCTCTGCCATGCGACCTCTCTCCTCTGTCTGGGTGCCGTGGGCTAAATATCTGGAAGTGGCCTTCTCCAGTGGTGGGTGATATGACGCCTTATTCCTTGCTGTGGGACCTCTCTCCTCTGTCTGGGTGCTGGGGCCTAAATAACTGAAAGTGGCCTTCTCCAGTGGTGGGTGATATGACGCCTTATTCCTTGCTGTGAGACCTCTCTCCTCTGTCTGGGTGCTGGGGCCTAAATAACTGAAAGTGGCCTTCTCCAGTGGTGGGTGATATGATGCCTGATTCTCTGCTGTGGGACCTCTCTTCTCTGTCTGGGTGCTGAGGCCTAAATAACTGAAAGAGGCCTTCTCCAGTGGTGGGTGATATGACGCCTGATTCTCTGCTATGGGACCTCTCTCCAATTTATATTGCTTAATTTTTATTTATTTTATTTTAATTAATTTCCCTATCCATGTTTGTTTGCAGGGCATTTACCTACATTTTGCTGCCTTTTGCAGCCCTCTAGCCCTTTCCTGAACTATTTTACAGCCTTTTTAGTGCCCAAAAGTTTGGGTCCCCATTGACTTCAATAGGGTTCGGGTTCGGGATTAAGTTCGGATCGGGTTCGGATCCCGAACCCGAACATTTTCGGGAAGTTTGGCCAAACTTCTCGAACCCGAACATCCAGGTGTTTGCTCAACTCTACTAATTGGCTGCATGCATGTCAGTATGGGTGATCCTTCCCAGAGTTCCTTTCTCCATGTCCTCACACGTGTAGCAGGAAAAAATGTGATTTGTTACCACGAATCGCAAGGAAATTCGGCTTTGGGGCGAATAGAATTTTTCCTGAAATTCGGATAGAATTCCACTTCGTCAGCTTTGATTCGCTCATCTCTAATCATTAGTTAAAGAGGTTGTCCGGGTTCAGTGATTATTGGTTAATAGGCTTTTCACTAACAGCCTACATATATATGGGTTCTACCTTTATGTCTTTCTTCTGATCCCCCCCATTCCTCAGACTGGAATTCCATACTGGAAGTGTAATTTTTCATTCAGCCAGTGTTGTACCAGGTTCCTTACTGGAGGGCCAAGTCTCATCTTCCGCTTAGCAAACGTGATAATCTCCTGTATGTAATTACTATGCTATTGTTTTCATGGAAATAAAGATTTTTATCTATCTACTTGTGTCTCTGTCTCAACTTATTTTTATCAGTGTGCTTTGTGAGTTTGAAATTAGAGATCGCCTTTTTTTTTACATAATGTGCAGTTATGGGTTTTTTGATATCTGTAAATTGGTAGCAAATATCATGTAAATGCCTATTTGTATGCCAAATCTTTTATGTTTTTGCTATATGGGTTGTCAGGGGCGGAGTTGGAACTTAAAGTGGCCCTACAAAAAACCTAAGAGTGGCCTCATGTTGTGGGAGGTTTCAAATTTACAGAAGGGGGGACAACAGAAGTAGGTGGGGTCAGCAGTACTGTACTGCAGGACAAAATACTGGCCTAACAGAACCAGATACCAAAGTGCGGCAATAAATACTGCATCAGCAGAACCAAATGCCATAGTGCAGCACAAAATACTGCCGCTCATACCACAGTGTGGTCCTGAGGATGACACTATTATTGAATTCAGGAGGGCACCTGCGGCTACTGGCCAGGTGTATAAGTGCCTGATGCTCCTACATTATTTAATTCTGAGCGCATCAGATCTTTATGTACCTTGCTGATGGCAAGAGGAGGGATTAAGTGGACTACTGGACATTGGCTAATCTGGAAATTTCCCTGTAGGGTCTATGGCCAATCTTCCCATGTGGGTTGTCCAAATTGGATTCAATTCTTCTATGGGCTTTTAGGTCTGTGCCTCCGCATTGCAAAAGATAGGACAAATCCTATCTTTGTTCATATCTTGCGGATCGTGGACCCATTCAAGTCAATGGGTCTGTATCCATGGTATGCACACAGCTAGTGCCTGTATATTGCAGACCTGCCATTTACCGTCCGCAATACAGGCACTGAGCACTTACACCCATGTGCATGATCCCATGCACCCTAAAAGGGTCATGCACGTGGCCATTGCTGTTTTGCTAACTGTGGAACCGGAAAAATACGGATACCGGCCGTGTGCATTCCTCAATTTGGGGAACAGAAGGTCCGGCCCTCAATAGAAGTATACTATCCTTGTTCATGATGCAGATAAGAGCTCATGCACATGATTGTGTGCCCCACGTGCCCGTGCTGCAGACTGCAATTTGCGTTCTGAAATACATGGGCACTGTCGGTGAACACGACGTTTGCGGACTTGTACCTGCTGTTTTTGGGCCGCAATATGGGCATGGTCGACACACATTTATGTGCATGAACCCAAAGAATGAGACATGTTCCTTTTTTTTTTTTTGCGTGGCCATGGAATAGACATATGGATGCAGACAGCACACGGGTGTGCTGTCCGTATCTTTTGCGACACTATTAAAGTGATTGGGTCTGCATCCGACCCACAAAAAATGCGAATCGGTTGCATGGATACATGCAGGCTCAGACTGGCCCACCGGGGAGGCGGGGGAATTCCTTGATGGGCCCCCAGTCTCCTGCGCCCGGAGATAAGGAGGAGTAATTATTTCTCTTGTTTCTCAGGAGAGATAATTATTGTAGCCACTAGGTGGCAGTATCGCACAGCAATGCAGCCTCCTACTGGTCTAAATTGTACAGGAAGCCCCGCAGTATCTTCTAAACTTCCCAGATGCTGGCAGTGAAGGGGAGAGAACATGTCTGACCATCCTCCTGCCCTCCCTGCTGTCAGAAAACTGGCTGCTGGAGAGAAGGACCCCTTCTCTCCAGCAGTGCTGGGCTGATTTCTCAGATGTGTGACAGTAGTGAGCTGTAGGAGACTGTAAGGGGGAAATAGGGGATTTGTTTATAGTAGACTCAGATCTGTGTATGTGTGCTGCTCTCTGCAAAGTTCAGAGTGGCATTGGGGGGACTCTGCCCTAGGTCCCCCCAAAGCCTCTGCTTTAGGTGCACCCTCATAAGTGCCCCAGCTCCAGATGCCCCCCAATGCCCCCACTCTAAATGCACCCCTAATATTGCATCTTTTCCAGTTGCCCCCTAATATCTCTGCTCCAGGATCACCACTATTTCCCTGCCTTAGGCGACCCTAATGCCTCTGCTTTAGGTGCGCCCCTATTAGTGCCCCAGCTCAAGATGCCTCCACTCTAAATGCACCTCTAATATTGCCTCTTCTACAGTTACTCCTGCTCCATGATCCACACTATTACCCTGCCTCAGGCGACCCTAATGCCTCTGCTTCAGTCATAACCCTTCGTTTGTGCCCTTTGTCACGTTGCTCCTCTAGCACCTATGCTTGTGCTTTGTTAAAGGTTATGACCTGCAAAGAGGGTTGAACTTATGACTTATTCTCCACAGTGCGTCACATTCTCCAGTATTGACACATATGGTTTACATGGTGGCAGTGATGATATTCCGTATTTACAGTCATCACTGCTGCCATGTAAAGAGATAGTGGTGGAGTGGTGGAGAATTTAAAGGGGTTGTCCAGGCTTTCAAGTTATCCTCTCCACACCAAAGGGCATAACTATATGATTAGTGGGGTCCGATTCCGCTACCCCCACTGATTCCAGGAACGGGATCTGTTCCCACTTTTTGATGGTGGGGCAGGGCACACGTATGCCCTGCTACTCTATTTATTCTCTTTAGGACCACTGGAAATAGCCAGCGCTGAAATCTCCAATGACCCTATAGAGAATGGATGGAGAGGCAGGGCATATGCTCGACCTGCCACTCAATCAAGAAGTGGGAACAGTGGGGACTCCAGCGTTCAGACCCCCTCGGATCACTTAGGTATCCACGATCCTGTGGATAGAGGATAACTAGAAAAGTGGACACAGGCCCTTTAACGGGCGAGCATTTCTATTTTAGTTTGAAACATATTTTGGGCCAGATTTTTATTTTATTTATTTTTACACCCAAAAAAAACCTTTAACCCCTTCATGACCCTGCCATTTTTCACCCCTTCAGGACCCTGCCATATTTAGCAAATCTGACGTGTCACTTTATGTGATGATAACTTTAAAACGCTTCTACTTATCCAAACCCTTCTGAAATTGTTATCTCGTCACATATGATAGTGGTAAATTTGAGTCAAAATATTTCATTTTTATTTATAAAAAAAATACATTTACAAAAAAAATTGAAAAATTAACAATTTTCAAAATTTCAATTTCTCTGCTTTTAAAACAGATACCGATACCTCCTAAAATAGTTATTACTTTACATTTCCCATATGTCTACTTCATGTTTGGATCATTTTGTAGATGACATTTCCTTTTTTTGGGACATTAGAAGGCTTAGAAGTTTAGAAGCAAATCTTAACATTTTTCTGAAAATATTCAAAACCCACTTTTTAAGGACCAGTTCAGGTCTGAAGTCACTTTGAGGCTTACATAATAGAAACCACCCATAAATTGCTCCATCTTAGAAACTACACCCATCAAGGTATTCAAAACTGATTTTACAAACTTTCTTAACCCTTTAGGTGTTCCTCAAGAATTAAAGGAAAATGTAGATGAAATTTCAGAATTTCACTTTTTTGGGCATATTTTCAATTTTGATCAATTTTTTCCAGTAAGGCCTCTTTCACACAAACATGTGCGCCCCGTGCCCGTATTGTGGACTGCATTTTCAGATCCGCAATGCACGGGCACTGTTCCATGGCCATTCCGCATCACAGATGCGGACCCATTTACTTCAATTTACTTTGGCAATGTTTTTATTTTTTGTTATTTACAGTGTTCATCTGACAGGTTAGATCATGTTGTATTTATATAGAGCAGGTTGTTACGTACGTGACAATACCAATATTTTTGTGGTTGTTTGTATCAGTTTTACATAATAAGGCATTTTTGAAAAAAAATATTTTTTAGTGTCTCCATATTCTGAAAGACATATTTTTTTTTATTTTTTGGGCCACTGTCTTATGTAGGGGCTCATTTTTTTCAGTATGAGATGACGGTTTTATTGGTACTATTTTAGGGTGCATGTGACCTTTTTATCGCTTGGTATTACACTTTTTGTGATGTAAGGTGACAAAAAATGGCTTTTTTGACACCATTTTTTTTTTTTTACAGTGTTCATCTGAGGGGTTAGTTCATGTCATATTTTATACAGCAGATTCTTAAAAACGCGGCAATACCCAATATGTATACTTTTTTTTATTTATTGAAGTTTTACGCAAAAAAAATTCATGTTTTAGTGTCTCCATATTCTGAGAGTCATAGTTTTTTTTATTTTGTATGTGATTGTCTTAGGTAGGATCTCATTTTTTGTTGGATGAGATGACGGCTTGATTAGTATGATTTTGGGGAGCGTATGAGTTTTTGATTGCTTGGTATTACACTTTTTGTGATGTATGGCTTTTTTTACACCGTTTTTTTTTTTTTTTTTTTACGGCTTTCACCTGCGGGGTTATGTCATGTGATATTGTTATAGAGCAGGTCGTTATGGACGTGGCAATACCTAATATGTATACTTTATTTTATTTACGTTTACACAATAATATAATTTTTGAAACAAGAACAAATCATGTTTTAGTGTCTCCATAGTCCAGTGCTTCTCAATTATTTTCTGTCATGCCCCCCCTAGGAAGAAGAAAACATTTCGCGCCCCCCCGCGCGACTGTAAATAGTATCATTTCTCCATAAAATTGTTATAAGTACACCAATCTCCCCACAGGTGAGGGCCATTAACCCCCAATCATGTGCAGGCTCCATTACCCCCCCCCCCCCCAAATCATGTGCAGGCTCCATTAACCCCCCCCCCAAATCATGTGCAGGCTCCATTAACCCCCCCCCCCAATCATATGCAGGCTCCATTAACCCCCCTCCCCAATCATGTGCAGGCTACATTAACCCCCTTCCCCAATCATGTGCAGGCTACATTAACCCCCCTCCCCAATCATGTGCAGGCTACATTAACCCCCTCCCCCAAATCATGTGCAGGGTCCAGGCTTCCCCTCCCCGAATCATGTGCAGGCTCCATTAACCCCCCCAATCATATGCATGCCCCATTAACCCCCTCCCCAATCATGTGCAGGCTCCATTAACCCCCCCAAATCATGTGCAGGCTCCATTAACCCCCTCCCCAATCATGTGCAGGCTACATTAACCCCCCCCCAAATCATGTGCAGGGTCCAGGCTTCCCCCTTCCCCCCAAATCATGTGCAGGCTCTCTCCCCCAATAGGGTCCAGGGTCCCCCCACCTACCCAATACTTACCCCGCTGTGCACTCTGCTCAGGCGGCGCGATGACATCATCGCGCCGTCTGAACCGCTCTGATAGGCTGCCGACACAAGGCCCGCAGCCTATCAGAGGAGCAGGGGAGGGAGACGCCTCTCCCTCCACTGCCGCACAGCACAGCGATCTGTATCGCTGTCCAGAGGACGGCGATACAGATCACTATGGAGATGAACGCTTCCACAGTGGAAGCGTTCATCTCCTGTCACCTGGAGCCCCCCTTTACGGAGCCTTGCGCCCCACTATTTGAGAAACGCTGCCATAGTCTGAGAGCCATAGTTGTTTTAATTTTTGGGCTGAGGTGGGGGCTCATTATTGCGGGATGAGATGATGGTTTGATTGCCACTATTTTGGGGGCATATGACTTTTTGATCACTTGCTATTACACTATTTGTGATGTAAGGTGACAAAAAATGGCTTTTTTGATAGTTTTCTGAGGGGTTAGGTCATGTGATATTTTTATAGAGCAGGTCGTTACAGAGCAATAGCTAATATATCTACTTTTTTATTTTATTTTTTACATTTAACACAATAACAGCATTTTTGAAACAAAAAAAATAATGTTTTAGTGCCTCCATAGTCTGAGAGCCATATTTTTTTTTTTTTTCAGCAATTGTCTTAGGTAGGTGCTCATTTTTTGCGGAATGAGGTGACGGTTAGATTGGTACAATTTTGGGGGGCATACGCCTTTGTGATCCCTTGGTGTTGTACTTTTAGTGATGTAAGGTGGTATTACTGTAATACACTATATACTGGAGAGTGAATCTGGATCGCACATCCTCAAAACTATGCTTCTGATATAACGACTGTCTCAGCATAATTTCGTGGCATATCCGCCCAATTTGTAATACATAGTATGCTGTGCAAAAGAGGCATTAGTATATGTTGTACTTTTAGTGATGTAAGGTGGCATCACTGTAATACACTTCAGCCAGCTTGCCTGTGAGATCCAGGGGCCTGGATCTCACAGGCTGTCACAGGAGGCAGCCACAATGCCTAAGGAAGGCATCGGGCTGCCTTCCCTGCCATCGGGTCCCCGTCACAGCAGTGCGGGGACCTGATGGCAGCTCCCTTCTTCCCCATACATCGCATGTGCTGACCGCAGGAGTGCGAGGATTAATGCGCCGGCATCGGTGTTTTCACCGATGACGGTGCATACAGCAGGGGTCCGGCTATCAGTGACTGCCGGACCCCTGCCGCTGATTGGGCAGGTGCAGCTCTTGCACCCGCCCAATCACCATGAAGTACATGTCACGAACCGGCAGGACTGGTAGTGGATCCTCTGGACCAGAGAGGCGCGGGTTGCACTAGAGGACCGGTTCTAAGCAGTTACTGGTCTTCACCAGAGCCTGCCGCAAAGCGGGATGGATTTGCTGCGGCGGTAACTACCAGGTCGTGTCCCCCAGTAACAACTCGACCTCTCTGGCAGCTGATATGGCGTGGTACCCAGGGAGTAGGCAAGAGCGTCGTCGGACGTAGCAGAGGTCAGGGCAGGCGGCAAAGGTTCTAAGGCGAGTAGTCGGTAGCAACGGGTTCGGCAACAGGCAAGGCAAATAACACAGTAGGGAACGCTTTCTCAGAGGCACAAGGCACAAAGATCCGGCAGGAAGCTGTGGGAGGAGAAGGTATTTATGGGCAGAGCACAGGTGCAGCCTAATTAAGTCAGCACTGCCTCTCACAACCTTAACCCTTAATAACCACTTTGGGCCAGGCACCAATCACTGGTGCACTGGCCCTTTGAATCTAAGAGTCCCGGCGCGTGCGCGCCCTAGAGAGCGGGGACTCACACGCCGAGACGCTGGAGTGCTGCCTGGGGGCAAACGCTGTGAGCGCTCCGAGGCCATCAGGGGGCCCGGAGCGCTCAGCGTAACAGTACCCCCCCCCCTTAGGTCTCCCTCTCTTTTTGGTACCGAAGAACTTGAGGATGAGGTTGCGGTCCAGGATGTTCTCCTCCGGCTCCCATGACCTCTCCTCAGGACCGCAGTCCTCCCAGTCGACCAAAAAAATTATTTTCCCCGGGAGATCTTGGTCGCCAAGATCTCCTTGACAGAGAATATATCGGAGGTACCGGCGACAGGGGTAGGAGAAACAAGCTTGGGAGAAAAACGGTTAAAGACAGCAGGTTTAAGAAGGGAGACATGGAAGGAGTTATGGATTCGGAGGGAGGGAGGAAGATGGAGCTGATAAGAAACTTGATTGATACGACTCTTGATTTTATAAGGTCCCAAGAAAAGAGGGCCCAACTTGTAACTTGGGACCCTAAATCGGATGTACCTAGAGGAGAGCCACACCTTGTCACCCGGGCGAAATTCTGGAGAAGATCTGCGTCTCTTGTCAGCTTGAACCTTCATACGGGCGGAAGCCTTGAGGAGAGCAGCGTGGGTTTCTCGCCAGATGGAGGAAAAGTTCTGTACAAGACTGTCAACGGCAGAAACAGAAGAAGGAGTGGGAGACTGCGGCAGGGGTGGAAGAGGATGACGGCCAAAAACTACAAAGAAAGGAGACTTGTTAGAAGCAGAGGATTGTTTGTAGTTGTAGGAGAACTCCGCCCAGGGAAGTAGATCAGCCCAGTCGTCATGGCGTGAGGATACAAAGTGACGCAGATAGTCACCCAAAATTTGGTTCACCCGTTCTACTTGGCCGTTGGACTGAGGATGGTACGAAGAAGAAAAGTCCAATTTGATCCCGAGCTGAGCACATAGAGCCCTCCAGAATTTGGAGACGAATTGTACCCGACGATCCGAGACAATATGTTTGGGAAGGCCATGGAGACGGAAGATGTGTTGGAAAAATTGTTTGGCCAACATGGGTGCAGAGGGTAGACCGGGCAGGTTTAAATCTTGCCCCTGGAAGACTTCTGGGTGAGGACAGCTCCGGCTCCCACCGAGGAGGCATCCATTTCAAGAGAGAAAGGCTTGGTGAAATCTGGTCTAGAGAGAACGGGTGCAGAGGAAAAGTTGGATTTCAGGGACTGGAAGGCTTCCTCGGCTTGGGAAGGCCAGGATTTGGGGTTAGCTCCTTTTCTTGTGAGAGCCACGATAGGAGCTACCAGAGTGGAATAGTGAGGGATGAATTGCCTGTAGTAATTCGCAAAGCCCAGAAATCTTTGTATGGCTCGGAGACCAGAGGGACATGGCCAATCCAGAACCGCCGAGATCTTGGCTGGGTCCATTTGAAGTCCTTGGGCTGAGATAATATATCCCAGGAAAGGCAGGGAGGTCCGTTCAAAAAGACATTTTTCAAGTTTAGCGTACAGGCGATTTCTCCTAAGACGAGTAAGAGCTTGTCACACATGGACCCGGTGTTGGTCCAAATTGGAGGAAAAGATGAGGATATCATCCAGGTATACGAACACGCTGGTGTAAAGTAAGTCCCTGAAAATATCATTGACGAATTCCTGGAAGACAGCAGGTGCGTTGCAGAGGGCGAAGGGCATCACCAAATACTCAAAATGGCCGTCCCTTGTGTTAAAGGCAGTCTTCCATTCGTCTCCCTCACGGATACGGATCAGATTATAGGCCCCTCGAAGGTCCAATTTAGTGAAGATCTTTGCCCCTCAGAGGCAATCAAATAGCTCAGAGATTAGAGGCAAAGGGTAACGGTTCTTGATGGTAATTTTATTAAGACCTCTGTAATCAATGCAGGGGCGAAGGGAGCCGTCTTTTTTTGTCACGAAGAAAAAACCGCCCCCAGCAGGAGAAGAAGATTTTTTTATGAATCCTCTCTGTAGGTTCTCCCGTATATAGTCGGACATGGCAAGAGTCTCAGGAGGTGAGAGAGGATAAATTCTGCCCCGAGGTGGGGTCGAACTGGGTATCAGGTCGATCGGGCAATCATAGGGTCTGTGAGGAGGAAGAACCTCAGCTTGTTTCTTGCAGAAGACATCCGCAAAGGAATGGTATGGCTTGGGCAGCCCAGGAGGTGGAGAAACTTGCGGGTCCAGTTTGACCAGAGCAGGCTAGAGACAGCGGTCTGAACAGGAGGAACCCCAACGCAGGATCTCACCGGTGGACCAATTCAGGACAGGGCTATGACGTTGAAGCCACGGCAGACCCAGGAGGAGTTCGGAGGAACAGAAGGGAAGGACAAAGAACTCTAAAGTCTCGGTATGAAATATTCCGATGTCCATCTGCAGAGGCTGGGTACGGAACTGCACGGTGGCAGAGAGTCTCTCACCGTTAACAGTAGAGATGAAAAACGGCTTGGGTAGACGGATTACTGGAATACGGTACTTGTCAACCAAGGAGGCGTGAATGAAGTTGCCAGCTGAACCGGAATCCAAGAAAGCGGCTACGGAGAAAGAGGACTTGGAAGAGATGATCAACTGCACGGGTATGATGAGACGTGGAGAGGAAGAATCCACACCTAGCAACGCCTCTCCCACGTTTACTAGGTGCGAGCGTTTCCCAAACGCGGTGGACGGAGAGGACAATCTCTAAGGAAGTGCTCGGTACTGGCACAGTACAGACACAGGTTCTTGTCTCTCGGCGGGCTTGTTCTTGTGGAGTCAGGTGTGACCGATGCACCTGCATGGCTTCCACGGCGGAAAGCCCAGTAGCGGGTTGAGGTGGACGCAGAAAAACGTGAGCCAGACGAGGGTAGCGTCTAGGACGAGCTTTTCCCTTTTCAAGGAGGAGTTCCTCTTGTCTTTCGGCGAAACGCTTGTCTATCCTAGTGGCCAGCAAGATGAGGTCACTAAGAGTGGAAGGAAGCTCACGTGCAGCCAGAACGTCCTTTATTCACTGTTAAGTCCCTTCTTGAAGGTGGCGCAAACGGGCTTCATTGTTCCAGTTCAGCTCAGAGGCCAGGGTGCAGAACTGAATGGCATAGTCACCCACGGAAGAACCTCCTTGGGTCAAGTTTAGTAAGGCAGTCTCTGTGGAGGTAACCCGGGCAGGTTCCTCAAAAACATTCCGGAACTCTAGGCAGAAGCTCTGGACAGAAGCGGTGGCAGGATCTGCGCGGTCCCAAAGTGGTGTAGCCCAAGCCAGGGCCTTCCCGGACAGCAAACTGAGAATAAAGGCTACCTTGGCTCGCTCCGAAGGAAACTGGTCGGATAGTAGCTCGAGGTGGAGAGAGCACTGCGACAGAAACCCACGGCACTGCTTTGGATCTCCGTCATATTTGTCTGGTAGGGACAAACGGATTCTGGAACCGGTGGCAACTGCAGGCGGAGGTGATGCAGCGGGAGCAGACGGAGGAGCTGGCTGTTGCTGAGAAGGCAGGAGCTGCTGCAACATAGCGGTCAACTGGGCCAGCTGTTGACCCTGCTGGGCCACAACGGTGGTGAGGTCCGCTAGGCTTGGCAGGGGAACATCAGCGGGATCCATGGCCGGATCTTACTGTCACGAACCGGCAGGACTGGTAGTGGATCCTCTGGACCAGAGAGGCGCGGGTTGCACTAGAGGACCGTTTCTAAGCAGTCTTCACCAGAGCCCGCCGCAAAGCGGGATGGATTTGCTGCGGCGGTAACTACCAGGTCGTGTCCCCCAGTAACAACTCGACCTCTCTAGCAGCTGATATGGCGTGGTACCCAGGGAGTAGGCAAGAGCGTAGTCGGACGTAGCAGAGGTCAGGGCAGGCGGCAAAGGTTCTAAGGCGAGTAGTCGTAACAACGGGTTCGGCAACAGGCAAGGCAAATAACACAGTAGGGAACGCTTTCTCAGAGGCACAAGGCACAAAGATCCGTCAGGAAGCTGTGGGAGAAGAAGGTATTTATGGGCAGGGCAAAGGTGCAGCCTAATTAAGTCAGCACTGCCTCTCACAACCTTAACCCTTAATAACCACTTTGGGCCAGGCACCAATCACTGGTGCACTGGCCCTTTGAATCTAAGAGTCCCGGCACGTGCGCGCCCTAGAGAGCGGGGATGCACACGCCGAGACGCTGGAGTGCTGCCTGGGGGCATACGCTGTGAGCGCTCCGAGGCCAGCAGGGGGCCCGGAGCGCTCAGCGTAACAGTACATGTACGTCACTGGTCCTTAAGTCCCGGCCAGATATGACGTACATGGACCTGGGCTTGGTAGTCTTGACCTTGGATTCCAAGAACGGCTCGGCACCACAGGAGTGTTTCAGTATTTGGTTTAGGGATTACTGGTTGGTTACCTCTGATGCGGGCACAGCAAATCTCTCCTTTCTCATTGGCAAATTTCTGTTGTGCACTTAACACATGTATAGTCTCTTGTATCACCTTTTTGGAAGCAGGTGAAGCGGTAGGCATAGATTTGTGCAAAGCTTCAAGCATTTCAGTATAACAGTTCCTAAGGACGTTCATTCCTAGGACTACCGGAGGATTGTTGTCTTCCCTAACTTGCACAACAATGATACCTTGTTGGGGTAGTGTAGTTCCTCCCACTAGGAGAGTTGGCTCCCAGTAACCATGCACTGGCATGGGTTTGCCGTTGCTGGCTATAAGACTCAGCCAAGATTCTGGTGGTTGTGTAAGCTGGTTTTGGTCCCAGTATTTTTCAAATGCAGTTTGCTGAATAGTTGTAACTTGAGATCCGGTGTCCAATAAGGCAACAAAGGGAACTCCATTGATTCGAAGAACCACTTCTGGATGGGATCCTACATATCTTGGCATCCAGTTAGGATCTTCTGGACCTACTGGTTTACCTCCCAAGGGGCGGTCCTTGGCCTCAAGGGTCGCCCTTTTAACTGCCAGCACATCATCTCCGTATGGCCTGGCTTGTGACAGTATGTGCAAGTGGATAGCTTCTGAGCATTGAAGAGGTCTTGGGGGCACCCGCCAGAATTTCTAGGATGTGTCTCTTCATAATCAGGAGGGCAATGCTTCCTTGGTAGGGGTGTCTTATCCTCTAGCAACAAGGGTTTTTCCCACTGTTCTAGTTTTTGACATACTTTCTCTAGACTTTTGGTCAGAAAATTGACTTGCTCTGTCAAGACAACAACTGCATCAGGAACTTGGGTTGCCTGACTGACTATAAGGTAACAACTTGGAGGGGTAGTTAGCTTATCTACCGACATTTCAGCAGGCCTAGCAGGCTCTGGTTGTGGGGTTTTTCCCAGAATACTGATGGCTAACTCTTTAAAGTCTAGGAAAGTAGAACTTGGCTGCTTTGTAGCTAGCATCCTTAACTGGCTCCTTAAGGTTTCTGTACTAACACCTTCAATGAATTGTTCTTTAAGTGTTTTATCTTGATTTTCTGCCTCACAGTGATCTACTTGTACAACAGCTCTATGGGCTTCTTGTAAAGATAATGCAAAGTCTTTGTGGGACTCACCAGATTGCCATTTCTTGCTGAAGAACCTCATCTTGACCTCTGACACGGGCCTGGGTTAGAAGGTGGTGAAGAGACATTCAAATATCTGCTTCAGCGTTTTTCTCTCCGAGCTTGGCCAGGATTTCACTTCGCTGAGAGCAGCTCCTTCTAATTGTACAAGTAAAATTTTCATCTATTGTTCCGCTGAGACAGGGTACAATCTGAACACAGCAAAAATTCGCTCTTTAAAGTCCCTTAAAGTATGGGCTTCCCCAGAGTATCGTGGAAACCAGGGGGCCCCAAAGTAGTAAGGCATGGTTAAAGGCATCATACTTGGTCCTGCAGCAGCTGGTGATGTGTTAGGACCAGCTGCGGCTACTGCGGGGGACCTGTTGAGGTCAGGCTGCACATTATATTCCTGCACCGACATAGTGATGGCAGGTGTTCAATAAAATATAGGTTAAATACAGCTTTACACACGTGTTGTGTTGAGTTGCTATGGGCACCCCTATTTTGTGGATGTATGGCCCTTTAAGAATCGCAGTGCTGGCTGAATATAATGCTCAAACAGTTCTTTTTAAGGTACTCCTTCTAGCTACACTCCCTGTTATTTTTCTGGGGAGTTCTCAGGCTACAGGGGTACCGGAGAGCTAAACATATTCTTATACCGTGGAGGACAGCTGGCAATCGTGCTTTCTTCTTTTTCCTCCCGTTTTCTTGCACGCCAACTCTCGCGTCCTTTTTAGTGCGACTGACTGACAGGCGAGGGGCACTGAGTTCAGCATACAAGATCGGCCTCCCCAGATCGCTACAGTAGAGGTAGGAGGGGCCGGCCAGACTATTCTGCATATATGGGTGGCACTCATCCTTTCCCGCCAGACTGGGCACTAATTGCGCAGTAGAAATTGTAAGCACTTCAGGCGGCCATCTTGGATGCACAGAATGTCCATTCTATTAAAGCAAACAGTGCTATTGGCATGAGAAAAATCCACAATTTCAGCGATGCGATTTTTTTTTTTTTATAGCACACAATCCGTGCAATACAATCAGGCACTTTGTGAACGTTTTGAACAGTTCTTTGGCCCAACAAAACAGCAAAACAGATGGGGCTCAGTCACATAAAGCAATCCACTAATGGCGCACAATTTTGTTATTGAAATCCAGTCCGTACACAGTTCATTCAAGGAGCAGAGGATTGTAATCCTGTTCGTGACGCCAATTTTTCTGATGCAGTGTACCAGTCCAACAGGGGAATGTCTCTGTGACGTCACGGTGTGAGTATAGGTAGGCCGATGGTAAAAAAAAACACAGTTCTGGTTACTCACAGGTTTGTAGTCCCTGGGCAGGCCTGCACAGTTGAGGGGGAGAACAGCACTGGATTCTCTGGGGCACACTCTGTTACAGGGGACACCAGCCAGGTGGTGTTTGAGGTGCCCTTGATGGTGATTCAGGTTGGGTGTGCTTTTGCGGCCGGGCCCCTGGTCGTGACGCCAGCACCTTGGCTGTGCAAGATGATGAGAGCAGTGGTTATGTTGATTATAGACTGAAACAAAGGTTGAATCCAACTCACAACTTTTACTGTACACAGGTTCTTGATCACAATTTAGATCCAAATGTAATACAGTCTTTATGCATGTAGAGGAGGAATTCTGTAAATACACTGTAAACAGGCTGTATGTGGTTATTTCTCATGCTGTTATGTAGTTATCCTTACTGGTATGTGGTTCTGTTTCTTCCAGTTTAAATTGGTGAGGCTGCCGGAGGCTAGAGAATCCTTCACCTTGAAATCAAAGGTCCTCAAGGCCTGGAAAAGTGGCCATTGTCCTTTGTTTATGTACTCTTTATTCCAACTAACTCTAGAGCTGACTCATAACTGACTTTCAGCTTGTCACCATCACCATGCCCACAGTGTTCCTATGTCTCGATGCAGCTGCATCAGGACGATCTGTGCGGGGCTAGAAGAAGAAGATGGAAGAGGAGGCAGCGCCGCTAGCATGGAGTCCGTGGGAGAGGCACAGGGAAGCACACTAAGGACGTAGGTAACACTACCACATGATCTACACTAGTGTTATCTGTGGTTTTACACAGGACTGCAGGTAACACTACCACATTATCATCGCTAGTGTCATCTGTGGTTTTACATAGGACTGCAGGTAACACTACCACATTATTAGAACTAGTGTCATCTGTGGTTTTACATAGGACTGCAGGTAACACTACTACATTTTCTGTACTCAGATAGCCATGACTGTGTTATCTGTGCTGTGAGTTATCACTGTGTAAGGGGGCCCACTGAGACTTTATCGCCCAAGGGCCCACATGAACCTGGAGTCGGTCCTGCTTATGAGTATGACCCTTGTGTACTTATGTTGGTGGTAATGTAATTGAATGTCTCAGGACCCCATTTTTCATGATCAGTGGGTGTTCCAGCAGTCAGACCCCCAGCAATCTGATATTTATCACCTATCCTGTAGATAGGCAATAGGTCATTATGGTAGGTAGGTCATTATGGATTTGATATATTTCATGCCAGACATTTATGCTTAAAGGGTTTGTCTTATTTCAGTAAATGGCATTTATCATGCAGTTTACACAAGGGAAGGCATTTACTAATGTATTGTGTTACTCCATATTGCTTCCTTCCCATCACATTATACACAGCACGTTTCCGTGGTTATTACCACTGTGTAATCCAGCAGTGATGGGCGTGCTTACACACTATAGGGAAAGACTGGAAGTGAGCATAGGCCAACACCATTACTTATAGTGTGCAAGCAAGGCCACCGCTGCTGGATTACACGGTGGTAAATAACCACGGATACGTGCTGTATATAATGTGATAGAAATGAGGCAATATGGACAATCACAATACAGTACATTATAGTTAGTGCCTTGTATTAACTTTCTCTACATGATAAATGCCAATTGCTGTAGCATATATGTGCTACATATGATCTATGTATCAGTGGTGTATGTGCAGCATGTGACATATGCATCAGTGGCATGTGACCCATGTATAAGTGTCTTGTGTCCCTGTAGAGGGAAGTGGTATAATCATATATATATATATATATATATATATATATGTGTGTGTGCCCTCATTATTACATGTATATATATGCAGGGGGGGGGGGATGCCGATAACTGGACAATTATGTCCAGTTTCGGTCACTTCAAAGGACAGAGGATCAATAGAGATCCTCTGCCTTTTGTTAAAACATCTCCTGGAGGACCAGAATTAACCCTGGACTTGCCTGAGTAACCCTACCCTATACCACCAAATAATTAACCCATGCATTGCCCATTAACCCCTGTTCCCCTGAATACCCTATCCACCAATGCATTAACTCTTTCCATTCCCTGTTTTCCCCTGCATTGTCCCACTGCCATATCATTACCCTATACCACCAACGTATTAACCCTTTCCATTCCCTGTTTACCCCTGCATTGTCCCACTGCCCTGCATTAACCCTTTCCTGTCCCATATTCCTTATATCCCTGCAATAGTACCCTGTACTATTAACCCCTAACTGCATTGCCCTGTGTTAGCCCTTGCAGTGCCACTACCCCTGGATAACCGCTGTATTTTTATATCCCATAGGGAGAGTGTGTAGCCAGGTGGGTAGGTGCTGATATTTACATGTGTAAGTGAGTGTATGCTTAGGTTTAGTTTTTGGGGTGAAACAGTAGATTGTGTTGTGTTAGTGTAGTCAGGTTTTATAGTGTTGTTACTGTATTACGGTTTTTGTCTATATGTATATATCTTTATAACCATTGATTATAAATATATATATAGATATACTAGAATTTATAGACTGTAGACTTGTATTTGTTTAATAAATTATTTTATTGTTCAAAGCACAGTTTATAGTTCTTGTCCGCCGCCGTAATAATCCATTGCACGTAGTTCACAGAAAGGTATAGTAACAGGTAGTTTGTATTTATAGTATAAATAGGCAGTGTCAGCAATAGACGATCCACGCTTATTTATGAATATTAATTATTGATATTAACCAAAATATTAATAATTGATATTTCCTTTAACAGTCCCACATCTGTCCAATGAGTGATTGGTCTGCGCTGCATGTGTCTTGTTTCTGACTAACTTTAGTGCAGGATATCCATATATGTGTAAATTCTGCCACATGTATGTTTGTGCATTTTGCTGTGAATGTCTGCCATCATACTTCATCTTTAATATTTCTGTTATCACTGTAAGTGCTTATGAACACAACCGTTGGATGTTTTGCACTCCGCAAATTGTGGATCCGCAAAACATGGATGCCAGGTGTGTGCATTCCACATTATGCAAAACAGAACAGCCGGCCTCTCATAGAACAGTCCTATCTTTGTCTGTAATGTGGACAATAATAGGACATGTTCTATCATTTTGCAGAACGGCCATGCGGACATAAAGACACAGAATGCACACATAGTCAAATTCTTTTTTTTTTGTTGCAGCCCCATTGAAGTGAAGGGAACTGTACATGAAAAAAAAAAAATTAGTTTGTGTGCAAGAGCCCTAAGGTGGGCCCCCAGAATCAGTTACACTGGTGGGCCTCAAGTACCCCCGTCTGACACTGGATACATGTGGCCATGTGGGGCACTTTGTGGGGTATAGGTGGTCTGCTTATGGATACATTTGGTCGGGTGGACCATTTTGTGGGGTATAAGCAGGTCTGCTTATGGATACATGTGGCGTATGGTCCTCTTTGTGGGGTAAAGGTGGGTCTGCTTATAGATACATATAGGACTTTGCAGAAAGTTACTTGTCTGGACAGGTGTCTTGCGACGAGGAGGACCGTGGGAGCAAAAACAACCCAGATGATGAATAGAAGAACTTTATTTGGAATGACGACGCGTTTCGGGGTCATGCCCCTTTATTAAGTCTACAAAAAGACAGTTGGCAATAACAGTGTACAAAATAATCTGTATTTTTTCATACAATAAAAAATGTGTTAAAATATGATAAATAATAAATAATAATTTTTTCGGGGAATCTGTTTGTGACCCTTTTTATTTAACGATAGTCTGTGTATAAAGTATAAAAGCTAATTAAAATGGTGGTAGAGCGTAGATAGTTATATAACTGCCTCATAAAACCCTAGGTGGGCTAAGGTGACCGACTTGAAAAGAGGTAGACACTTCTCTTAAAATTTCTATCAAGAATATTGTGTAGATAAAACATATATATATATATATATATATATATATATATATATATACCAAAGTGCTGGTAGGTAATTGAATCTGAAGTTTACAGGGTGGTATATATTTTGAGTTAGAAGGAGAATGTATAGCCAGTACATAAATGTATATATATGCGTGTTTGACCGGATAACATTTATAGTTTATATACGTGCTTTTGGGGTCCAGATGACAATGTTGATAGATATGTGTTTTTTGTTTTATATGTATAGAGAGGGTCGCACTGCCCTATTAAATTTCATTCAGTATACATTGTGTAGGAGAGTACCTAGGGTGGTAATAGATGGTAGGTACGTGCCACCGGGGGTCCTGGTCCCGGTGGAGTAAGAGCCGGAAAAGTGTGTTTTGCAGCGGTTATGCTGTTAACACAGCGGATCCGGGCCGGCTCTTACTGGGAGCAGGCAGATATGCGGGTGGGTGCCTGTCTCCCCACGGTCCAGGCCAGGTTTGCAGGGAGGGTTTAAAACCCGACCAGCAGCAAGGGTGTGGCGTGGAAGCTGTTGTTCTCTTGCTGTGAGAGTGAGAGGTGAAGGTGAGCTGGGCTGTGTACTGAGGCCTGTAAAGGACTGTGCGGGGAACCCCAGCTGAAGCCAGGAGGGATCCGTAATCCGTGGCTAGAAGCCGGACCCAGGGTTTTGCTTCCCCAAGGAGAAAGAGGTGACATTACTCCTGGCTTTGAATAGACTTTTCTTGTTGTGATGGAACCAGGCCTCAAGTAGCCTGCAGCTGGTTTGGGACTGAACTATTGTTTTGCCGTTGTGTGTGACCACCCTCCTTATGAACTGCACTGCCTTTTCACTTGTGTTCACTGTGTGAATAAAGAAAGCACCGTTTAACACCAAGACCTGTCTGTGTTGCCTCTATACTGCACTCGCTACCACTGCCTACCAGAGCGGATCCCCACAATTGTTATAAAAAAGTCTGGAGGGTGGGCATTAAGATGTATAGTGAGGTATCGTGTAAAAACTGTGCATCCCATACCTGTAAGGCTGAAGCTGGTGGGCTTGCCTGAAGACAGCGGCGCTCCTGGCTCACTGCACGTGTGGCGTGCTGAGTGAAAGAAGCGCGCGCTGCGGGCTCTGTATTTTGTGACTTCGGGCAGGAGGAGGAGAGGCAGGACGCGATGTGTCTAGAGGGGTGTGCCGGGGTGTGTCGGCACCTCCGCTGTGGAGCGCGATGCCGAGCCACATTGTGGGCACTGAAACAGGGAGTTGTACCGGAGACTGAGGAGGGGAATAACTAAGTATAGGTAGTGGTTGCGGGCACTGAAGTTGGGGGCACTGGAACAGGGAGTTGTATCAGAGACTGAGGAGGGGAATAACTGAGTATAGGTAGTAGAGGTGATGGATAGTATGGATCTAGATGTATATTAATGGATAGGGTGTGGAAATGAGGCATATGAAAGTAGATGGATATGGATGCTTGATATTGCTTGGAAACATTGACCACGGGAGATGCTATGTGAGAAGATTACAATACATACCTAAAGTATTCCAACAGGAATGTGTAAATGAATACTTTGTGCCGTATTATGTGAAAAGCAATATTATACAAATCAATAAATAGATAAATAAATATATAAATAAATAAAAGACGCAGGATTGCATTTATAAAAATGAGTGTTGTATGGGAGAAGATAAAATTGTATTACAGCAAGAATGTATACATGAATGCTTACTTTGTGCTATATTATGTAAAAAGTAGTTATATAAATCAATAAATAAATAAAATGAAAGATACAAGATTGCATCTATATTGCTGGATGTTGTATGGGAATGTATTATGACATTTTATGTGGGAGGATGATGGACTGTCATGGATAAAATTGATTGCTGTGAAAATATTGCTCATGGATAAAAATCTGGGATGGATGAGGCTAAAAACACTGGTTTTCTAAACTCTCATTCAGTCCATATGGTTCAAGTGTATGGAGTTTGAAAATCCAGTACATTTCACGTCTTTTCAAGGTTCTATATCTGTCAGGACGATCTTCTTTGATGTGTTCGATCGGAGTTATCCGTAGTTTGGATGTATCTTTATCGTGAGTCGTTGCGTGATGCCTGGATACACTGTGTTTAACGTAACCATTATTTATGTTGGACCTATGTTTGTTAATTCTTTCTCGCAAGGCCTGGAACGTTCGGCCGACGTATTGTAAGCCACATCCGCATTCTAGCAGATAAATAACGTTGATTGAAAATTCTTTGCCAGTGATGTTGTTCTTAAAAGTTCTGGTTCTATTGGAAATGTTATTGCAGCATTTGCACATTGCTTGTCCACATTTGAAGCTCCCTAGTCTTTCGGCGAACCACCCGTTCTCATTGTTTGTGTTTCTCTTCCGCTTCTTCAGTTTACTGGGGGCTAGGATGTTTTTTAATGTTTTTGCCCTTCTGAACGTTAGTGGTGGTTTATTTGGAATGTTCGTTTTCAGATAGGGATCATTGGTTAAAATGTGCCAATATTTTGTTAGGATCTTTCTCAGAATTCTGTGATGTGGATTAAACGTTGTGATCAATGACATTTCGTATTTCTTTTGGTTCTCCAATCCACTGAGTGTTGTTTTTGTTCTTAGGCATTCTTCTAGACTGAGGGTTTTTGCTCTGTCACATGCATTATTGATAATTTTGCTGGGGTATTTTTTGTTGTGGAATCTTTCACGTAGAATCTGGATTTGTTAAATGTAGTCGTCATGATTGGAACAGTTACTCCTTATCCGTTGAAACTGACTATAGGGAATGTTGTTCTTCCATTTTCAGTGGTGGGCGCTTCTGAAGTCGAGGTAGTTGTTTCCATCCACTTTTTTAAAATGGGTTTTAGTTTGAATGGTTTTGTTGGTGGAGAATAATAGGAGATCTAGATATTCAATGGAAGTCGTGGAACCGTTAGATGTAAAAGTAAGATTCCATGAATTGTTGTTGAGGTACGTTATAAATTTGGTACTGTACCTTTCCAAATGAATATCAAATCATCAATGTACCGTTTATACATGATGATTGAGTCGTTCCAGTTGTGCTTGCTATAAATAAACTCCTCCTCAAAGTGTCCCATATATAAGTTAGCAAAACTCGGCGCGAAACGCGTCCCCATCGCGGTGCCATTTCGTTGTCTGTACAGGCCGGTTTCGAAAGAGAATGTGTTGTGGGTCAGAATGAAACGAATAGCTTCTGTGATGAATATTCGGTGTTCAGGAGAGAGAATGTCATCTGTTTCTGGATGTGGCTATCCCTTTTTCGTGTGGGATATTAGAATACAGTGAGGACACATCTAATGTTAGCCATTGGTATGAAGGATCCCATTCTATGTTGCTGAGAAGGGAAATAAGCTGAGCCGAGTCTCTCAGATATGATTGGAGATTGGTAACGTGTTTTTGTAGAAATACGTCTACATAATGGGATAAATTACTGGTGAGGGAATTGATCCCACAGATTATCAGTCTACCAGGGGGATTTTTTGTGTCCTTATGGACTTTCGGTAGATGGTAAAAAATTGCCATTACAGGATGGTAAATGGTGATGAACTCTCTCTCTTTCTTAGTCAGTATACCATCTTTTTCTGCTTGTTTTAGTAGTAATGTCAATTCCTCAATATCCTTGGCAAGTGGGTTTGATGTCAGGGGTTCGTAATAGGAGTCATCTTCCAAAATCCTGAGAGCTTCCCTAATGTAGTCTTCTTTATTTTGGATTACAATCCCTCCTCCTTTATCCACGCTCCTTATAATTATATTCTCGTTTTCACTGAGCGTTTTGAGAGCTACTCTTTCTCTTCTACTCTATCTCTCTGAGATTTGGTTGTAATCTTATGTTCCGGTTAATTGTTCTGATTTCTTGAGTGACGAGGGAAAAGAAGGTATTTATATGGTTGCCTCTGTGGTGTATAGGATTGAAGACCTACTGTATCCGCTACCACCTAAGAGCGCATTCTCTTCTCCCTTTTTTGGCCTATTCACGTATGGATACATGTGGCTGTGTGGGGCACTTTGTGGGGTATAGGCGGATCTGCTTATGCATACATATGGCTGTTTGCTCCTCTTTGTGGAGGTATAGGAGGGTCTACTTATGGATACATGTGGCCAAGTGGGGCACTTTGTGAAGTATGGGAGGGTCTGCTTATGGATACATGTGGCCGTGTGTTTCTCTTTGTGGGTAATAGGCGGATCTGCTTATGGGTACATGTGGCTGTTTGGTCCTCTTTGTGGGGTATAGGCGGGTCTGCTTATGGTTATGAATACATCTGGCCGTGTGGGGCACAATGTGGGGTATAGACGAGTCTGCTTATGGATACATGTGGCCATGTAGTCCTCTTTGTGGGGTACAGATGGGTCTGCTTATGGATACATATGACAGTGTGGGGCACTTTGTGGGGTATAGGTGGGTCTGTTTATGGATACATGTGGCCGTGTGATCCTCTTTGTGGGGTATAGGTGGGTCTTCTTATGAATACATCGGGCCGTCTGGGGCACTATGTGGGGTATAGGCGAGTGTGCTTATGGATACATATGGGTGTGTGGTCCTCTTTGTGGGGTATAAATGGGTCTGCCTTTGGCTACATGTAGCCATATGGGGTACATTGTAGGGTATAGGTGGGTCTGTTTATGAATCCTTATGGCCATGTGGTCCTCTTTTTGCAGTCTTGTATTTGTGGATGTAAAACATAAAAATCTTACCAAATGACTGGCTCGATCGATATGGTTAATATCACATTTGATACATAATTCAAAAATACCATATATAAAACATTAATCATACCACTATATAAAAGTGCAGTTTGTGTCCTTAATAGAAGATCTATTCCGAAAATGTAATCCGAAAGTTCAATGCTTTCAAGTTCTCCTTATGGAAGCATACGATTATTGCGCAAGTATCGGACAACAGGTGAGCTATATATCATGTCAGGTTTCATATACCTGTTACTTCAAGTGTCCAGTACATGTATATTTGTGTGAAGGGCTCAAAGTGGGAACCGCCGTGAAGCGGGCTAGCCTACTTATCCAGCTGGCAGTGTTGTGCCGGGAGCCAGCGTCGGGGTAAGCCTATTAAGAGGGCCACCCATAGGGAAACCTTAGGACAGGGGCGGGAGGGAGGGGACGAACATGGCGGTGTCCTGAGCCGGGAGGGGGGCCTGACTTATAAAGAAAGAGCCCCTCCCACAAATTCAGGCTGCCTGCAGCCTTCAATACTTGTGTGAAGGGCTCAAAGTGGGAACCGCCTTGAACCGGGCTAGCCTACTTATCCAGCTGGCAGTGTTGTGCCGGGAGCCAGCGTAGGGGTAAGCCTAGTAAGAGGGCAAAGAATAATCGAGTCAACTTTTAGGGCAAAAAACAATTTATTATAAACATAAGTATTACATAGCTAAAGAGCGAAATGCCCTAGATATCTCAGTCTGAGGGTCCGGTATGTACCGCGCATAGCAAGACGATCGCCACCGTCCCATCCTACGTATGACATGGGGAGGAACTCGGTTACAGGAGGCTGCGGACGCGGCCCCAATTCGAAAGGAATGACCCGAGATGGACGCAGGGTCGATCCCCAAGCCTGCCACCAAAATACGCACATAATCAATGAACATAGTTGAAGAAAGGAGTTTACCATCAAAGCGGAAGAAGAGGGTCATCTAAACCGGAACCTTGGTTCCTGGCCATCAGCTGACTGAGGACCCTGACAGGACACCAATTGTTACGAGAGGGGTGAAACCTGACTAATACCGGTGGACCCACTTGATTGGTTTTGGACTTCGGGATAGCTAAAGAGAAATGGGAATAACACCAAACCAAGTGACGTTTCAGCAACCTGGACCTGGAGAGAGATTGCAGGTGAATTCCCTGGCCGGAGAAAACCATAAAAGCCCAAGTATACCGCAGCTTTGATGACGATGCTGTTTAAGGGCCCAAAAGGGTCACCATCTAGGGCCAGGGAGATTCCCTGAATGCTTCACCCGAAATGGCCTGCCTTCGGGACACGGGGCCCGTACCACCCTTCTGAAGACCTCTTAAGGCTGCCTTGACCGCCTGGTTGGAAAAAACTGACCTGACGGAGGGATCCGCGAGCACCCGATGATGCTGGACCTCAGCCAGGTACAGCTTAACTGTATTATGTGACAAGTGGAGTGACTCGTGACAATAGGCGATGAAGGCCAAGATGAAGGAAATATCGTCCGTGTCGCCTTGCGGGAATTCCTGTGCAAAACGCTGAAACAACTTGAAACCGGTGAGATAGTTCCGAGCGGTGTTGGGGGCTAGGGAGTCCTGCGCCAACTTTCTAGCCGACTCGACCAGACGGATCAGTCCAGGATGAGCGACTCGTATGGAGGGACTGGCGTACCTTGGCGATCTGCGTCCGGAAGAGCCTGAAAGAAGACAGGAAAGTTGAAGCGGGACAAGGCGTCCGCCGCCACATTTTGAACCCCTGCCAGGTGAGACGGACAGATGTGGAAATTAAACTGAAGTGAAAGTAAGGTCAACCTGTGGAGGAGCGACATGATCCGGGGCGACTTGGCTCTACCCTTTGTGAGTATATCAACCAGCACCTGGCTGTCAGTTATCACCTTTACGGGCTTGTCTCTCCAGGAGGACCCCCAAACTCGAGCGGCAGCGACCACGGGGTAAAGTTCTAACAAGGGAGAGGATGCTAACGATCCTCGCTGCGCCAACAGCTCCGCTGGCCAACAACCCGCCAACCAGTGGGGGAGGAAAATGGCCGCGAAACCGCGTGAGGCCGCCGCATCCGATATAATGGTGGGGGAGTTGACCCTGGGAGCTGAAACGAAGAATGAAGCGCCGTTCCAGTCAGCCAGGAATGCCTGCCACACCAAGAGATCGGATACCGCCTGGTTGTCTAAGTGGATAGAGGAGTCCTGGTCCGGAACCCCTGCTAGCATATCCAGCAGCCGGGAGGTGAAGGCCCTACCTTGTGGCATGATCTTAGTGGCGAAGTTCAGGGACCCCAATAAAGATTGCAGCTCTACCTTGGACAAAACCCTACTCGAGACCGCCGAGGTGATGGAAGACCTGAGCTTAGTAAGTTTGTCTGCAGGTAGGCTGGCCTCCATCCTCCATGTATCGAGGACGATGCCCAGGAAAGTAATCCGAGTACTAGGGCCTTCCGTCTTGTTGTGCGCAACCGGAACCTGAAGACCACCGAAAAGCTGGAACAGGACTTCGAGCCCCAGTGGAGATCGAGACCCTTCCACAATCAGGAAATCATCCAGGTAATGTATCACTTTCTCTAAACCCCCGTGTTGGACCAGGACCCAATGTAGGGCCCCTGCGAACCTGTCGAACAGCCACGGGCTGCTTTTTGAGCCGAACGTGAGCCTATTGGCGAAGAAATACTGCTGGTCCCATTTGATACCGTAGAGACCCCATAGCTGCGGGAGGATAGGAAGGAGCTTAAAGGCGTCGGCGATATCGGCTTTGGATGGACGAATAGCTCATGGAGAATTCCTCTGACGGTATCAACGAGTTCAAGCTCGGGGTGGCCGACGCATGAGGGGCGGACAAATCGTAGATCAATCGTTTTTTATTGGAATTTTGCTTAGAAACAAGGCCGATAGGACTCACTCTCCATTTGCTGAAGGGGCTGCGGTCGAATGGTCCTAAAAGGAACCCTTTCTGAACCTCGCTATCCAGGAGGGACCTTACCGCCTCGGGATCCTGACGGGCCGAGCGCAAGTTCTCCTCCTCCCAGGATTCCCGGGGAACAGCCACCAGACCAGTGTGAAAACCCCGAAACCCTGAGAGGAGGAACTCGACCAACTGCCGATCCGGGTGGTCCCGTAACAAGGCCCCCAGAAGCTCGACGTTAATGTCGGCCAGTCAGGATTTGCTACCCTTTTGGGGCAGCTGGACCGAGGATGAGCCCTAAAACAAGTTGAACACATGTGTAAGGCCCTACACGCACTAAAGTTGCAACCCCGTAGTTAAAGTTATTGCAAATCTGACTTTGACCAAGGTAGGCGATAGGCCTCCCTAGTTTGTCGACAGATGCTTGGGTTTTCTGAGACCCGGAGGAACCCGGGACTGCTTGCTCCTGATAGGTCAAAGCCATGTTGGAGCACCAGTCGGCTGTATGCAAGATTGACTGGCATGAGTTGCAAGTGGGGGCTCTTAGACCGGCGAAGTGCCGGCAAAAGCTCCATGTCGAGGCTGGCCCAGTTAGTAACAAACTGAAACTGGGTCAGCGCTGCAGCGCTTTGGCCGAAAAGGAGCGATGATAGTCATAAAAATTATGACCACCATATTTGTACCCGAGATCGGTAACCCTGTAGAGATAGGTATCCAACTCCTCCCGTCGAAGCGGTTGCACGGAGCAGACCACGTCGCGGTAAAGGCTGAAGGCCAGAACGAATTCCGGTATCGAGTTTCCGATTCAGGCGAACGTCCTTGGCCTTCAGCAAGACGGCTACTTCTCTGCAGTTTATAAGTTTATTCTCCTCCACGTCCTGGGATGCTATTAATATCGATGCCAGGTTGACATCTTTACCCGCGATGATATCTTTTTCAGGTTCTCGGTAATAAAGTGGGAAGGGGCAACTGAGGGGCTGGGTGCCAACTGACACGTCTGGCTGCTCGTACCTGGCCTGAATTCCAGAGAGCTCGGCGGGCTTTTATCCTGTGTGGCTGGACCAGGTGCCCCTGCCACCCAAGACTCCAAGGAGACGACCCTCGATTGCATGTCAGTCATGGAACCAGCCAAGCTATCCAAGGTCGCCTGGAGTTGGGACAAGGCTGAACGGATGGAAGGGGAAGGTGACTGTTCTCGTACATTCCCCGACTCTGTCCTGAGAAGGCGGTAGAGCTCCGCTTCCTTGCGGACGCCGAATGAGGGATACCGCGACGGTTCAACTCGGCTATAAGCTTTGGCACTGTCCAGCTCCGATAGGAAGGGCTACTGGAAGGACCCGAGCGGAGGAGCCACGAGCGGAGACGCTATCTTCAACGTCCGACACCTGAGACATCTTATGAACCTGAAGATTGGCCGGACCCTAAGACCTTGCGTACCTGATGACTGTGAACACCTGAACCAGCCGACACGGAGGAATAGCGACCCCGTACACCTGTGGAGCATGAACATGTAACGATAAGATCAGAAGAAAAAGGGGGACAAGGAGGCCTGAAGCAGAAACGAGCATAAAACCTGGTAATGCAAGGGAGTGGAAACCCGAGTACCACGGGAAGTAGAGGCCAGAATGGCCGGGTGACGAAGCACGGAAAGGAAAAAGGGAGCACATAAGGCGCAGCTAAAAAGGAAGCCTATCCCAGAGGAAGCGAACCTGGGCGATCCAGGAAGAGAAGAGAGGGTCCTGAGCGTTTCAGGGCCAGAGAACTGAACTACGTGAAAAGTAAGAGGATCAGCGCTGATCGGCACGGCCAGACCAGAGTGATATAGCAACTGGAGCAGCTTCACCTGAGCGATTCAGGGAGCTAGAACTTACCTGAGGATGAGAATACGTGAACGGTCTATGAATCCAAGCGACAGGCTTGCCACGGGTTGAGCCACGCGGACCTACATGCGAAAAGAAATAAACCACGTATGGACGGACACCTGATGCCCGAGGAGCTGACCCGCGCTGAGTCAGAGAAGAACCCTGAGCGATTCAGGAACTAAATCCGTGAACCTGGGCGATCCAGGAAGCAAACTGAAAGCCATGAGTACCACTGCGCAAACGACTAGCCTGGGCGATCCAGGCCTTAACTTTGCATGCCTGCCCGTGACGGGGCAGATCCGCGCAAATGACGACCCTGAATGATCCCTGCGGCCCCTGAGCGATTCAGGGACGACAGGCGAAGTCTGGAAACAACGGCTAAGAAAGACGACGAAGATGGACCCCTCCCCTTTATATATATATATATATATATATATATATATATATGTGGTAAGGTGCAAGGTGTCATATGTGATGGCAGGTACGTGTCACCGAGGTTGCTGGCCTCGGTGAGGTGAGAGCCGGGTTTTTGTCTGCAGCAGCTAGTGCTGTTTGACTTTGTTAAATAGCATGGCTGCAAAGCCGATCGGGCCGGCTCTTACTGGGAGCAGCTAAAGAGTAGGGTGGGTGGCTGCTCCCCACGGTCCAGTCCATGTTTTGGGCTGGATATAAAACGCAGCCAGCAGCTGTGTCTGGGGAGTGTGATTATCCTGGAGCTGCTAACAGGGCTGGGAGTTCTCTGTGCTGGAGGACAGAGCTCAGTAAGGAGGTGTTGTGTTCCTGGCTACCTGAAGCTGGATTCTCCTGCGGCTGGGCCGACAGCGTGGTGCGAACCTGCACCTACACCTCCCAGGTGACTGAACCTGTGTTGGACTGTTTTTGTTTGGCTACGTTATTTCCGTTGTGTGTGAACTGTCACCAAGAGACTGTTTTTCATTTTGTGTGCAAGTGTGAATAAAACACTGTTTGTTGCACAATCTGGACTCCTTGTTTTGCCTCTAAACTGCACCCGCACCGCTGTCTACCAGAGCGACTCCCACATTTGGTGTCGGATGCGGGCATGCGCAGTGAGGCTGGCGTGAACGCCGAACTTTGTTTTTGCTGAGAAAAAGTGAATGTCCTATATTAAGCCGGCAAAGTTGCAGCCTGTGATCCCCGACAAAATGGAGCGGCTGTGAAAGCCCTCATAGAGGCTAACGTGCAGCAGCGGGAGACCAACCAGCTACTGCTACAGCATGTGATGGCGTTGCAAGCGGCAGGAGCGTCCCACCGCGTCCATGATGCCCGGAAAGCTGTCCGTGCCGCGATCCCTAAGATGACCCCCTCGGATGATGTGGAGACCTATCTGGCGGTGTTCGAGAAGGTGGCCGTGAGGGAGAAATTACCCGAGAACAGTGGGCAGAGGTCGTCGCTCCGTTCCTGGCGTCTGGACCCCAGCAAGTATTTTTGACCTCCCAGATGACCAAGCAGCTGACTACCCAACTGTGAAAGGTGAGATCCTGGCAAGACTGGGGGTGAATGTTTTGGTCCGGGCTCAGCGTGTCCACCAGTGGGACTTTAACGTGGCTGAACCCGCCAGGCCACAATACTATGACTTGCTACAACGGTTGCAAAAATGGCTGCAGCCAGACATACTGACTCCCACTGCTATGCTCGACCGTCTGTTAGCCGATGTCTTCTGGAGGGCTTTGCCTTACCCTCTCCAGCACTGGGTCGGCCAGGTATCGCCCACCAATGCCCTGGAGATGGTCGACCTGGTGGAGCGGTACGAGGCCACCAGAAACCTGCAGGGGAGTCTTGCTGGGAAGGGGTCAGTCAAACCCGGAGGCCTCTGCCCCAGTTCCGACGTCCGGCGACAGAGCGGCCTGCCCGGAATATACCCCTGCGAGTCTGCCTCCCGTGGTATGCTGGAGGTGTCAGGAGCCAGGCCACATCAGGGCCGACTGTCCGCATCGGGATGAGCCGATGGATATGAACTACGGGGTCGTCACTCCCTGTATGCACGGAAGCTGTGCGCAACTGGCACCCGTGAGGTGCAGGACCATAACCACCTGTGTCAGGTAGAGGTGGGAGACTCTCTGGCGGTGGCTCTGCTGGACTCCGGGAGTTTAGTCTCCCTGGTAAGGGCTGCACTTGTACGTCCTGCGGAGTATACTGGCCGTAAAGTCGGGGTCCTGTGCATCCACGGAGACCTGAAAGACTACCCCACTGCACTAGTGACTTTGTCCACCGCGGCTGGTAGGTGGACCCACGAGGTGGCTGTCGCTACTAAACTCCCACACGAACTGATACTTGGGAGGGACTTCCCGGTTTTCCGGCGCTGTGGCCGGTAATAAAGGTATCTGAGGGACCCGAGACAGGGGTGACCCTAGTGGAGTGGCCTGATACCACTGGAAGGCCAGAACCCTGGGAGCCCGAGTCTGACGGGCCAGCGGTAGGGGTGACCACTGCTCCAGCGGTAGAGGGGAGACAACCCCACTGAGTGTAATGGTGGGAGACACGGAGGACTTGCCACCGGGACCTGAGTTGGCAGACCTCAATGTCTCCGGGAAAATTTTGGGACCGCACAACACCGGGACCAAACCCTAACCAGGGCCTGGGAGAATGTGCTGGAAATTGATGGTAAACCCCAGAAACCAGGGGCTGAATTAATGTTCCCACGATTTATTGTTCTGCAGGATATGTTGTATCGGGTGAACCAAATCCGAGGCGAACCTATTGAACAGTTGGTGGTGCCCACAGCGTATCGCAAGCTTGTCATGGAGCTTGCCCACCAACATGTTCTTGGGGGACACCTGGGGTGGCAGAAAACCCAGGACCGCATACTGCAGCGGTTTTATTGGCCCAGTGTGTTCAAGGAGGTAGAGAATTATTGTAAGTCCTGTCCGACCTGTCAGATAACTAGCCCCCAGCCACATTTCCGTAGTCCTCTGGTACCTCTGCCAATTATTGAAGTACCGTTTGAGCGAATCGCGATGGATTTAATTGGGCCTGTACCAAAGTCTGCCAGGGGCCACCAACACATTCTGGTAGTTCTCGACTATGCCACTCGGTATCCGGAGGCGGTGCCTCTGCGACATACCTCAGCTAAGCTCATTGCCAAAGAGTTAATGGAGATGTTTTCCCGTGTGGGCCTGCCAAAAGAGGTTCTGACAGACCAAGGGACCCCTTTATGTCTAAAGTAATGAGGGAACTGTGTAAATTGTTGCGTATAAAGCAGTTACGGACGTCCGTTTACCATCCGCAAACAGACGGTCTTGTGGAGAGGTTTAACCAAACTCTAAAAAATATGTTAAAGAGGGTGGTGTCTAGAGATGGGAAGGACTGGGATCTGCTTCTGCCCTATCTCATGTTCGCAGTGCGAGAGGTACCCCAGGCCTCTACTGGGTTCTCGCCCTTCGAACTGCTTTATGGCAGACACCCTCGGGGCCTGTTGGATATCGCCAAGGAAGCATGGGAACAACAGCCTGTCCCCACAAAAGTGTCATTGAGTATGTCACCCAGATGCAGGAACGGATAGAAAGGGTGTTGCCGCTGGTCCGGGAGCATATGGAGGCAGCGCAACAAGCCCAGAGTAGGGTGTACAATCGTCAGGCTCGGGTGCGGGGCTTCAATCCGGGAGATCGGGTTTTGGTTCTGGTACCCACCCTTGACAGCAAATTCCTAGCTAGGTGGCAGGGCCCCTATGAGGTGATCGAGAAAGTAGGGAAGTAAATTACAAAGTACACCAGCCAGGCGGCGCAAGCCGGAGCAGGTGTACCACGTGAATTTACTTAAGCCGTGGAAAGATAGGGACACGGCCGACGACCACAGCCCCCGGCCAGGGCTTCTAGGTGAAAGGGTCCAGCCCCACAGTTCGAGGCCTGTGAAGCAGTAACCACGGTAAAAATTGCAGACAGCCTGTCTTCCAAACAAGTTCAGGAAGTCAGGAGTTCATCAGTCGGAACACGGATGTGTTCTCGGACCTCCCTGGCCGCACGTCTCTCATCCAACATGACATCGTCACTGAGCCTCAGGCCAAGATCCGGTTAAAACCATACCGGGTACCCGAGGCTCGGCGACGGGCCATCGCGGAGGAAGTACAGTTAATGTTGAAGCTCGAGGTCATTGAGGAGTCGAAAAGTGAGTGGGCCAGTCCCATAGTCCTAATACCCAAGCCGGATGGGACGTTGCGGTTCTGCAACGACTTTCGCAAGTTAAATGAAGTATCCAAGTTTGACGCGTATCCCATGCCCCGAGTAGACGAGCTGGTTGAAAGTTTAGGACAAGCCCGTTATTTTTCTGTGCTGGACCTCACTAAAGGGTACTGGCAGGTACCCTTAACGGAGTCGGCTAAGGAAAAACCGCATTTGTTACCCCGCAGGGCCTGTATCACTACAAGGTGTTACCCTTTGGCCTGCATGGCGCCCCGCCACTTTCCAAAGGTTAATGGACATAGTGCTGCGACCACATCGTCGGTACGCTCGGCCTACTTGGATGATGTAGTCATCCACAGCACCGACTGGGAAAGCCATTTACCCAAGGTGCAGGCGGTAGTGGATGCCCTGAGGAAAGCCGGACTGACCGCTAACCCAAAGAAGTGCTCCATAGGGTTAGAGGAGACAAAATATCTGGGATATGTAATTGGGCGGGAGTCATCAAACCTCAGGTAACTAAGGTAGAGGCCATTCGTAACTGGCCCCGACCGGTCACCACCAGGCAGGTAAAGTCGTTCCTGGGGATTGTAGGTTACTACATGAGGTTTGTGCCCCACTTTGCCACAATAGCAGCGCCATTGACAGACCTGTTGAAGGGGCGAAAGTCTGGGAGGGTTAGCTGGAGTGAGAAGGCGGAGGAGGCTTTCTCCGCGTTGAAGTCGGCCCTGTGTGGGTCCCCGGTTTTGGTGACACCCGACTTCAACAAGGAGTTTGTCGTACAGACCGACGCCTCGGAGGTAGGCCTCGGTGCGGTACTGTCGCAGGAGGTCAACGGGGAAGAACATCCCGTTGTCTTCCTGAGCCGTAAGCTCAGTCCCGCCGAGTCCAGGTATAGTATAGTGGAGAGGGAGTGCCTGGCTATCAAGTGGGCACTCGAATCTCTCCGCTACTACCTGTTAGGGAGGAGGTTCCGTCTGGTGACCGACCATTCCCCCTCAAATGGATGAGTCAGGCCAAGGAGAGGAATGCTCGGGTCACTAGGTGGTTCCTATCTCTTCAAAATTTCAAGTTTTCCGTGGAACACAGGGCAGGCCGCTTGCAGGGCAACGCAGATGCCCTGTCCCGCGTCCACTGCCTCACGTGTGTTCACCCCTCAGGGTTGAACAAAGGGGGTATGTGGTAAGGTGCAAGGTGTCATATGTGATGGCAGGTACGTGTCACCGAGGTTGCTGGCCTCGGTGAGGTGAGAGCCGGGTTTTTGTCTGCAGCAGCTAGTGCTGTTTGACTTTGTTAAATAGCATGGCTGCAAAGCCGATCCGGGCCGGCTCTTACTGGGAGCAGCTAAAGAGTAGGGTGGGTGGCTGCTCCCCACGGTCCAGTCCATGTTTTGGGCTGGATATAAAACGCAGCCAGCAGCTGTGTCTGGGGAGTGTGATTATCCTGGAGCTGCTAACAGGGCTGGGAGTTCTCTGTGCTGGAGGAAGGAGCTCAGTAAGGAGGTGTTGTGTTCCTGGCTACCTGAAGCTGGATTCTCCTGCGGCTGGGCCGACAGCGTGGTGCGAACCTGCACCTACACCTCCCAGGTGACTGAACCTGTGTTGGACTGTTTTTGTTTGGCTACGTTATTTCCGTTGTGTGTGAACTGTCACCAAGAGACTGTTTTTCATTTTGTGTGCAAGTGTGAATAAAACACTGTTTGTTGCACAATCTGGACTCCTTGTTTTGCCTCTAAACTGCACCCGCACCGCTGTCTACCAGAGCGACTCCCCACAATATATATATTTTTTTTTTATAAATAACTCTGACAACCAGCACGCGAAACGGGCCAAAGCCACCCAAAGCGGGAATCCCAAGTAAAGAACAGACTACCCGCCGAGGGACCTCTGTCCCACTGCAGAAACCGCAAAAATTGAAAGGCAAATCAAAAGACATTCCCGTGGAGGCATACGACTCCCTGGCCGCTGAGCATGCAGCATAGAAGGGAATTGCACCCACCTGTCCCCGAATTCCCCGAGACGGCATCGGGAAATCCAGAATCAGGTCGGTGAGCGGCAAGCTAGCAACCCGGGAGGGAAGAGCATAAAATTCCCCCTTTTTTTTTTTTTTTTGAGGGGGAACCGACCGCAGGTGGAAGCCCGCTGCAGCCACCCCTCCCCTGCAACCATGCCCTCCTTCCAATACGGCTTAGCAATAAAGAAAAGATGCTCTACCCAAACACGTACCGTGTCACCAATGCGGTCCAACATGCAGGGGTGCAGGGTGAATCCCCATGACCATACAAAATGGGACAATGGACGTCGACATGCGGGTGGGAGGTTATAACACTTATGTACCTCCACCGTATCGGAGTTTGGTGCTCGGCGATCTAAGATGGGTTAAGACTGGATCCCAAACTCCACAGAAAGGAACCATCATTCGGTCCAACTTGGTTACGTTGAAGATTACTGTGCGCTCCTGGATCTCACACAGTAATACCATAGTATGATATGGGGAGTTCCTTTGGATAATTCAGTATAACCCAGATGTGTGACATATACAATACAGTATGCCCCCAGGGAGGTAAACCACGTTGGTTTGAACCACATCTAACCTGAATGCTACTCTGGTGGCCGGGGAGGTGCAGCATGGTGCCGGCAGCTGCGGTGGAGCGGTGACCGGGATGGTCCTGAGCGCGCAGCTAAGCATGAAAACCCCGACACTGACGTGCCTGCGGGGTGCAGGAGGGAGCCGGCGCGCCACCCGGGTCCTCGCCGTGCGTTGAAACATAGGCGGGCGCGGTGCCCGTGCTGCTCCGGGCCGCGCGCTAGCCCGCGATCGAAGGCTGAGATGGCGGGCCCACGAACAGCACGCTGAATCCGGAAGTGACGTAGCGGGGCGGACCCCGCAGCTTACCTCGCGCTAGCTGAGGGGACGGTTCCCTGGTTCGGCCGATACTGCAGGTGAGAAGACGAACACGGCGGTGTCCTGAGCCGGGAGGGGGCCTGACTTATAAAGAAAGAGCCCCTCCCACAAATTCAGGCTGCCTGCAGCCTTCAATACTTGTTATTACATCACTATGAGCAGGGAAAAAGGATGATATGTGTTCTTACCGCACCTCAGACGTGTGTGCTCCACGCTATGTTTCACATGCGGCTTCCCACTCACCACTCTGTGCTAACAGGTGTCCACCGCTCCTCGCTTGTTAATCCTGCGCTTGTGCCGGCACGTGTTTACAGCGCTTGTATTCCTCAAGCAAGGTTTTAAAGGTAGCTTCCATTGTGATAATGTACTGATATTCGCTGTTTGTGGAATATTTTCTTATTCAGCTAAATCCAATGACACTTTCACCAGACACGTTTCGAAATCAGAAGCGATTTCTTCCTCCATCGTACATTATCACGATGAAAGTACTTTTTAAAACCTTGCTTGAGGATATAAGCGCTGTAAACACATGCTGGCACAGCGCAGGATTAACAAGCGAGGAGCGGTGGACACCTGAGCACAGCGTGGTGAGTGGAAGCCGATCTGAGCATAGCGTGGAGCACACACAACTGAGGTGTGGTAAGAACAAATATCATCCTTTTCCCCGCCTACCATAATTGCTCATAGCACTGTATTAACAAATATACATGTACTGGACACTTGAAGTAAAAGGTATATGAAACCTGACATGATATATAGCTCACCTGTTGTCCGATACTTGCTAATAACTCGTATGCTTCCATAAGGAGAACTTGAAAGCATTGAACTTTCGGATTAAATTTTCAGAATAGTTTTTCTATTAAGGACACAAACTGCACTTTTATATAGTGAGTGCGAGCTCCGCACCACGAATTTAAAGAGGACCATGACCAAATTTATTGCTTTATATCGGGATTGTTTTTTTATATGATTAATGTTTTATATATGGTATTTTTGAATTGTTATGTATTAAATGTAATATTAACCATATCGATCGAGCCAGTCATTTGGTAAAATTTTTGTAATTATATGCTTAGTGGATTGAGCAGACTGTTTTTTTTTGCAGCGGTGAGCACTCCATATCTTATACTGGATGTAAAACCACTCACAAAAGACGAGACCGTTCTGTCATCCTCCATTCATTTCCGAGAGAAGTGGAATGAATAAGACAATGGCTTTGTCAAACAGGACAATACCCTGATAATTTTGAAAAAAAATCTTCAGAAAGTCATGGAAGAAACACTGACAACTATAGAATGTGTTCCTTAAATTTTGCAAATAATCTGTAGAAGATTGGCAGAAAATGCTATTCCCACTATTTTTCCTTCCATATATTTAAACAAGAAAGATAATAATTGGCGCCACTTCTTGGCTCTAAAAATGTCTCTCCTTTCATGGACTGAAGTCACTACCAATGCTTCGGCTACATAATGGGGTGTCCACATGATGGGGCAGAGGGTGAAAGGAACTTGGACCCCAATGGAGAGGTTATTGTCTTTTAACCCCTTAAGGACACGGCCCTATTTCACCTTAAGGACCAGGCCACTTTTGCAAATCTGACCAGTGTCACTATGTGGTGATAACTTTAAAACGCTTTTTCTTATCCAGGCCATTCTGAGATTGTTTTTTCAGTCACATATTGTACTTCATGACACTGGTAAAAGGAAGTCGAAAAATTTCATTTTATTTATAAAAAATATAAAATTTACCAAAAATTTGGAAAAATTTGCAATTTTCCAAGTTTCAATTTCTCTACTTCTATAATACATAGTAATACCTCCCAAAAAAGTTATTGATTTACATTCCCATATGTCTACTTCATGTATCAATCATTTTGGGAATGCTATTTTATTTTTGGGGACGTTACAAGGCTTAGAAGTTTAGAAGCAAATCTTGAAATTTTTCAGAAATTTTCAAAACCCACTTTTTAGGGACCAGCTTACATAATAGAAACCACCCAAAAATGACTCCGTTCTAGAAACTACACCCCTCAAGGTATTCAAAACTGATTTTACAAACGTTTTACAAATTTTCCATTTGAATCCATTTTTTCCAGTAACAAAGCAAGGGTTAACAGCCAAACAAAACTCAATACTTATTGCCCCGATTCTGTAGTTTGCAGAAACACCCCATATGTGGTTGTAAACTGCTGTATGGCCAAACGGCAGGGCACAGAAAGAAGGGAACGCCATATGGTTTTTGGAAGGTGGATTTTGCTGGACTGGATTTTTGACACCATGTCCCATTTGAAGCCCCCGATGCACCCCTAGAGTAGAAACTCCAAAAAGTGACTCCATCTAAGAAACTACACCCTGAAGGTATTCAAAACCGATTTTACAAACTTTGTTAACCCTTTAGGTGTTCCCCAAAAGTCACAGACCGCGGGGATCAGAGACTGCAGAGCGCAGCAAACCGCAGGTCTGAATTGTCCTGCGATTTGCTGCGATCGCTATGGGGGTCACAGGACCCCCTGGGCATTGTGCCAAGGTGCCTGCTGATTGATTTCAGCAGGCATCTTGTCCCGATCACCGCCACGTGCGCAGCGGTGATCGTATGCTGCAGGGTGTACATGTACGCCCTTGGTCCTAAGTACCAGGACACAAGGGCGTACATGTACACCCTTCATCCTTAAGAGGTTAATCTCAATGAAATGATGGGGGTATAATATGCCCTCACACATTTCTACCCTTGGTCCGGGGACAAGCCATGAAGATAAAGTCGGACAATAAGACCACCATTGTGTATCTCAATCACCAGGTTGGTACCAGTTCCTTATCTCTCCATGAAGTGATGGAACGGATCTTTGTATGGGCAGAGGCCAAAATCCAACAGATATCAGCTGTACATATCAGACGGAGGACGAAGACAATCTCAGACAGACTGTTGCAATCTGCTTCTCCCAGGGAATGGTCACTAGACCCAGAAATATTCCTTCAGCTCAAAGAGCATTGGGGTAGACCCCAGATGGATTTAATGGCTAATGCCAAGGTGCCTCGGGTCTGCTTCCTGTTCAGGGTAGACGACCCTGGGCTCTGGATGACCTTTCAATCCCTGGAAATTCAAGCTGACCTACATATTTCCGCCCATCCCTATGATCCCAAAGATCTTACAGAATATCAAAGGGACCAGGTCTTGACAATTCTAATACGCCCGTACTGGTCCAAGTGGGCAATATGTACCCAACTGATGGTGATGAGCAGGAACACCTTCTGGAAGCTCCCACAGATTCCACATCTGGTTAGTAAAGATGGCAGATGTAGTCCACGTTTACGCCACCTGCAGTTGAGGTCCTGGATGTTGACTGCCCCTTTTTAGCCAGAGAGGGCTTGTGGTGAATACCCTGCTACAATCCAGAGCACACACTATGAATAAGGAATATTAAGGAAATTGGATCCGAATTTCACGAAAAATTTGACTTGTCATGAATCTGAATTTCTTGGCCATTCGTGGTAACGAATTGGATTATTTCTAAAATGGCTGCTACATATGTTACAAAGTGAAAGTAAGAATCCTGGGAATAAGGGATCCCCCATAATGCCGTGCAGCCAGCCAATCAGCAGATAGCCAGCCCCTATGATGTCACACCCCTATAAAAACCTAATCCTGCCCGGTCTCCACCATTTTCCAGTGAACTGAGCATAGGGACAGATGTGACAAGTGCTAGGGACAGTGATTAGGAAAGACTTTATTTGAAAAATATTAGTTTTCAACAGTTCAAGGACAGCACTGAGATAAGGTAGGGAGACATTATTCACACTATAGGGAGAGTGCAGTAGCCAATAGAACAGTGTAGTGCTTGGCTAATAGAGAAGCCACTATTACACCTTGCTGCACTAATTTGGCTTAACAAGTGTTCTAATACTACTGATTTTATACATTAAGTAATTCCGTTAATCCTTGATTCTGTAATTGGGGTGAAATAGCGGCCTGATACTACTGATGAACAGGTTTTGTAGCAATCTATGTGGAATCAGCTCACGTTGTAAAATGAGAACGCTATTTCACTCTATAGTAGAATCTTGGGCCACTGCACGGTTAAGTCCTTTATACCTGATGCTAACATTGACCTGTAGGGCTGAGTTCACACTTCACTTATTTGGTCAGTTACGGGTCCAAAACTGACCAAATAATTGAAGTGTGAACTGAATCCAAGATTGACGCCTGTCAACTGCCTGTCATACCGACGCACATTTACTGTTTCACTACCAAACCGGACTAGCTATGCATGTTTCTGCAATGTACAGTGATGTACACCAATATACACATTCCCTGCATCTGGGAAATAGCAGATTTTTTATGTGCTTTACGCAAACACGTGATCATCACGATTATTTAAATAGATATCAAGACTGGATAGTTAGGCTCTTTCTACTTTTGCCGGCTTATATACTGCAGTGTCCCACTCATGATCATGGGCACAGCAAAATTGTTTTAAAGGGGTATTCCCATTTGCTTATTTCATACTTACCTGCTCCCGGCGCCGTCCACTTCCTGGTTTCGGCAGGATCCTTCTTGATTGAAGTCTTCTCCCTGCCGGGCCGCGCTGTACTGAGCAGCGCACGCCGCCGCAGCATGCGCCCTGGTGACTTCTTCCTGGCAAGTATACTATACTGGCCAGGAAGAAGTCATCATAGCGCATGTGCGGCGCTGGCGTGCGCTTTCGGAGTGCGCACGCGACCCGGCCAGGAGAAAGAATTCGTCTGCGCAGCGCTGCCACCGCGATTCCGGAGAAGAGCGGTGGCCGTAACCAGGGGAGACGGAAGACAACAATCAGGTAAGTATATGTTAATTATCTTCTAAGGGGTGGGAATTAGTTAATTCATTATATTTAGAAAAATGATCATTGTTAAATCATTAACAGATTTAACAGTGATCATTAAAGTGGGAATACCCCTTTAATATGTTTTATTGCCATATATTATGTCTGAATGTCATACTTCCTCTCATGTCATATTCTCCCATGTCACTAAGTGATTCTGTGTAAGATCCTTTTACTTTAGGCCAGGGACGCTCAACCTGTGGCCCTCCAGATGTTGCAAAACTACAACTCCCAGCATGCCCTAATAGCTGTAGGCCAGTGATGGGCAAAGTGCGGCTCTCCAGCTGTTGCAGAACTACAACTCCCAGCATGCAAAGACTGTCTACAGCTTTCAGCCTACAGCAGGGCATGGTGGGAGTTGTAGTTTTGCAACAGCTGGAGAGCCGCACTTGCCCATCACTGCTGTAGGCTGTCCAAGCATGCTGGGAGGTGTAGTTTTGCAACAGCTGGAGGGCCGCAGGTTGGGCATCCCTGATTGAGGCTAATTAGAGTTGCACCACACTAGTCTGACCACTAGATGGGGGCAGTGTGACAGTGTATAAATAGCTTAGGGTACTTTTACACTTGCGGCAGGACGGATCCGGCAGGCTTTCAGCCTGCGGATCCGTCCTGCCGCAAGTGGCCATGCACTGCCATGCTGCCGCTCTGTCCCCATTGACTATAATGAGGTGGGGCGGAGCTACGGCGCAGCACGGCCGGAGATCACCGGACTAAAAGTCCTGCATGTCCGACTTTTCAGTCCGGCGATCTTTGACGTGCACTGAAGTGCTGCGCCGCATCTCCGCCCCGCCCCATTATAGTCAATGGGGACGGAGCGGCAGTACAGCAGAGCACGGCCACTAGCGGCAGGGACGGATCCGGCAGGCTGAATAGCCTGCTGGATCCGTCCTGCCAGCAAGTGTAAAAGTACCACTTAGCTCAGGCCTAGTAGGTCTTCAGTTCAGTTCAGTCTTTCCTGAAGTTAAGTCAGTGTGCAGCCATGTAGCTGCTAGCTGGAGGGAGGCCTCCTTCCTCTCTGCTCTCTGCCTGATGGCTCCACAGTCCAGGGTTAAAGTCTACAAGATTCAGCCTAGAGGGGAGAAGTACACTTCTATAGCTTGCCTCTCGGGGTGACCAGTGACAAAGCTCCAAACAGCAAGTTTCAAGGGGATTAATATATATTTGCAAGTATTCAAGTCAAATGATAGCATAACGGCCATACTCAAAGGCTTCCCAGGCACCTTTGCAATTAGGTGTAGGACACAGCTTCCGGCATCCACACCTCCAGTGTAAATCCTGAGGACAGTCAGGCCAACTGTCAGAAAAGCACTGGAAATAGAGGTTCAAGGATTCTGAAAACCACCTTTAAAGGGGTTCTCCGGGAAACTAAACAAATAAAATATATATATATATATATATATATATATATATATATATATTATGTCATAATAAAAAAATCATAACTACCTTTATTTATCTAAAGAGGCTAATTTTTGCTAGGGAATTATTATAGTGGGACCCTACAATGGCTGCCATCAGGTATTTGTTTCTGAAGCTCATCCTTGGACGGGCTGCGTCAACTCCAGCAGCTCGAGCCTAAAGTAAAATCTACTTCCTGGTTGAGGAGCTGGACGTAAACGTGCATATTAGAGAATGCGCACTGTGCTTTTTCAGTTTACTGTGAAGAGGACGGGAGAAACAGCTCCCTGGAGACTGCGATGCTCTCTTGACAGGGCTCAGAAGCAATCCAGGGTCTTATCACAGTATTGCTGTGATCTGTGAGCCGGACAGGAGTGAGGGAGTCCACCTAGTAGATCGCAGTACAGAGCGGAAAACTGCGCTGAGAAATGATTTGTGAGGATGTACTAGGTGGTGGTTTGGTCCATGTTTCTCTAAGTTATTTATTGCAATAAGAAGTGATTGGATATTAAACTATTGATTAAAGGTTAGGTTTTAATTCCTAACCCTCTGTGATACTTTTGATAAATAGCAGGAATTTATGTTATTTATGACTGCAACTCACTTTATACAATGCATTTGATCTTCAGACCTCTTCATTTTTTCATATTTTGTGTTGCTCCCTTGTGATAAAATAATTAAGTTTTCCCTTATCAATCTGCACTCATTACCCCATACTGAGCAAATGAAAAGCAAATATTAGAAATTTTTGCTAATTTATTAAAAAGGAAAACTTTGCATGGACACAAGTATTCAGACCCTTTGCTATGACACTTGACATTTAGCTCATTTCTCTTTATCTTTGAGAGGTTTCTACACCTTGATTGGATTCCACCTGTGGTTAATTCAGTTGCTTGGACATGATTTGGAAAGACACAGCCCTATCTATTGAACGCTCGTTGGCTATGATCTGGCAGAGTAATACTGCCGCCGATTACCCGATGAACGAGTAAACACTCATACAGCGGGTAATTGGAGTCTTTCAACATGTTTAAAAATAATTGTTTGCCTGAGGCAGATCGTGCCGTGTAATCAGCACTCTGTCGCCAGCAAACAATTATTCGATATGGGGACAAGCGATGGCATCAACAATTACTTGTCCCCATGCTGAGGAGGAGATCGCTGCATGTAATAACAGCAGTCTCCTCCGCTACCCAGCAGGCGATTGCCGGGAAGAAATGCTACCCTCCTGTCAATCGCCTGCAGAATCTGTAGGTGTAATTCGCCCATGCTTGTCGCTAATCACATCTTTTATGCAGACTTAAAAAAATCATTGTAGATCAGATTTAAATCAGCACATATAAACAAGCATCTGCAAATGTTGCAACATGTGAGTGCCAGTAAGTGTGATTATCTCACTATGTCCCCTGTCAGCACTTGTTACAGGCAATTTATCAATTTTTGCGATGAGGCGAGTTCGGCTCACATGAGCTACCGCTGGGCCAGAATATGTGGCCATCCCACAGACAGCATTTCACAGACCCTACTCGGCCATGTGAATGGACCTTTGATCAATGCCCTTTTTTCAACTGCTTCTTTCAGGCATTGTTACAATGTGTATTGTTGTTATTTACCATCATAGCTCCACCTTGTGGTCATACAAGTATCTTTCTAGATCACCCTCTCAGAATAGAGCGAGGCACAGTTCATTATGCCTAAATGTGGCATGAGTATCGAGATATCCTAAGAGAAGCCTCTAGGTATTAAGCTAGTGTGGGTTGAAATCCCAGGAGAAGAACAACCATTCACACATCTAACAATCTAGGAGACAGTAACAGAAATAAACAGCAGTCATTGGAGTCATTTCTTTAAATATAGAGTGGATGCCAGTCAGCTACTGGCTGACGTAGTGTCTGCATCATCATATCCCAATGATTATCTTTTAATTTTGTCTTCTGGCTGCCCAGTGTGGTTTGGCCAATAAGCTTCTTTCCAGTAGACAAAGTCTCATACAGTGAGATAAGAATCAAGCATTGAGTTTTACCCGGGTCAGGGAGACTAAAAAGAAAAGTCTCATTGAAAACTGTCACTTTTGATTTTGCTCGTAGACTTGATTTCTGATGCTTTTGCTTTTGATGATTACTGAATACGTCTATTCTTGCATATACATCTGAAAAGGAAAAACAAAGAAAATAATACATGGATTTTTTAAATGACCTATACAGTTATCATAATACATAAAATGCTAGATTTTATAGATTTCCTCAGCTGTTCTAAGAATTAGCATCAGTCCTGACTAGGCATGTTGTTGGAACTGCAATACAGTCTCATTCACTTGATGAGCATTGCTGCATTTCCCAACTGAGCACTAGGATGGGGGCGGCACAAATTTAGGAAAAAGTCGAAGATGTTCCAGTGCCTTCTAGATATACTTGGCAGATTCTGAAGGTAATCAAAGAGGTTTACTTTTCTTTAGTGCTTATGACAAACCACATGCCATCAATGTCCGATTGGTGGGGATCAAAATAATGAACTTGCAATAATTGCACATTGATGGATAGGTATGCCATTGGTGCTTATGGTGGGATATGCTCGATAAAGGTGTATTCCTATTTTAGCCATTCATGACAGAGTGCCTGTCATATATGGCAGCCAGAGATGCAGTGGATACAGATACAGCGGAGTTTCTGTGATGACCATAGAAGTGAATGGTAGCTACAAAAACAGTGTAGTGTAATGATCTGCGCTGTTAGGTCCTGAGTTATAATAGCTCGCTGTGCTATGGTGTTTCCATAGCTCCAATTCACTTCTATGGGAGTTATGGAAGCGTAGCGCAGCCCACTCAGCTGCTCCCATATTTCCAACCACCTGGGACCACTAAATAAATTGTGTATTTCCTTATCAGCCAAGAATGGATGAGATGTGAATACCCCTTTAAAACTAAGCAGGTTCTACAGAGAAAATCACCCAGCCTTACCAGCTTCTGTAGAGCACTAGCAGTCGGCACAGTCTCATTTTAAAGATACTCTTCTGACCTCCAACAAGCCCTAATAAGTACAGTAACGCATGTAGAACACCTACTGCTGACTCCAGAGCAGTAATTTGTGTATTGATATTCACTCTGTAAACCAGCTGTGGTATGTATAGAGAGCAGGGGTGTAACTATAGGGAAGCAGAGGAAGCGGCTGCTTTGGGGCCCTGACCCCGAAGGGGCCCATCTAAGAGGAGGAGAAGTACTAAAAGATTTTGTCAGGGCCCCTCAACATTATTACACAATGAAATAATATACAGTGGCAGTATAGACAGTGTAGAAAACGGATGGAACAGCTGCCGGGCCTGGTCTGAGAGAGCCATCTTTACTAGCCACAGGAAAGGGGGTGGCATGAAAGGAAGGGGTTGTGAAAAATTACTGGGAGAGGGGCCCCATTCAAAAATTTGCTGTAGGGCCCAGTCATTTCTAGTTACGCCACTGATAGAGAGGACTCCTTTGCATGCCCACACAATGAAGAGGACGCCAGGATGAGTCTTCTCTATACATTCCATGGCCGGTTTGTTGGCACACAGTGGAGGAATAAGGGTCAATATCAACATACAAATTACTGATCTGGAGTCAGCGACAGATGTTCTGTACGTGTATTTGTGTACTTTCTAGGGCTTGTCCAAGGTGACAGATTCCCTTTAAAGTATTGTAGAAATGCTTAGGGAGGCTAGAAGGGCTTCTTGTCAAGCTTTTCAATAAATATGCATCAATACAAAAAATGATTTTATGTAAATCTGTTAATATCAATGTCATGCCTTCGCAAGCTGTAACATCTGGTTTATTGTGTGCATTTTTATATTCCCCATTGTACTGTATAGCCCTCTGCTAATTATTTTGCAAACAGCGCCATCTACTGTCACCATGCAGCATGTTTTATACCACTTTCTATATCAGTAATTAGCTCCTCCTGAGCTCTCATAAGTTTGGCCTTTTCAGCCACCTTAGTTTCCCATCTGCCCCTGCTTCTTGGGTCTATCTTGTCGGTAGCGGCTAGTTCCTATCCCATAGATTGCCCTGTGACGTCACAGTGAAGCCCCGCCCACAGCCTATTCTCACTTTTCTTTACTATCCAGTTCATTCTTTACCATCAATGGCGGCATGGAGTTAGTTTTTATAAGAGCCGAGCGCAGCGAGGCCGAGCCCGATGCGTGGCGAGCGAAGCGAGCCCGCGAGGGTACAACTTAATGTAGATTATGGGTTTTTACTAAAGGGAGAATTAGGCTGTAAACTCTAATGAATAGCAAATAGCAACTGCAAAGCGATAAAGTGAGAAGGAGGCTGAAGTAGATCATACTATTTGCGCTGTAGGTCTCCCTCTGTCCTTCTTCTTTTACATAATGTCCTCCTCTAAATAACCTGCATGGTAATAATGAAGAAAGGTCATTTGGCGGGATGGGAACTAGCTCCTTCACAGTGAACCGGCTAGCTCCCATCCTTATACATTACCTGACCACTAGGGGCAAAGGTTATTCTGTGGGGTGGGAACTAGCCTGTTCACACTGAGCAAGCTAGTTCCCATCCTCATAATTAACTAGGTGAATCTGCAGGATGGGAACTAGTCGCAACCCTATCTTGTCCTCATGGAAGACAGACATGTTGTCTGTCTCTCTCCCCCCGTTAGCTTCATCCTGTTCTTTAACCTTAAACATAGCACAGTCGGTGAGTCCTATTTACCCTACCTTTCTCATCCCACACAAGGTTATATCTGTATTGCTGTGCCTTAGCGGTTCTCATGTTATTACTATGTGGTCAGCTTTCCTCATGGTTAGTCAGCCATCTAGCCCCTCATCTGCCACATATGGCCTATACGTTATTAATCCCTATATGTATTTCAATATGTTCGTATATTACATATGCTCTTGCTATGCTATGTCATTTATACTGTGATATGTGTATATTTGCCTCATAATAAGCACTGTTATTTTTTTGTTGCAGTTTTACACTGATCCTTTCAATAAAGGTGTAAAGGACCCCCAGAGTCTACCTCATTGTTAGGAAAGAGTTTAGCTGCAAGTCAACTCATTTTCCTGTCAATGTGTGAGGGTGGCAGAACAATAAAAGTTTCTGTTTTTCTGTTTTCTTGCAAAAAAAAACTAAAAAACAGATTAAGTCCGCATTCACACATCAGTGTCTGGTATAATATCTGTGACTATGGGCAGTGGTTTAACTGTGAAGAATCTGTCAGTTTTTTCCCTTTGTGTGTCATCCATATTCCACATACACTGCTAGGCTGAAAATTATTTTTACAGCATCTCCTACCATTGGTCTATGGAAATCAGAGAACAAAGATATAATTTGTGTTGTTCCAATGATTTTCACAATCACTTAGAGACTCATCAAACTGGTGTAAAGTAGCCCTGGCTTAGTTGCCCATACCAACCAATCAGATTCCTCCTTTCATTGTTCACAGCTACTTTGGACAACTATGGGCAGCTACGCCAGTTCGACTTTACACCAGTTTGATAAATCTTCCCCATAGACTTCAATTGGTGCATTTGCATCACGCACCAAAGTAACATATGTCTCCGAGGTTCTTCCACTGACAGCGTGAACAAACACGTTAAAATGAATGGTATGAGTGCTGTGAAAGACATGTGAAAGAGGCCTTAGAGTTACATGGCATAATATAAAAGGGAAGGTTAGGCTTTAATTTTACCAATACTACATTAAATGGAAATTGTATTAAATCTAATACATCATAGCTCAGTCTTCGATTTAAATACATACCTCTCTCTTAATGATGTTAGAGGAACTTGATCTGAACTTTAGTATCCCAACTTCTATTTTCTGTGCGGTAGGGAGACATTTCAGTGATATTAGAACCTCTCCAATGATGTCCTGTAAGTGAAAGAGAACAAGATTATCTTATGGCCTATAAAGCGGAATTTCCCAGGTTGACCATTTTTCAAACCAAAAGTCCCAGGTTGACCATTTTTCAAAATCTCTTATAAACATAAGAGGAAATTTATCATCCCCTGTATGCCAGAATTTTGTCATCATAAAACTGTGTACCACCCCGCAACTGCAAAGTGCTAATTACTGATAAAAAAAAAAAAAAGTTCATGCTTTCTGCATGATCCCAAGAGCTGTCTATAGGTGATGCAGCTTAGATATTGTGCCCTACTCAAAAGAAGGAAGGTTTTTCCATCTGAGAGAGGAGCCGAGTAGTCTGATTGAATCATCTAGGGCTGTGATGGCTAACCTCTGGCACTTCAGCTGTGTTAAAGATGTACACTTGCTTGGCTGTTCTCAGAACTCCACAGAAATGAATGGAGCATGCTGGAAGTTGCAGTTTCACAACAGCTGGAATGCCAGAGGTTAGCCATCAGGTACTAACCACGTCCTAAGACTGATCAATCAAGCCCTTACACAACAGGTTACAGGCAGCTTTTCCCTGCAAAAGATACAATACAAAAGAGTTGACAATGGAGCAGATTTACTAATCTTGTCTAATATTTAACACCTTCCTTTTTTTTTTTTTAACTTTTTAGACCCCAAGTGGACCCCAACATGCAATCATTAGATTAAAATTTGTATAAAGTAATAGAATTTTAACCATTACCATATACAAAGACCGGTATATTTCAATTCAAGGCTGCCATCTTCTGGCGTGAATTGTAATATGCAAGCCTAGTTCAGGCTCTGGCTCATTACTGCAGGGAACGCCTACCCGATCTCAGCTCGGGGAGGCGGTCCTGCCTGAAAGTACGCCCTACCGGGTTTTTGGCCATTCAGATTCCGTGGTCACATTTGACATTAGCCCCGGATGTTTGTTGTATGGAACAGCAGGCATGCAGTTGGTATGATGCTCGCTCTGCTCCAGAGCGGGCACCATCTTTAAAGATTCGATATCTGCTGTACATGTACGGCAGATGTCAGGAAGGAGTTAAAGGGAATCTCTCAGCAGGAAATTCACAGATAAACCATGAATATAATGATACATTTCACTTTGCAATCTGTAGTTTCATTCTAAGAAATTTGCAAATAAGCAGTTAAATTCACCCAGGGTGAGCCCAAGCAATTCTCTGCGCTCCATCTCATCATGTTTCCTCTGCCAGCCTCTTCCCCTCATTCTTGACTGATAGGGCCAGGTAAGATGATGATGATGCAGGAGCCTGGTCTTGTCAATCAAAAATAGAGCCAAGAATACATGGCAGGGGCTGGGCCATCAAGCCCCATACATTTATCTTTTACACCTGGAAACATCCAGGGCGATAACGCCAGTCGTAGACATTTAACCCCTCAGATGCTGTGGTCAATTGTGACCACGGTATTTGAGGTGGTTTTCCCAAGAAGCATTGAGCTCCCAGGGTGCTAACTGCTCCCCCCGTAACGATCAGGGAGCCGTTCCTTCCTTGTAGTAGTCATCTGAAGGATCCAAGGCTTCTATAGCAGTAGTTCTTATGGGGGCATACAGCTCGCAGGCCTCCATAGGCACACAGCTCACCTCCGTGAGCTGCAATGGTAATTTATTGCATTTATTGGGACAAGCAATCTAACAAAAGCTTATTTACACATATTTAAATCCCCTTAGGGGATTTAAATGTGTAAAGAAAAGTGAATTTAAAATACATATCAACCCCTTTTTCCCATAATAAAAATAAACAAAAAATAAAGAACATTAGCACCACCTCATGCCAAATAGCCCATACTATTAATATATATATGTATTTATCCCTTACGATAAAAGCCATAAAGGAAAAAATCTGAATGGCTTTTAGTCACTTCAACTCAGCTTTGCAGACAGAACTATAAAAAAAAATGTTAGTGGGGTCTGAATATGGTAATGCAAAGTAAAAAAATCATTTTTTCAAAGTTTTTTATTAAAACACAAGAAAAACTACATAAATGTGTTATTGCTGTAATAGTATTGACAGGGAGAATGAAGGTAACAGGTCAGTTTTACCACATATGTAGACCAATTTCGTGTAAGAGGCATTGATCAGGTTTTTATATGCATAAGAGGTGGCAATTGGAAGAAACTACTTGCCAAAAAGAGGTAATATGGATGTAGGAACTGGATTATGTGGTCCCATTTGGGCTAAATGAAGATTTGTGTTTTTCACCATATTTGTAATTTCTTGATGTTTTTCCCTTTGGTCCTATGATGGTCCATATGTCTTATTACCTTATTTTAACTCTTTTTAATTGTTATGTTCTTATTCTTTAAGTTGTTTACACCTACAGGTTATTAATGGGAGCGGGATATAATCATGGAGAGGAATTAGGTCGGGATTTGAATCCTGATTATGGAGACACCTTTGGAAATATATTATCATGAAGTGTTACACTATAATGAGATTAATATTTTTATATATTTTTAATTTTTTGCGTTTTGCATTATGAATTAGTATTATATGTAAGGTTCTTGTACACATTTGTCTGATGTAGATAAACACATTTTGTTCTTCACTCAATCACTCTTTGCACTGCACTTTTTGATACAATTTTATTTGTTTTTGTTTTGTTTTTTCACTTTTTTGCACTTCTCTATTTTATTAATCATATCGTGATTTAATATTAATTATATTTTTTTATCATTTTGTGATATTCACTTTGCAATCGTGATGTATTCTTTTCTTTATTTTTTACTTTAGAATATTATATCATGTTAATATGTAAATGTACTTATAGAATACAATAGTGTTGGAGAAATTATTAACCACTTAAGCCCCCTAGCTTAAACACCCTTAATGACCAGGCCACTTTTTACAATTCTGCACTACACTACTTTCACCGTTTATTGCTCCGTCATGCAACTTACCACCCAAATGAATTTTACCTCCTTTCTTCTCACTAATAGAGCTTTCATTTGGTGCTATTTCATTGTTGCTGACATTTTTACTTTTTGCCATTAATACAAATTTAACGACATTTTTGCAAAAAATGACATTTTTCACTTTCTGTTGTAAAATTTTTCAAAAAAACTACATTTCTATATAAATTTTCTCTAAATTTATTGTTCTACATGTCTTTGATAAAAAAGTCCAATAAGTGTATATTTATTGGTTTGGGTAAAAGTTATAGCGTTTACAAACTATGGTGCAAAAAGTGAATTTCTGCATTTTGAAGCAGCTCTGACTTTCTGAGCGCCTGTCATGTTTCTTCAGGTGCTAGAATGTCAGGAAAGTATAAATACCCCCAAATCACACCATTTTAGAAAGAAGACACCCCAAAGTATTCACGGAGGGGCATGGTGAGTTCATGTATCATTTCATTTTTTTCACAAGTTAGCGGAAAATGACACTTTCTGAGAAAAAAAAAAAAAAAGTTTAAATTTCTGCTAACTTCTGGCAAAAAAAGAAATCTCAGACGGACTCACTATGCCCTCAGTGAATACCTTGGGGTGTCTACTTTCCGAAAAGGGTCATTTGTGGGGTGTGTTTACTGTTCTGGCATTTTGGGTGGGGCTAAATTGTGAGCCGCCATGTAAAACCTAAAGGTACTCGTTGGAATTTGGGCCCTTTGCGCACCCAGGCTGCAAAAAGTGTCACTTATGTGGTATCGCCGTACTCAGGAGAAGTAGGGCAATGTGTTTGGGGTGTATTTTACATATACCCATGTTGGGTGAGAGAATATCTCTGTAAACTGACAACTTTGTATAAAAATTTTTAAAAGTTGTCGTTACAGAGATATTTTCACACACAGTATAGGTATATATAAAATACACCCCAAACACATTGCCCTACTTCTCCTGAGTACAGCGATACCACATGTGTGCCACTTTTTGCAGCCTGGGTGCAAAGGCCTAAAACAATGAGTACCTTTAGGATTTCACAGGGCATTTTTACGCATTTGGATTCCAGACTTCTTCTCACGCTTTAGGGGCCCCTAAAATGCCAGGACAGTATAAATACCCCACATGTGACCCCATTTTGCAAAGAAGACACCCCAAGGTATTCCGTGAGGGGTATGGTGAGTTCATGTAAAATTTTATTTTTGTCACAAGTTAGTGGAATATGAGACTTTGTAAAAACAAAATAAAATAAAAAATATATCAATTTCCGCTAACTTGTGCCAAAAATAAAAATTCTGTGAACTCGCCATGCCCCTCACGGAATACCTTGGGGTGTCTTCTTTCCAAAATGGGGTCACATGTGGGTATTTATACTGCCCTGGCATTTTAGGGGCCCCTAAAGCGTGAGAATCCAAATGCGTAAAAATGCCCTGTGAAATCCTAAAGGTACTCATTGGTTTTAGGGCCCCTTTGCGCATCTTGGCTGCAAAAGTGTCACTCATGTGGTATCGCCGAACTCAGGAGAAGTAGGGCAATGTGTTTTGGGGTGTATTTTACATATACCCATGCTGCGTGTGAGAAATATTGCTGTAAACGACAACTTTTTACATTTTTTTATTCAAAGTTGTCAATTTACAGAGATATTTCTCACACAAGTATGGGTATATGTAAAAATACACCCCAAAACACATTGCCCTACTTCTCCTGAGTACGGCGATACCACATGAGTGACACTTTTGCAGCCAAGATGCCAAGGGGCCTTAAAATCAATGAGTGTCACTCATGTGGTATCGCCGTACTCAGAGAAGTAGGGCAATGTGTTTTGGGGTGTATTTTACATATACTCATACTTGTGTGAGAAATATCTCTGTAAATTGACAACTTTGAATAAAATTTTTAAAAGTTGTCGTTTACAGTGATATTTCTCACACAGTATGGGTATATGTAAAAATACACCCCAAAACACATTGCCCTACTTCTCCTGAGTACGGCGATACCACATGTGTGACACTTTTTGCAGCCAAGATGCGCAAAGGGGCCCTAAAACCAATGAGTACCTTTAGGATTTCACAGGGCATTTTTACGCATTTGGATTCTCACACTTTAGGACCCCTAAAATGCCAGGGCAGTATAAATACCCCACAAGTGACCCCATTGTGGAAAGAAGACACCCCAAGGTAATCCGTGAGGGGTATGGCGAGTTCACAGAAAAAAAATTTGGCACAAGTTAGCGGAAATTGATTTTTTTTTTTTTACAGTCTCATATTCCACTTGTGACAAAAATAATATTTTACATGAACTCACCATACCCCTCACGGAATACCTTGGGGTGTCTTCTTTTCTGTGGGGTATTTATACTGCCCTGGCATTTGAGGGTCTCAAGCAAAAGGGACCACCAAGGAACGATCAGCAAGCATATCAGACGCTGTTAACAAAACAGCGTCTGATATGCCATTTTACTTCTACAGCCTGCCAGCGCACGATCAGCGCTGGCAGGCTGTAGGTTACCTTGTCCTCGGCGTGATCCTGTGACGCGCGCACAGGCACGCGCGTTCACAGGAAATCTCGCTCTCGCGAGATGACGCGCGGCGCGTCAAGGAGGAACAGACCGACCGCCCGCAGAACGCAATCCTGCGTGAGGCGGTCGGAAAGAGGTTAAATAGGAGATATTGGGAATATTATGTTATTGAATGTTATTGGATTCAACACGTGTTGACTAGTGTTGATCGAGCACCAAAGTGCTCGGGCCGCACACATCTGGATGCTCGGGTGCTCTACAGAGCACCCAAGTATAATGGAATTCAGTGCGAGAACTCAAGCATTAAACCAGGCACCCCTGCTCTGAAGAGGGAGGGTGCCTGGAAAAGGTCAGAAATTGATGGAAACACCACCGAAATGGTTCGGGAACAGCATGGGGAGGATGTCTGGATGCATCTTGGACTCCCAGGTCGCTGCTGGGAACGATGTTGTCCGAGTAGTACGCCACTTTTACAGACTGACAATAATACGCACAAAACCAAAGATAAAACTGATTTAGGGGAAAAATTGTTAGGAAACATTCTTTCCTGTATATTTACTTGTATATAAAGTGCAAGTGCTGCCAAAAATCTCAAGCAAGAGGCACTCCGCTACAACCTGTATATCACATAAAGGAGGGCCTCATTTATATTGTGGTACAATTGTTCAGGTAGTGGGACTCCTACACTCATAAAGCTTATGCACTAAGTAAAGGGCCGCCAAAAATCAAAAGGGATCGGCACTACAATACACCCTTTGTTACACATAAAGGAGGGCATCATACATACCCTTGAAAATTATGAGGGTCTCTGCTGGTGACCCTCAAAAACATTTGGAGCAAGAGCCTGCTGATCTGACCATCTAAAACATTAGGGGTGAGGGTCTGCTGCCGAGCTGACCATCGAAAAATTATGGTTGATGGCCAGCTGCTGAGCTCACCATTTAAAAAGTTATGGGAGAGTGCCTGCTGCTTAGCTGACCATTGAAAAATTATGGTTGAGGGCCTGTTGAGGAGCTGACCATCGAAAAATTATGGGCGAGGGCCTGCTGCTGATCTGGCCATCTAAAACATTAGAGGTGAGGGTATGCTGCTGTGCACCATCAGAACCACGGCCACTTCCCCGTCCCTTACTGCTCGCATTCTTCATATTAAATGTTCTATATGCTTGAAAGTATGTCACATGTACAGTAGCGTAGGATTTGGAAGTGTATGCACAAAATTTTTAAAAAGGTATTTGGGAACGTCACACAGGAGATATCCTGCAGATAATGTCAATGCTGTCCCCAGCGGCTAATAAAAATTACAGGGAATGTCACAGGTATTTGGGATGAGGAAACGTTATACAGTAGAGGTACCACTGGTAATGTCACTGTCTGCAGCATCTACGGAAAAAGTACACTGTATGTCACAGATAAAAATGTATGCGCACACGTTACACTGGAGATGTTGTGCACTAATGTCACTGTCAGAAGCAGACAGACACAGTCTATTGAAAAAGTACACTATATGTCACAGATACATTTTTCAGCGCACACTTTACACTGAAGATGTCGCGCAGCTAATGTCGCTATCTGCAGTGGCATAACTATTGCACGCTATTTAGCGCAGGATGCGCTAAAAATAAATATTGCTGCGAAGCACAATAGTCCTTAAAAGGACCTTTGGGGCTGTAAAGTTTTAGCTATTTAGCGCTAAAAATAGATATTGCTGCCACACACAATAGTCCTTAAAAGGACTTTTTGGGTCTCTGAAAAGTTTTTCTAATAATATTCCTATATCACTGCCTACACTGTCTGTCCCTACCTCAGCACAGCTCTCCCTGACTAAGACTGAGCCAAACATGTGTATAGCACCCAATGACGCGTTTTAGCCAGCCAATCACTGTAATGCCAGTAACCAACAAGGCTATGGCATTACAGTGAGGGCAGTATTTACCTGCACGTTTATTGGCTGCATAGCCGAATACCACCATGTGCCAGGCATCGAGATTGCTCGATCAACACTAGTGGCGACGTGTGCGTCGGGCCTCGTATGACCTGGCATGCAAGTCCCAACGACATCTGGCCTGTTTTCCTCCTTCATCCGGCCTTCCGATGTCTAGTGGCCCCTATGAAATTGCCGCACGTGTTATCACAGTAAGTTAATAGAACAAAGTTTGCTATTGATCAAGGTAGGGTTTGACTGTTCCTATGTATCCCTGGAAGAAGCCTTAGGGCGAAATGGCGTTGGGTGGAGGGTGTGGCCATATCAGTCTGTAATCCATAGATGTGTCTTTTGATAATATTATGGTTTTCTATAATGTGTGAGGTTATTTTATCGGATTCTCTTTGCAGTCCCTGTATGGTTACAATTCTTTTTTGTTAGGCTAGTTGTCTTATTGACCTTTTGATTTACAAATGTGGATTCATTATGACCTAATATGGTGGCGCCCCCTATATTCTCTCCTGGATTTCTGATCACTGCCAACTGTTATACTAGTGTCAACTTTTTAATTATTTATTAAATACTGAATTATCAATAAAGCTTATCTAAATGATAATCTGTGTCAGAGGTACTTTTGGTTTTGGTGCATTCACATATGTAACGCTGTAAAAATAAAACCCATAAAATATGGCAGATGTTTTTTTCCAATTTCGGACCATTTGGAATTTTTTTCAGATTCCCATTACATCATATACAATATTCAATGGCACTAATAAAAAAATGCAACTTGTCCTGCACAAAACAAGCCCCATACAGCTATGTTAATGGAAAAATAAAAAGTTATGGCTCTGAGATAGCAGGGATTAAAAAGCAAAAACATAAAAATGGAAAACCACAAGGTCCTAATGGGCTTAAAAGTACCAATTTTGGTACCAGCTTATCATATGGTATGCTTTTGTAGTACACCATTAAAAATACATTATTGGGGTAAATTTATCATAAAGTGACTTTTAAAAAGTCAGTTTTGCTCGAGTTTGCATTGGTATTTGCCAAATTTATCAAATGTCACACTTTGTTTGATACATTTGTTGTACCTTTAAAAATACACTTTTGATAGGAAATGTTACTCCAGTTTTAAACAAACCCCTTCTGGATTTAGATTGTGATTTTTTCTTAATCTGTGATTAAAAACTATGACCACTTTTCCTTGCCACATTTCAAAAGTTTAGTGAACAGCGCAAAGTCTTTTTTAGAAAAATCACAAATTTTGGAGTAAAATGACTTGCAAAATGACGTGCAAAAATGTGCCCGTAGAGCCCCTAGAGTCCCTGAGGTGCTGCAAACCCTGATTGGCAGCCCCCATCTTCAGCCGCACCAGTAGTTCCCCTTTTCACCGCCCAGTCAGGAGTTCTGGTTGAGACAGCTCAGATCAGATCAGCACTGGGGTTTTTTGAGCTGTTCTTCACTGCGGAGCTCTTTGACCTAGTCGTGGCAGAAACAAACCGGTATGCCACTCAATTTATAACCACCAACCCGGGAAGCTTTTATGCCCAGTCTTTCCGGTGGAAACCCGTCCAAGTTTCCGAAATTAAAACTTTTCTGGGCCTTCTCCTCAACATGGCCCTGACAAAAAGCATGAATTGCGGTCATATTGGTCCACGAACCCAATTCATCACATGCCCATGTACTCTGCTGCCATGTCCAGGACACGATTTGAGACCATTCTGCGCTTCCTAGACCACTTTAACACCAAATTAGCAGATTTGTATACCCCTGAGCAAAACATCTGCATAGATGAGTCCCTAATACATTTTACCGGGCGCCTTGGCTTCAAACAATACATCCCAAACAAGCGCCCGGTATGGGGTCAAATTGTATAAGCTCTGTGAAAGGGCCACAGGCTATACGTACAAATTTCGCGTCTATGAGGGTAAAGATCAGACCCTGGAGCCGGTCGGTTGCCCTGACTACCTGGGGAGCAGTGGGAAGACAGTCTGGGACTTGGTGTCACCCTTATTTGGCAAGGGGTACCACCTTTATGTGGACAATTTCTACACAAGTGTGCCCCTCTTCAGGAATTTGTTCCTAGAACAGATTGGCTGCTGTGGCACCGCGCGACCTAGTTGCCGGGCTTCCCCAAACGGCTCGTTACCACCCGTCTTGTAAGGGGGAAAGGGCTGTCTTGTGTAACGAAGAACTGCTCACGGTGAAATGGAGAGACAAACGTGACGTTTACATGCTCTCCTCCATTCACGCAGACACGACAATCCAAATTGAACGGGCAACCAGTGTCATTGAAAAGCCCCTCTCGGTCCATGACTATAATTTGCTCATGGGAGGGGTGGACTTCAATGACCAGATGTTGGCTCCTTATTTACTCTCCCGCAGGACCAGACGCTGGTATAAGATGGTGTCTGTATACCTAATTCAATTGGCTATAAATAATAGTTTTGTTCTCTACAGTAAGGCTGGGAGAACAGGATCCTTCCTCAAATTTCAGGAAGAGATCATCGAGAACCTCCTGTATCCAGGAGGTTCCGTGGCCCCAACCACCAGTGTAGTGAGCCGTCTACACGAGCAACATTTCCCCAGTGTCGTTGCTGGTACCTCAAACCAACCGCCACCCCGAAAAAGATGTCGTGCCTGTAGCAGGAGTGGAATAAGGCGTGACACCCGCTATTTCTGTCCTGACTGCCCTGACCACCCTGCCCTATGCTTAGGGGAGTGTTTCTGGAAGTACCACACTCAGGTACACTTAGGGACCGCAGGACACTGGTAGATTTTACACAAGGGCCTCTCAGGATACTAGGTTTTGAGAGACCCTAACACACAGTGGTGCTAGTGTGCTACTGCAGATATGTGAAACCTCTCCTTTCACTTGGGATAAAGTGCATAATGTACTTCGCACCATCTCTGTGCGATTTACACTTTACACATTGTCCTTTTGGGAGAGGAGAGGTTTCTGCTAGGTAAGTAAAGAGTGAAAAGTAAAAAACAAAACAAAAATTAAACAGGTAGCAAGAAAAAGAAATCTTGAGTTAGTTTAGGTTTTAAAAGTTTTATGATGTTCAGGTTTTATAAAGTTTGTAACGTTCAAATTTATGAGCCTGCTGCTTGTTTTTTCTTCTTCTTTTTTTTTTTACTAACTACCCTTTACTTTCCAGCTGGACCAACGGACCAACCGACGAAAACGCTGCAGCACTGATGTGCATTCTGAGAGAAGCATTGCGCTGCTGTCAGTTTACATGGGAAGTCGGCAGTGGCGTACATACAGGGGTCGCAGGGGTCGCAGTTGCGACCGGGCCCGGCACTCCAGGGGGCCCGGCCGCCTGTGGACCCACCCCCTAGGCCAGCAAGCTACCCTAAATTATGTTGTACTAACATGTAATGGAGCGCTCTGATGGGGCCCAGCACAAAGTACAGAGCGCTCCATTACATGTATAATGTGGAGGGAAGGGGGTCGGGGTTGGGGGTGCGCGCACTCACACACCCGGCTGGTCGGCATTTCTTTTCAGTAGTGAAGCAGGGAAACCTCTCCCATCCCTGCTTCACTGATCTTCACAGTTCAGGAGCTCCCCCTGCTGGCCCCAGATCGCGCTGCTGGCTGTGGGAGGAGATCTGAAGACCCGGGAATCTGCCTGCAGCACAGCCAGAGATGAGTGAGGAGGCAATGCTGCGCGGGGTCAGAATCCTGATTCCCTTGGCTGCCATGATTCTGACCCCGCGCAGCATTGCCAACAGAGCCACAGAGCTCCAACCGCTCCTTTCCAACACGGATTCTTACACAGTGCGGCACGCCCAGTGTCCTGATGAAGGCGTTTACCGCCGAAACGTTGTTATAATACTTACTCACAACTGGCAAACCGCATACTGTAATCTGAGCTGTTTAATAAAGACACAAGCAAGTAACAACAGTGGTGTCCAGGAACTTTTTCGTATATCTGGCCTGGGAACCTTTTCCTGCGACTCCACGCCTTTCAAGGGGAGCACCACCCAACCTATCTAGACAATGAGGATTGAGGGGGCACATATGAAAGCATAACTACTGTGAGGGGGCACGTATGTGGGCATATCTAATTTGAGGGACACATAATGTGGCATAACTACTGTGAGGGGCACATATCTGGGCATAAATATTTTGAAGGGGCACATAATCTGGCATAACCACTCTGAGGGGGCACATATCTGGGCATATCTACTTTGAGGGGGCACATAACTGGGCATAAATACTGTGAAGGGGCACATATGTCTGGTCATTACTACTGTGAGGGGGCACATATTCGGCATTACTACTGTGAGGGGGCACATATTCTGGGCATTACTACTGTGAGGGGGCACATATTCGGCATTACTACTGTGAGGGGGCACATATCTGGGCATATTACTGTGAGGGGACACATAATCTGGCATTACTACTGTGAGGGGGCACATATTTGGCATTACTACTGTGAGGGGGCACATATTCTGGGCATTACTACTGTGAGGGGCCACATATCTGGGCATATTACTGTGAGGAGACACATAATCTGGGCATTACTACTGTGAGGGGACACATAACTGGGCATAACTACTGTGAGGGGGCACATATCTGAGTATACTTACTGTGACAGGAACAAAGGTGGGCATTAGTACTGTGAGGGGCCTCAAGGTGGGCATTAGTACTGTGTGGTAGCACTAGATTACCCTGCTATATATTGGCATGGCTCAGTCTTAAAGGCCAGCACAGCGCCCCTGCTGGTGATTTCACAGGGTCAGTCGCCATCTCTTTCTCATGTAATTATTCTTTTTTTCTCACCACAGGGACCTTGTTCTGGATCCAGCGGACATCACGCCGACACCAGCGACACTCTGGATGAGGTAGGACCAGATTTTATTAGTTAGGACTGGGTGAGTGTAGCCGTGCATTGGGGTTAGGGCTCTTTAACATCCTGTACGGGTAATCTGCTGTGTGAATAAGTGCCAAGCCCCGCTCCGAACAGCAGAGACACAGAGCACTAACAGGATTGATAATGCTCTGTGCCTCTCTGTGATCTTTACTACAAAATCACAGTGAGATAAAGTTGTCACCGTGATTTTGTAGTTAAAAGATCACAGAGAGGCACAGAGCATTATCAATCCTGTTAGTGCTCCGTGTCTCTGCTGTTCGAGCGGGGCTTGGCACTCTTTCACGCAGCGGATTAGCCGCACGGAAATGGCAAGTGATAGGTTACATTTTTGTAATATACTTTATTTAGCCAAAATAATTTTAGTAGTAAACTGGGGCTGAAATGGCCATTAGCAGCTCTCAGAAATTAGGGGCGACGGGCATGGATCAGTTTCGCACCGGGCCCCATGGATTGTGTGTACGCCACTGGAAGTCGGTGTATGCGGCGCTGAGGACGAGATTTCTCCTCTGCAGTACAGGTACGTTTGCCCAGGCATATGAGCTGAGGAGAGGTGTTGGAGTTCATATGCTTTGGCGAACACTTTGGATCAAAAATCTGGCAAAGAAGTCTTCCTCCACAACGATGGATTGATCGATCTGAATGGAGAAATCACGTTTGCCAGGACATAGGAGCTGAAGTGGGTATGGATGTTTGGGCGGAGCCCCTATGTCCTGGCAATTGCCAGGCCCCTCTTTTTTCTTGCTTATTTTTTGGCAGAGATTTTTTCATCCACATTGATCGATGCGAATGAAGAAATCTGTGCCGTTCATTTTTCTTTCAGCCCAGAGGCTGAACGGAAATAAAATCTCATTACCCGTATGCTCAATATAATGAGAATAGCGGAAATTCCTAATGCTGGCCATACATGTAATGATTGCGGAGACCCTCAAAAGCCAGGGCAGTACAAACACCTCACATGTGACCCCATTTTAGAAAGAAGACACCCCAAGGTATTCGCTGAGGGGCATATTGAGTCTATGAAAGATAGAACTTTTTGTCACAAGTTAGCGGAAAGAGAAAAAAAAAGTCAATTTGTGCTAACTTGTTCCAAAAAAAAAAATCTTCTATGAACTCGCCATGTCCCTCACAGAATACCTTGGGGTGTCTTCTTTCAAAATGGGGTCACTTGTGGGGTATTTATACTGCCCTGGCATTTTAGGGGCCCTAAAGCGTGAGAAGAAGTCTGGAATCCAAATGCGTAAAAATGCCTTCCTAAAAGGTACTCATTGGAATTAGGCCCTTGCGCATCTTGGCTGCAAAAAGTGTCACTCATGTGGTATCGATGTATTTAGGAGAAGTGGGGCATTGTGTTTTGTGGTGTATTTTTACATATACCCATGCTAGGTGAGAGAAATATCTCTGTAAATTGACAACTTTGTATAAAAAAAAAAAGGAAAAAGTTGTCATTTAGGCCCCATGCACACGACCGTTGTTTGTTTCAGCGTCCGTTCCGTTTTTCACAAGTAGGATGCTTCCCATTTATTTCAATGGGTCCGTCAAAAATGCGGATGGTCAACCGTTTTTGTTCCGCATCCGTGATCCGTGTTTTCATTCCGTCAAAAAAATAGTGCATGTCCTATTTTTTTCACGCTTACGGAAAAGGATAGACATTTTTACAATGGATCTGCCATAGAATCGGATCCGTCAAAAACGGTCCATCATCCGTTTTTTTGACGGACGCAAAATTTCAAGGAGGAGCGGATGCGGAGGCAGGCAATTGTCGTGTGCATGTAGCCTTACAGAGATATTTTTCACACACAGTATGGGTATATCTAAAAATACACCCCAAAACACATTGCCCCACTTCTCCTGAGTACGGCGATACCACATGAGTGACACTTTTTGCAGCCAAGATGCTAAGGGGCCCAAATTCCAATGAGTACCTTTAGGATTTCACAGGGCATTTTTACGCATATGGATTCCAGACTTCTTCTCACGCTTTAGAGACCCCTAAAATGCCAGGGCAGTATAAATACCCCACAAGTTGCCCCATTTTAGAAAGTAGACACTCCAAGGTATTCCGTGAGGGGTATGGTGAGTTCATGTAAAATTTTATTTTTGTCACAAGTTAGTGGAATATGAGACTTTGTAAGAAAAAATAAAAATTCAATTTCCGCTAACTTCTGACAAAAAATAAAAACTTCCATAAACTCACTATGCCCATCAGCGAATACCTTAGGGTGTCTAATTTCCGAAATGGGGTCATTTGTGGGGTGTTTCTACTGTCTGGGCATTGTAGTACCTCAGGAAACATGACAGGTGCTCAGAAAGTCAAAGTGCGGAAATTCACTTTTTGCATCATAGTTTGTAAACTCTATAACTTTTACCCAAACCAATAAATATACACTTATTGCATTTTTTTTATCAAAGACATGTAGAACAATAAATTTAGAGAAAATTTATATAGAAATGTAGTTTTTTAAAATTCGATTTTTTTTATAAATAGCAAAAAGTAAAAATGTCAGCAACAATGAAATACCACCATATGAAAGCTCTATTAGTGAGAAGCAAAGGAGGTCAAATTCATTTGGGTGGTAAGTTGCATGACCGAGCAATAAACCGTGAAAGTAGTGTAGTGCAGAATTGTAAAAAGTGGTCTGGTCATTAACGGTGTTTAAGCTAGGGGGCTGAGGTGGTTAAAGGCTTCCATTTTGCATTCGGTCATAAAACAAGTCTATAGGCTCCAGAACGGATCCGTCCTCCGCTTTATGGATTCCGTTATTTTCCGTTATAACTATGTTATAATGGAAAGCCATAACAGAAACCATGACGATAGTGTAAACCTACCCTTAGAGATGTTGTCTGTAAACCTTCAGTTTTTATCATGCGCGTGAAAAACGCATCAAAACACATTGCACCCGCGGAAAAACTAAACAACTGAACGCAATCACAGACAAAACTGACTGAACTTGCTTGCAAATAGTGCAAGTTTCACTGAACGCACCCAGAGCCAATCCGTCACGATTGTGTGAAAGAGGCCTAAAGGAGAACAGGTTGCAATAGGAGAGTGTACAGCCTGGGTAATAGGAGCGATTCTATGACACCTTGCTGCACTAATTGGGGATCCAAATTGGTGTTTACGGCAGCTTTTAGGTTGTTTGCACTATATGATACATTAGTAATTCCAGCAAACCTTGCTTGTTGTTGGGGTGCAAAGGGCTGTGTGATACAGCCATTTACAGGGTGTATTAATAGGAAAATACATACATCCTATTAGCTGCTTTGATTTTATATTGTTTTACATTTTTTGGGGTATATTAATAGTAAAAAAAAAAATGGAAAAATGTATGTCATAATTGCTGTTCAACGGTGAAGTTACATTGTACTACAGCCATTTACGGGTGTTTTAAGGGGAAATAAACCTACTTCCTATTATCTGAATTGTGATTGTTAGTTTTTTTGGAGGGGTTTAATAATCGGAAAAATATATGTCTTCAGTGTTAAAGTAACATTGCAGTACAGCCTTTTGGGGGGTTTAATTTTAATTTAATTCTTTTGTATACAGTATGTCAGACAGACAGGTGATAGGCCCTTCAAATGGAATGGGCAGTGGCCAAAATGTTTCTGTCGCAGGCAGCAGAAGAAGGAGGTGGCAGCAGGAGTCCCAGCGAGAGGCCTGAGCTCCCGGTGTCATCTAGCGGTCGTGTCTTGACCAGCAACCCAGCGGTGCTTGAATGGTTGACTCAGTCTTCGACTCTCGTAGCAAGTGACATCAGACACCCCCAGGCAAGAGTCGGTGGGTTCCTCTGACATGACGCTTAGTTGGCATGGCCCCGAGCAGGCCCTGTGCCCTCAACTGTCCCAACCTGCAGACAGTAGCGGATGATGATGATGTAGCCAATCGCATGATCATCATCATCATCAGGGGAAGAGGGTGGCAGCTTGCGAGTGAGGCAGCGGCTGAGGCAGCAGGGTGGCTGCAGTGGGAGATCAGGAGTCAAACGTGCCCGAGGTAGAACACCCGCCGCAGAAGCCCACCTGCCCAGAAAGTAGCGGTGCAGGGTTCCTGAAGACAGTGGTAGCAGTCAGTCAGCATGGAGTGTTGGGTGAAAAATGGAATACTCAGTGCTGTGGCAATTTTTTGTTAGGCCGTCGGAGTAGGGGAACATGGCCATTTGCCGAATTTGTTGGTAGTAGGTGAAGCGTTGCCAGGTTGCCAATGCTGGCACCACGGCACTGCATCAACACATGCAGCATCACCATAAAGTGGCCTGGGAGAACTGTGGCTCGATGTGGTTGTCTAGCCTGCTGCAGAAACCGCTGCATCACCCAGTGGCACGCACCCAATTTCATGCAGTCAAGGCTCTACCACCTCAACCGAAAAGAGCTGTCTGTCCTTCTCATCGCCTGCTGGTCCTGATGCTCCTGCTTCTCCTCGTCAGTCATTCCGTAAGGAATCGATCACTGAAGCGATTCCCAAGAGGCAACAATATGCGTGCACTCATCCAACGGCACAGAATCTGAACGTGCTCCTGGCCAAGTTGCTGGTGCTGCAGTCCCTCCCTTTCCAAGTGGTGGACTCTGCACCTTCAGAGAACTGATGGCTTGTGCTGAGCCGAGGTGGAGAGTCCTAAGCCGCAATTTCTTTGCGAAAAAGGCAGTACCAGCCCTGCACACATATGAAGAACAGAAGGTGGGCCAGTCCATGAGCCTGTCGGTGTTTGCCAAAGTGCCCGGGAGCGCCGACGTGTGGAGCTGTAACTACGGTCAAGGACAATATATGTCCTTTATGGCCCACTGGGTAAATGTGGTTCCTCCCCTGCCACACCAGCAACTCGGCCAGGTGATGCCGCTTCCCTCCAAGTTCTCACGCTGTTGGTCCTGCGACAATGTCCGTCTCTGCCTCCTCATCCTCCACTGTATCCTCATCCTCCACTGCAGGGATAATTTACAGTGCTCCTCCAGCATACCACATGTGCAGGTACGGGGTGTCCAGCTGTTTTGCACCTACAGTTTGCCTGGAGCCACTTTTTTGACAGTCGCCAGGACTACGGGATGAACAACTCCACTGATTCATGTCCTGGAACACATACTGCTAAATCTGGCTGGCCAGGGGACTACATCTCACGGCCACATGAGCCCTGTGGGGGCTGAACTAGAGGAGGAGAAGGGGAGGCCATTCGAGCACAAGCAATGCGTAGAGAAATGGCTGGTTTTTCTACACAGGTGACAGGAGAGGTGGAGCTGGAGCAGTCAGAAGAGCTACAGGATGATAAGGAAGATGAGGCTGAGGACCCAGACACACCGCGGTAGTGGAGATGGAGGCAGGGAGTCTCTCCAAGTCACTTGCTCAAATGGCCCGATTCATGCTCAGTTGCTTGCGTAGTGACAACCGAATTGTCACCATTCGGCAGAGGGATGACTACTGGCTCTCCACCATGTTAGACCCTCAATACAAGTCCAAAATGGGGGCCTTTTACACCCACTGAGAGAGAGGATAAACTGATCTACTATCGAGACATCCTATGTAGTCAGTTGGTCGCTGCCTATCTGCGCCATCGCCCATCCTCACGCAGGTCTGACTGGGGGTGCCTTCTGCGCTCATGTCCCACTGCCATGTCTGCTGGGGTCGCAGCAGTACCAGCTCCATCAGAAGCAACTGAAGTCTAGAGTCGCTGATGAGCAGTTTTCCTTACCCACCTACTGAAGAAACTACTCACCAGCAGCTAGACAGAGCAGAACCTAAACGAGCAGGTTGTGGCATACTTGGACAGCACCCTGACACCCCACATTGAAGATTCCCTGGACTACTGGGCAACCAAGCTCGATTTGTGACTGCAAATTTATATAGGGAAAAATCTGTAAACCCTTGTACTGAAAGCAACGCCCGACATTTCTGCCAGACCTTGTGTATCATGAAAAGTGTAGGGTGACCTGTCATCTTACCAGAAAGCCCACCATGTTCCAATAGAGTCACTGGGGAATCATGACCTATGATGTGCGCCACCAACCTGGCAGATGCACTATCCCCAGGAGTCCTCCCCCATCCCCTCAGCTGCTGCAATTGGGACGAGATGTAGTAGAGCCATGCGTTCTCGACTGAAAGCCCTCCCGCCTTTTTCCCCCTGCAGAGTGTCTAGTCTAACCGAGCTTTTTATGACACCAGATCAGTTCCCTAAATAGTCTATCTATTTTAATAAATATCCTACTGAGGTATCTATATCGGGAATTATGTAGGACATACATGACTTTGGGCATGATAATCATTTTAAGAAGGTTACTCCTCCCAATTTCAAACATCGCTAATTTGCACCAAGCCTTAACCTTAACAGACATTGAAGTCAATAGCGGCTCTATATTATGCTTAATATAACTGCTGGGGTTCGCGGTAACCAATATTCCCAAATACTTAACTTGATAAGCAACCTGTAATGGGCTGGACTGGGGAAGGAGAGTCATATCAGATTCATCTAGCGGTAGGAGAGTGGACTTGTCCCAATTGATACGGAGACCAAACCTATCTCCAAACTCCTGTATAAGTGACATGATAGGACCTGAGGACCGTTCCACATTTCTCACATAGATTAGCATGTCAACCGCATACACCCTCTCTTCCCAGGTCCCACAGGGAAATCCTATGATCCTGTCAGAGGAGTGCAACACACGTGCAAGTGGCTCAATAGCGATGGCAAAAGAAGGGGGATAGCGGGCATCCCTGGCGGGTTCCCTTGCCTAGTCTAAATGCCTCCGATATTCCCCCATTAGCCCGAATCCTAGCCGTGGGACCATTGTGCAGCAACTGGACCCAGGAGATAAAGGTCTTCCCAAATCCCATGACCCGCAAAACAGCTCCCAAAGAGAGCTCCATTCAACACTGTCGAAGGTCTTAGCCGCGTCCAATGAAAGGATGGCTCGACCTCCGACTGACCCGATCCTCCTCTGGATATTAAGAAAAAGTCATCTAAGATTTACCGAGTAGATTTATCAGGCATGAAACCCGCCTGATCGCTATGAATAATAGTGGAGATGACCGACTGCAGTCGGTTCGCTAAAACTTTCGCTAAGATCTTAATATCAGAAGTCAACATCGAAATTGGTCTGTACGAGTCAGGGAATTTGGAATCCTTACCGGGTTTGGGCAAGACCACTACAATGGCCTCTTTCATAGAGGTGGGAAGATTCCCTGCTAAAAGGGCATCATTAAAAATATAGTGGTGTCCTGCTGCCTCATCTTCTGTTGGTTTTTAAAGAACTCTATTGGCAATCCATCTATCCAAGGGACTTTCTCATTGGGAAACGATTGTAGCGCCAATTCCAACTCAGTGAGTGTCAAAGGACCATCTAGACATGCCACACTTTCCGCTGATAATCGCGGAATCCCAATCCCTTCAAGATAAGCAGCTATATCAGTAGAGTCTACCTCTAGTTTAGTCCTATAAAGGGATAGGCGTGAAATACTGCTGGAATATCCTCATCTGTCGTGGCAAGAGAACCATCAGTCCTCTGAATAGACAAAATTTTGGACGGGCCCTCCTGGGCTCCAATAACCCTTGCTAGTAGCTTCCAAGAACTGTCCCCTGTCTCAAAATACTTTTGTTTTAAAAACTGCGATGATCCGCCGTATGCAAGAGAGATGTTGATTCAACCCCACCTGTGCTGCTATAAGGATTCCTCACTAGCCCTGTCAGGTGAATTTACAAACCTTTCCTCCGCCTCCACTACTAAAGCTTGCAACTTTTTCTAGGCGTCCCGGGTTTTCATTTTATGATGACTAATCTTTTGGATGTAAAGACCTCTAGTATATGCTTTGCATGTATCCCACACCACCCCATAGACACCGACCCCACATTCTGCGCAAAAATTCCCTCAGTTCCTCCACAATACCATTCTTCCCATCTACCAGCTGCAACCAGAACGGGTTAAGCTTCCATGTACCAACCCCAGGGGAACGCCTGGTGCCCAAGTGCAATTCTAAATAAATCGGGAATGGTCGGATAGACTTCTAGGTAAGTATTTAACCTCAGCCACTATCGTCAACACTTCAGGCGTTCCTATAGCTAAGTCAATCTAAGACAATGAGTGATGAGAGCTAGAGAAACATGAAGTTGATTCCTCACCCATCAAATGTCATGCAGGTCCAATTCTCGCAGCACACTAGCGAAGTTGTCCCTACTCGCATCCGACATCCCACCCCTATCTAACGTTACAGAGGGACAAGTATTAAAATCTCCTACTATCAGTATAGGACAGTGAGGTAGCTCCTCAACATACCTCATAATCTCCTTTAGCACCTCACTACTATAGGGAGGGGGAATGTGCACAGCTACCAATATGAAGGACCAATGATAACAAGTACAGTGGAGACATACATAGCGTGCATCATCTATACGGGACGAATGACACACAAATGGCAGTGATTTATGCACCAAAACACTTACACCCCTGGAATGTGAAGAAAGTATAGAATGATACGCATGACCAACCCACGGCCTGTGTACGACCGAGGTAGTGGTAGGAGATAGACGAGTCTCTGACAGACAGATTATAGCGGGTGAAAGCGTTGCAACGCCAAAAGCACCGCGGTTCGTTTAGTCAGCTCTTCTAGTCCCCTAACATTCCAGCCTATTATCTTAAGACTATTCGCCATAAGGACCCACAGTACATCATAGCCAAGCACACCTCTCCAGTCATACGTGTTACCTCCATACTTCCTACATACCACAGAAGATCCCCAAACTCGTTCCATCGCCCATCCCACCCATTCCCAACTCCCAAAACTAACCCAGAAACATAACAGGCTCCGGCAAGGATAAAATCCATACCCTGAAAAAACAAAAACAGGGCCAAAAATTTCCTCCAGTCGACCAAATACAGTTGTGTTCAAAATTATTCAACCCCCACTGAAATTTAATGTTTTGGCCAGTTTGACATTAAAATGTGAATTCCCACATCAAGATCTTATCTTAATAAACAGTACACAATGCTATTAACATCAGTTAAACAATTTCTGCATTCAAATCCTACAACTGCTTTGATTTAGCTGCCAGTGGTCATGTCCTGGTTTAGTTCTTGTTTTACAGGATAAGCATGCGCAGTTGCTATCTGGCAATTCAGTGCTCATAATGCAGGGATTCCATCTCACGTGTCTGCTTACTAGGTCCGTCCTGAAAGTTCAGGGCAGGCATGTGTCTGAGCCTGTGCAGAAGTCCCTTCTGCCGTCTAGAATGCTTTTCAGTGGATCTAATTCTGAGTATGTTCAACTAGCTTCCACCATGGCCCATCAATGAGAATTCAGATGTCCAGATGACCATGCTGGTGAGGTCAGGGGAAATAGCATCTTGCAATAGAATGGAAGTGACCTCACAAGCTCAAATGGACCACCCATTTCAGCCTTATCATGAAAAAAGATACCAAATATATCAACAAAAGAAAGAATTCAGCACAGTCCACCCTTCCCCACCACGTGGTATGCCTCCATTGCAGGTACAACACTGAGCACTGGCACTCATGGCTCAAAGATAGTTAGTAAATATGTCACACAGAAGTTTCAAACCTATTTAGAGAAAATGTTGAAAACAGGGCACCTACAATTGGCTAAATAGATGACATTTATTATATAGTACATAAATGTACCTTTGTTTTCTCCTGCAAATCTTCATTAAACTCCAAATTTTCAGAAACCTTTAGATCTTTCAGTGCAGTTCTTGTCTCACCAATCAGTGTGTGTCTGGAATATTTGTCAAAATCTTTCACCTTTGTCGAAAAGAAAAAATGATTAAATATATTTGATGTACTGTATTTATTTGTGCATTTTCAATACAACTATCCCTAGTATTCCAAAATATTTCCTTGAACTACAGTCTCTACAATGTATTGTCAGCATTTAGTTCTTAGATTGAAATAAAGATCCCATTACAATATGATGGTAGAGGCACACAGCTCACAGATTAAATCCAGGAGACTTTTTCTACTTCCAAGAAATGAATGACCCATATACTTATGGTACCCTCTGTTGTACATGGCAGCTATTTATAAGTCATTCCCATCAGTAAAGAGACACACACAAAGTTACAAACTATATCCTACATGGAAATTTATACCTGTGCATATTTTTGTGGTCAGTGCTATTTATCATTAAAGGAGTCTTCTGAGATTTTTATACTGATGACCTATCCTCTAGATAGGTCAACAGTATCTGATTAGTGGGGTCAGACACCTGGGACCCCACCGATCAGCCGCGTTGAGAAGGCAATAGCAATCACAGTAGCGCCACGGTCTCCTCTTAGCTCACCAAGATCAGCGCTTTACATTGTATAGCAGCTGTTCTTGGTACTGCAGCCAGCCCCATTCACTTCAATGGTGCTGAGGCTGCTCCTAGGCCATGTGACCAATGAACATGACATCACATGGCCTAGAGCAAAGCTGTGAAAAGGATAAATTTAATATTTTAATAAAAAAAAAAAAAAAGAGGGGCAGATGACTAAAAAAATGAAAAATAAAACAAACTATTTACTGAAATATAAAATTATTAAAACAATTAACACCTAAGTATAAGATTTAAAATGGGTTTTCTCATGATGACAACCTCTTCTCTAAGGCCTCTTTCACACGAACGATACAGATTGTGTCAGGATTGGTTCAGGGTGCATTTAGTGAAACTCGCACCATTTTGCGAGTTCAGTCAGTTTCGACTGCGATTGCGTTCAGTTTTTTCTGCGCTGGTGCAATCCGTTTTATGTTTCAATAATTTTTATTAATATTTATGTCACTATACAAACATCCCCACTGAGAATAATCAGTGACAAATGAAGTAATAAAAGTGGTACAAAATGAAACTGGAGACAGGTACACAAAATACAAGGTACCACATATAAAGATCATTAAGTCACAATGGAAGCAGTTATCACATGGAATCATGATACAAAAGGAGCAGCGGTGATGCGGGTGGATCCAGCCAACGAGCCGCTGAGAGAAACAGTGGTCGCAGTATCAAGCATCAACCATTTGACTATGGTAGGTAGAGCGTACCAAAAGGAGAGAACAAATAAAACAAAACAAAACAAAGATATAGTCAAAACCATTAACCTAAATAATAACATAGGTCTCAGAGATTCACATAGCAAGGGCTTGTGATAGGGTCATGTTTAAGTTAGAGATACTAGCCTGTAACCAGTGTTTCCATTGTCTGGTAAACTTCCCAACATTGTGGTCTTTATAGGCCATAATTTTCTCATACCGGCAATTGGTATTGACCCTAGACACAACTTCCTCCTTAGATGGGATCTCCGGAGACTTCCATTTGCTAGCTATAGCAATTTTTGGGGTTATGAAGAGATGGGCTATTGGGACCCTACTGTGAGTCGGAATGTCAGACATGCTCATCAGAAATAAGGCTTACAGTGCGACACCTGCAGGTGAAACCCGCACAACTTGGAGGCAATAGTAAAAATATCTGACCAAAGTGGACCTACTAACGGGCAGGCCCACAATATGTGTAAGAGTGTGCCTTTATGGCCACAGCCCTCCAACATAGGTTGGAGACACCTGGGTAGATTCTACTAAGCCTTGCCGCAGTATAATACCACCTCAAGCATGTTTTAACGGCAGCTTCATACATAGTTATGCTACGAAAAGTGGATGAGATAAATTTAAATGCTGGCTAACCAGTCTGACTCAGGGATTACTGTCTGGAGTTCCCTGTCCCACTCACACAAAGGTAGGGTTTTGGAGAAAGTGTCTTTAGAGCCTAACGCCCTATACCATGGCCTGATTCCCTGTTTAGTAAGAGAGGCCGGGGCTGACCACTTATCAATACAAGCTTTATGCACCAACACTTGACAAGGGAAATCATGTTGCAATAAATGCCATACTTGTAGATATTTGAAAAAGTCCCTATGAGGGAGGCCAAATTCTAGCTGCAAGGCCTGAAATGGTTTAACCCCACTGTTGTCATAGAGTTGGGACACATTTTGAAGGCCTAGTGAGCGCCAAGAGCCAAGCTCCATTTCAGGAAGGTGTAATTCAACCGTTTGCATCGGAGCAATTTCTTTGATAGAGATCGACTGGTGTAGGCTATTGCGGTGGAAGGAGCACCAATAATGCACTGCCATTTTTAAAACGTAAGGCAAAGGTGGGGGTTTGAGTGGAGAGACACCAATGCTGTATAGCAATATAGCCCGAAGGTTTTTGTGGGAGCTAGCTCAGATTCTATCCTCATCCAAGGAGTAGCTGTATCCTGCACCCACCAGCTCCTAAGGGCCTGTACTTGAGTTGCTAAATGATAGTCTAGTAGATTGGGAAGACTCAGCCCACCCACTAACTTGGTTTTAGTAATAATCACCGCAGTCTTGGTTTCACCAGACCATACAAATTTGTTTACCATACTCTGCACTTTTCTGAAAAAGGAACCTGGAACTCTAATGGGGAGCATCCTAAAGAAAAACAGCAGCTTCGGCAGGATAAGCATTTGGAAGGCAGCTATGCGACCTACCCACGAAACTTCATATTGGCTATAAGTTGCAATATCAGTTTTAATAACATCTATGAGTGGAATAAAGTTATGTTCAAACAGGCCAGAGATAGTTGGGGTAATTGCCACACCTAAGTACTGAATATGATCATGCCTCCAGTCAAAAGGAAATCTCTTTTTAAAGAGTGTTAGATCAGGCACATTGAAAGATAGGACCTCTGACTTGATTTCATTAATTTTATAGAAGGAGAGACATCCATATGACTTGATTATAGATAGGGCGGCTGGAAGGGATTCAGTGGGGAAGGAGAGGGTTAATAAAATGTCATCCGCGTATAATGACAGACGATGTTGTTCATTCCCTATTTGGATCCCCGTAACCTTCGGGTGATTTCTCAAAGCTTGTGCGAGGGGCTCAATCGCCAGTATGAAGATTAGCGGTGAAAGGGGCATCCCTGACAGGTACCATTAGTCAAGGGGAATGAGGAGGACAGGGCTCCATTAGCAAAAACTCTGGCGGTAGGGCCCGAGTAAAGAGCCTTAATTGCAGTGACAAAAGGAGTTCCTAGTCCCATGGCCATGAGTGCCGAGAAGGCGAAGGACCATTTAATGCGGTCAAACGCCTTCTCGGCATCCAAGGTGACAAACACCGCCTCCAACCTTCTACTGCTGACGAAATCTATTAGATTCAGGGTCCGGCGGGTATTGTCCGTTATTTGTCTCCCTTTTACAAAGCCCGATTGGTCAGCTTTTATTAACGAGGGTAGCACTGTGGCTAATCTAGTGGCCAGTACTTTCGCATATAATTTCGTATCAGTATTTAAAAGGGAAATGGGCCTGAAATTCTGTGGTCTATTAGGGGTTTTGCCCGGCTTCGAGGGTCACTACAATTGCCTCAAGCATTTCAGCTGGGAGTCTACCTTCAGTAAAAGCGCTATTGAAAACCTGTAGAAGGTGGGGAACCAGTTGATCCGAAAAAGTCCGAAAAGTTTTGAAGTATAAATTGGATAAGCCGTCAGGGCCTGGGGATTTGTTAAGAGGAAGGGCAGATATGAGTTTAGACACTTCAGTATGAGTAACAGGGCTAGCTAATAGATCCTGTTGCTCTGAGGTCAGAGACGGGAGGTTTAAAGATGATGAATACGCATTAATTTCATACTCAGGAGCCACATGCGTGTCTGGTAGATCTTTAAGATTATATAGCTTAGAGTAATATGAGACGAATTGTTCTACCATACCTTTTGGGTCATATATTCTATCACCTGTGGAAGAATGAACTATATGGGGAATTCTCGATTTGGCGACTCTTGCCTTCAGGCGACTAGCAAGCAACTTGCCTGCCTTATTGTCTTGTGAGTAGTATTTTGCCTTGATCGATCTTAGTTGCCTTTCATAATTAAAGAGGAGATGTTCTCTCAGTTGCGTTCTAAGGGAGCAAATCTGTTCTGCCCTCTGTGAGGAAAAAGATTCTTATTAAGGGTTTCTAATGACGTTAATTGAGAAAGTATGGTCTGCATCTTCTGTTCCCTGCGTTTTTCACCTGATGGCCTAGCTTGATCAAAATCCCACGTATGAACGCCTTATGAGCATTCCATAATGTGAACGGGCTGGAGACGGAGTCACAGTTTAAGCTGAAATATTCTTTTAGGGACTTGAGTAGTTCCACAACCTTTTTCTTCACATTGTACGCTTCCTGAATAGAGAGGGAAACGGCTGCATGGTCTGACCACTATAACATCAATTTTAGATTGGAGGGCTAATTGCAAAAGGGACCTGCTAACCAAAATTAGATCTATGCGAGAATAGCTATTATGGACTGAAGAGAAAAGAGAAATTCCTCTCCATTGCATGCTGCAGCCTCCACATGTCATATAATTCTTCCCTCCTTAGTACGAGGTTAAGAGTAGGGTATGAACTCCTGCTACTCGCTGTGGAGTCCAATTCAGCGTCAGGGACTATGTTAAAATCCCCACAGGCTATTAAATGACCCGTCCGTACACTCGCCACTTTCGCAATGACTCTATTCAGGAAACGTATTTGGTGTTTGTTGGGTGCATACACTGCTAATATGGTGTAAGAAACATTATTTATCGAGCAAACCACAATAATGTATCTGCCATTTTCATCAACTATTGAAGATTCAATGTTCACAGCAATTGAATTGCTAAAGGCCAAGACAATGCCCCTCTGTTTTTACTATAGTGAGACTGCAATATCAAAGGATAGGAACGGTGTTTGATCCTATGAGCATCTGAACTTACAATATGTGATTCAGGCACACACAGTATGTCAGCTTTCAATAAAGTCGCTTCCGACCATAAGTATGACCTCTTTTGAGGGCTGTTGAGGCCTTTAGCATTAATAGTTACAATATTAAGAACCATGGGGACTGATCAGGATATTGCAAACCATTGCGACCCTATACACAAGACGTGAATCTGTGAGACTGAACAGAAAAAAGCAAGCATATAACACTAGCAACATATGCCAAAACTGTGGCGTAAAGGTGCTAACCTAAGTAAAGCAAGTCTTACAGGACCAGAGATTACCCAAAACAAGATAAGGGCAAAATCCGGATCAGACGATTACCAGGGGGAAAAGTTCAGTTTGAAGCCTGGCGTGGGATGAAAGCTCCCTGGCACTTCAAATGATGCAATGTAGTCAGTGCTTGGTTCCCTCTTTGCTCCCACGGTGCGCCACTCAGGTTGTAAGCGGTTCTGTGGAGATGAGGAGGAGGTTTCCTGAGGTGGGACGGAGATGTTCCAAGATCCCAAGAGGCGACGGCCTTCATCTAACAAAGAGATTACATGTTGTTGCCCTTCTTGGCTGAGAATGAGGCGCACAGGAAAGCCCCATTTCTATAGAATTTTATGTTCTCTGAGCGCCGCTGTAATTGGGGCCAATAGACGCCTTTGTCGAGCGTATCTCGCGGAGAGATCCGTATACAGCTTCACCGATTGATACGGTGCCGGAAGTTCTGGAAGCTTGCAGGTCGCTGACAAAACCGCCTCTTTAGTTTTATAAAAATGTATCCTAGCAAGTGTGTCTCTAGGAGCAGTTGATGGCAGATGTTTGGGCCTAGGGACTCTGTGGGCCCGATCTAGGATCAAGTCCTGTGCAGAGCATGAGGGTAATAGTTGCTGCATAAGCCCTTTCAAATATTCTGGTAGCTCGGCTGGTCCTGCAGAGCATGAGGGTAATAGTTGCTGCATAAGCCCTTTCAAATATTCTAGTAGCTCGGCTGGTCATTTTTCTTTGGCTTGGAGATGTTCAAGCTCAGCCACCAGATCTTCATGGGAATCAATGAGATTATTATGGGAGGTAGCAAATTCACCCATTTTATGCTCCACATGAGACATCCTAGTGTCCAGGTCTGAGATGGAAGCTTGAAGTGGAGACATTAAAGATGAGACATCATGGCGCAGGGTCTCGCCCAAAGCAATCATCATGTCTCTCAATAGGGTCCCTGAGGCAGGTTTATCAGTGGTGGGGAAGACCTGCAGCATCTGTGTGATAGACCCATTCGCTAGAGCTCCTTCGCTACCTCCTCAGAGGTGACGGCACTGGATTCCCATTGTCCCCGTTTTCTTTCACATGCGAGGAGGATGCGGAAGATGGCGTCTGCTCTGCCGCGTGACCTAGTGCAGGGAACTGTGTACTGACCCTCCGCTGCTCAAGCTGTCTCTCGTAGGTGTCGGGCTATGTGGCAGGTGAGACGGAGTCCACTTGGGCTGCTTCGCTTTCTTGCTGACCCGGAGGAGAAGCTGTAGTCTCAGGGTTGGTAGCCGGCACACGTGAAGGCCTAACTGAGGGCTCCGTACTTGCCATGTCCGCTCCATTCTCAAAGAAAAAGCTGATTTTACCCTGTTTAGGGTTAGTTTTCTTCCCTCTTGGCATGCTTGAGGGTGAGAGACAGGAGGTGACGCTCGTTTCAGGTATTTTAAGTAGCTTTAGAGAGGGAAAAATGCTTTTCCAAGTCGCTATGTGCCGGAGCACAGATTCAGGCAGCCATTCAGCTTGGCAGCCAAACCACGCCCCTGGTGCAATCCATTTTGATGCGTTTTTCACGTGCGTGAAAATAAACTGAAGGTTTACAAACAACATCTCCTAGGAACCATCAGTGAAAAACGCATTGCACCAGGACTGTGTTGCGTTGTTTACTGAAGCCCTATTCACTTCTCTGGGGCCAGGGCTGCGTGAAAAATGCAGAATTTAGAACATGCTGCGATTCTCATGCAACACAGAACTGTTGCATGAAAAAAAAACAGACCCATTGAAATCAATGGGTCAGGATTCAGTGTGGATGCTCACGCATCACACCAGCATGGAAAATTTTGCTCGTGTGAAAGGGACCTAATGACAGAAGCCATACATGCCAACAGCCCAATTCTGGTGGGACAATATTTACGAACAAAATCACAAAAGGACAGGATTTTTGCAAATGCGCACTAAATGTGGGTGTTCTAGGGTCTTTTGGTGAGATCTTGGGGCTGGCTTAAAACTCCAGCATTGGCTCCTGGAAGTTCGCTCTGTGGACACTGCAAGGAAAATGTGAATTGCCAACAAGCTTATGAGTAGCTGGGTCTCTGCCTATTGAATGGCTCTCCTGAGCAAGAGATTTCCCTATAACTACTCCATGCACTAATGATACAGCTCCTTTAAATTCTTTAAAAAAATACATGGCACAAACAGTTCACACATGTTAAGGACTCAAATCACAGATCCGCAAAACCACAGATCCCAGCCATGTGCATGGCACCATTTTTCAAACTCCTGTACAAATGTCCTATCCTTGTCCACATAATCGACAAGAATAGGACATGTTTTACCTTTTTACAGGGCTGCGGAACAGACATACAGATGCAGACAGCACACCCAGTGTGCTGTCTGCATCTGTTGCAGCCCCAGTGAAATGAATGGGACCGCATCCAATCTGCAAAAATGCGGATCGGATGCAGACCAAACATATGGTCATGTGCATGAGCCCTAACACTGTAGAGATTTAATAAGCTAAATGTGCCAAAATCTTTATTCGAAATCCTTACTGTTTTAAGTGTAAAAGAGAAAGGAAGGGAGCACTTCCAGGTATAATACCTCCTATGTCACTGCATTAATCACCTTACCAGATCGAGTTGTGCAGACCAGGCAGGACACTAGTGAAGGGCAAAGTTCCTCCACACTAGGAGGAAAGACCATGCTGCAGCTCTTGTTCGCTGTACACTGCACGGAAGAGGCCAGAAGAGGAGCGAAGACAGAGAAGCTCCCAAAGGTAGCAGGTAAAAACAGAGTGCTGCAACGGATACTTCGAGGTAGGTGTTTATTGTATAAAACACATTAAAAACAACAGCTGCGCATTTTGTTGGCGGTCCACCACTTTCATCAGGTGCCTGTAGAAGGTGGCGTACCACTCGAAATGCATAGCTGTTGTTTTATATTTGTTTTTATGTGTTTATATCCAATAAACACCTACCTCAAAGTATCCTGTGCAGCGCACTGTTTTTATCTGCTACCTTCGAGAGCTTCTCTGTCTTCATTGTTGTAAGTGATAACTGATATGTACATCAGCTTCCAGCTGGTGTAGATTTCAGTCTGACGTGGGGACTATTAGAGGAGGTCTATCAAGACTGGCATAGCACACACCGGTCTTGATAAAACAAGATAAATAAATTAATCAGAGCCTTTTTGCATCTCACTAGACAGTTTTGTAAAGGGTCTATAAAAGAAAGTAAAAATTAAAGAGCCACGTCTTAACAACAAAAATTGACAAAACGTAATGATGATCAAAAGTAAGGCAATGAAGAGGTGGTGTAAGGGAAAAACGTTCACCCAGCGTTTTTGCTGGATCCATCATGGATCAGCAAAAACACTTCCGTCATGATGCAACCATCTGCATCCATTATGAATGGATCTGGTTGTACTATCTTTAAAATAGCCATGACGGGGCCGTCATGAACACCTCTGAAAGTCAGTGGAGGACAGATCCGTTTTTTTTGTGTCCCCATATCGGGGACAGAAAAACACTGCTTGCAGCGTTATTATGTCCGCGATGGGGACGCAACCAAATGGAATGGAATGCATTCTGGTGCATTCAGTTTCATTCAGTTCAGTGTTGTCCTCATTGAAAATAAATTGGGATAAAACAAGCATTTTCCCTCACTATTGAGATTGTGTAACGGATCTCAAAAGCAAAAAGGGAAGCGCAGATGTGAAAGTAGCCTAACATGTCTAGCAAGATACACCAAATCTATGAGACACTAATGAATTTGGCGCACCTTCTACCTGCCTGATATAGTTTTAGACTAACTGAATTTAAGACCATAACATTATTGCAATAAATCTCCCTAATGTTTTTTCATATTTAGCTAAAGAAAAACCGTTAGATACTATACCTCAAGCTTTAGACTTATGGATGATAATGGGTAATTCTTCAGAGAAAATGAAAAGTCTTCATCAAAGACAGGATTTCTGCTGTTTTTAACTACCCTGGTCTCACACTCATGGAGGACAGATTGAACTTCAGATTGTGGATCATTGGCTTTGGAGAGAACTCGAATCCTTAAAAAGGATCTCTGCTGTATTCTGGAAGATCTGTAGCTTCAATGACACTGAGGATTAAGGTCGATGTGTTTTTATTATAATGAAGATTAAACTTGAGTTTTCCTCTGGGCCCTTGAGGATGATCAGAGTCACTGCCCACATCATCTAGGCTTTCTGTACTTGGTGGTGAGGGGGTCAGGTGTACTTCCAGTTTCTCCATTTCTTTCTGCATGAGTTGGATCTAGTACAATGAAAAAGCAGAATACCACAAATAAGATCTTTTTATAAAGCCTCTGCCATCTTTATTTTTTGGAGAACTGAATAATGGGATAGTATGTAACTACTTTAATGAGTGATTGTTATGAGCAATTGTAAATGTGAGGAACCTGATATACAAGACAGCTGCCAGAGTGTAAGAAACATTGTGAAATGGGTATTCTCATCTTGGATATGTGTGGCATATCCACAAGATATGCCATAATTGTTTGATAGGTTTGCAGTTGGGATCTACATCTACCTCCAGAACAGACATTTCCAACTCTTGTCCCAACTGCTGAAGCTCCCACTGCCATTGGAGAGTTGGTCAGAAGAACTTCTATGGGACTTCCAGAAACCGTGTAGCACAGGCATCTCTGGTTTCCATAATCCTGATCATTTCTCCATTTGCTGCAGCTGCTTCACCAGCAATAGAGGGGTCAAGTGGCATTCTCGAGGTAGATCCTGACCCGAGAGGAAGGACCAGCATCTATCACACATTTATGGCAATATTCTGTGGCTATGCCATAAATGTTTAATATGAAGGGGTTGCCTTTCCATGAAAACAGCATCTAAAAATAAAGCTGGCAGGTCTGGTTTTTGTAACCCCTAGCAGGAAAAAAATCAGTACATGGAATCCATTTAAATGAACAGCAAGAATAGGAGATACGCTCTAGCTCATAGAGAGGGGTCCCAAGACTGAGACCCTGCTCTACAAAATTGGCTTTGCGTACTGGCTGTACTGAGAAGAAGAGAGGGATCCAGGAAGGTTACTCGGTATTTTTATGATAGATGACAAGATGTTCAAGGGTCTTTCTTGAACAAAAGGTGTCATTAAACTTGCCTTTGAGTCCTGTTCCTTTCTTGCAAACTCAAAAAGACAGGGGATAAACTTTTACGAGAATGTTTCCTTCAGTTTTCTTTTCAACAACTGAACCGCTGTTGAGCTTCTTGTCTGCAAAAGGTAACCGTCACATATGAAGAAAAAAAGGAGTAATGCAAAATCTCACTGACGTTATATTGCAGGCCAAATTACAAACACTATTTTCTAAAATCAAGTCAACACATTTTTAACCTTTCATAATAAATCACCAAGCAACCTTAGGCTAGGTTCTTATTTGTAGCGCTGTTCAGGTTTCATGCTCTGGTATAGAAACAGAAAAACTGCAGCATTGGATCTGGCATATACTGGACATCAATTACTCCTACTAGATCCCACAGACTACAATGAGATCCATTAGGTTTCCATTATGGATCCCAGCATTCCGTTAAACAAATTTTCACAGATTCTATGACGGAGACTCCTACCAAAATCTCTGCCGCAGAAGTGACCCTAACCTTTAGATCCCAGCATGCATGTTACTAATGAGAAATACACTGAGGGAGATATGCCAATATATTCATGACAGTTAATGGAGAAAATAAATTGACAATTAAATTGACATTGAATAAATAAACAAAATGGATGGTATAGGCATGTTCAAGTTAAGCAGAAAGGTAAGGGTAATAAGGCTGGAAAGATCTAAACACCCTTATGTAAGCAACTGGATCAATGGAAAACACATGTGAGGGGCTGCTATTTTAAGAGCAAAGGAGCTAGGATCAGGAAATGTCCCATTGCGTTCTGCATTATATTAGAGCTAGAGAAATGGTGGATTAAAAGGAAAAAAATACAAAATGTCCTTCCATATTGACTGAATGCCATCAGTAAAATACAGTATAAAATGTCACACAAACAATGCTTTTTGGGTCAATATCTTTTTTTTAAAGAACTGCTACATGCTCCAGTGTGGCATTTTTTCTGATGTGAATGTGCGGCTTACCTTTCACAATTAATGTTGCTTTATATGAGTAATACTGGTGCATTTTCCATGCTAAAATAATGAGAGCAGTCAGGAACAAAGCAATTGCAAGACCCAGAAGGCTGTATTTCAAAGTATCTGAAAAATGCAGATAAACCTGCAAGGATAAATATCGGAAGCTCATGTTCCCTAGAAGAGAACACAGACAATATTTTAAATCCAGCCTATGGAGGATCTCACCATTTAAAAGCTCTGTTTGCTGTAAAGAGATAAATGTAATGAAAAGTTAAGACACACACAATATATCACCCATCTAGGCTGATGAGCACAGAACACAACATCATTTGACTTGAGGAATACAAAATCATCTGACATCTTCAGAAACCTCTTGTGCCTAAGGTTACTTTCACACTCGCGTTTTGTGCGGATCCGTCATGGACGGATCCGTTCAGTTATCATAACCGTCTGCATCCGTTCAGAACGGATGCGTTTGTATTATCTTTAAAATAGCCAAGACGGATCCGTCTTAAACACCATTGAAAGTCAATGAAGGACGCATCCGTTTTCTATCGTGCCAGATTGTGTCAGTGAAAGCGGATCCGTCCCCATTGACTTACATTGTGTGCCAGGATGTTCTCAGTTTCGCCAGACGAACACAATAGCGCTGCATGCAGAGTTTTGGTGTCCGTCTCCAAAGCGGAATGGAGACTGAACTAATGCAAAATGATGCATTCTGAGCGGATCCTTTTCCATTCAGAATGCATTAGGGAAAACTGATCCGTTTTGGAGCGCTTGTGAGAGCCCTGAACGGATCTCCCAAACTGAAAGCCAAAACGCGAGTGTAAAAGTAGACTAAGGCTGAAATAAGACATCTGTCCATCCAGTTCAGCCTGGGTATTCCAGCTTTGGGGAACTTTTAACATTTGGTTCATATCCACTCCATAGCTCCCCCTTAATCAATTCTGAAACAGAAGCTCTTCTTAGTGAGGTCCCAGACCTGTACACATCTGGACATGGTCACGTATGCCACTGCATCCAATCACTGGCCTCAGCTTTGACATGTCCCCAAGCGGCACATGAGCCAGCAGTGACATGCCACTGGATGGGTTTTATAACAACTAGATTTGTACAATATTCAGGATTTGTGTAATATGGATGTAAAATGGCCGTGTAGATGAGGCATAAAATGCAAATTGTTTGTTGAGGTTTTTGGTACCTCTCTTTCCTACTCTTTTCTACTAAAGAAGGGTCTGTAATCAGTATCTTACCCTTTTTTTTCCATTTTCATTCCCGGCCTTTTAAGAACCATATTTTTTTTTTTTTCATTTTCTGATCTCCCAGCCGCATAAGGGCTTTTTTGTGGGACAAGTTTTACTTTTTAATGGCACTGTTTATTTTAACACAGCTTGTATTGGAAAACGGGAAAAAAATCTTAGTAGGGTGAAATTGGAAAATAATGCCAATTCTGCCAAAGTGTTTTGAACAGTACAAATACAGCAATATAAAACTTACATAGTTTTTATTATTTCTTACTTTAAAATTTTTTTAAATCTTTGAAAATAAATATTTTTTGCATCGCCATATTCTGAAAGCCATAACTTTTTTCTATCAAGCTGTGTGATGTTTTTTGTTTTTTTGCAGGGTAAACTACAATTTTTACTAGTGCCATTTTGAGGTTTCACTTAAATGGGGCTGAGCTGCACCCAGGCCAGTAATACTAGTCGTGACGTCACTGAGCCTGCGGTAAACACAGAGACGGCGCCAGAGCTACTGCCGGCAATGCTGTCTTCTGAAACAGCTGATGGGTGGTGGTCCAGGGGGTCGGACCCCTGCAGATTGGATGCTGATGATCTATTTAGAGGATAGATCATCAGTAAGAAAGCTACCGAACCCCTTTAACTTTTATTAACAAAAGATAATAAAAGTTTTAAAAACACATCATTACACAATCTCTCTCTATAGTGTTTAGATATTCAATACAGATAGAGATATCATATACCCTTTAGGGTAAGTTCACACGACGACATTTGTCGCGCGATAGGGCACAACTTCACTGCAACATTTGTCGTGCGACAATTTTTATAATGGGAATCTATGGTGTCGCATTGATACATGCTGCGACTGCGACGCGACAGTTGCAGAAAAATCCATCTTGAATGGATTTTTCTGCGACTGTCGCGTTACATGCAGCATGTCGCAATGCGACACCATAAACTCCCATTATAAAAATTGATGCTGCAACAATAGTGCGACTTACTGTCGCGCGACAAATTTCGTCGTGTGAATGTACCCTTAGGTGTAATTTAACACCCCAGTGGGTCAGATCTATAAATATATATGCAGGGTGGTGGTGGTCAACTATAGCTTTTGCACCAGGACTGAATAGCTTAAAGAGATATCACTAGTAAAGATAATATGGAACCAAGTGTATATTACCAAGCGAGCTGCACATTCTGGGTACAAGGTTTAAATTTTACGTCAAAGAAAGGAATTTGCCAGCACGCCAGATTATGCCTGAAAATAGAAAGCATTTAATTTAATAAAATAAGGTGTCTTAATTGATCTAGAAGCATGTGCAAACTTTGATCAGTTTATACATCTTGTTGGTCCCTGCAATAAGTCATGAATCTATTGGTTGCACAAATAGGTCTTCTTGAGTGATTGTTGACCGAAACATTCACAAGGAAAAGGAATATTAAAACGAACAGGAATCTATATATATAAAGAAGGACGTATATATGTGTGTGTATGTATGCATGTTCAGCGATCACTCAAAAACGCAACCATCGATTTCAATGAAACTTGGTATACACATCCCTTGCTACCTAGAAATAAATCTTTGGGGGAGGGGGTGTCACAGCTCTCTAGGACGTACCGTTCCTGAGATATTCCCAAAAAATTACCTGCGTTAGCCAATACAAGTCTTTCTCTTCATATCCCAACTGCCATACACATGGTCACATGTCCCTTATCAGCCAATAGAAGCTCGCAGTCCCTTAGTCTCCACATACACACAGTTTTACTCCAGGTTTCCATAACAACCCAAAAATTTTCTTCAATGCTTTAGGTCAGCTTTAGGCTAGGGCTACACTAACGACAATAAGTCGCATGACACATAGAGCACAACTACACTGCTACATGTGTCACCCGACATTGATTTCACTTTTTATAATTATAATCTATAGTGTTGCACTGCAACATGTGACATGCTGCAACTGCGACACGACGGTCGCAGAAAAATCCATATAAAAATCTCATCTTGAGATGAGGAGTAGTTAGAGATGAGCGAATTTTTTACAAATTGTTAGTCAGACGAATTCTACTGGATCAGAATTTGAAACGCATTAAAAAACAGCTATTTCCCGGATGCAGAGAGCCTGTATATTGGTGTAGAACACTGTGCATTGCAGAAACATGCATAGGTAGTCCGCTTTGGTAGTGAAACAGTTACTTTGCGTCTATATGACAGGCGTGACTCTTAGAATCACTTCACACTTCACTTATTTAGTTCTGTGACGGGGCCAAAACTGACCAAATAAGTGTGAACTCAGCCTTACAGGTCAATGTTAGCGTCAGATATAAAGAACCGTGCAGTGGCCCAAGATTGTACTATAGAGTGAAAGAGAGCACTCCTTTTACACAGTCAGCTGATTCCACATAGATTTCTACAGAACCTGTTCTGTTACATGCTGATGCAGCAGTAAGTTTGTGTTGACGTCACTGTTTATTTTTCCCTTCCCTGATCTGTCATGAAAACAACCCCAAAAAATGGATCCTGTCTTTTCAGCATCCACCTTTACATGGTCAGTATTTGGTCAGTAAGCCATTATTATTGCTAAGGCCAAAAAAAGAGTGGATCCAAAACAGAGATGACACGCAATTGGAATGTTTGCATGTCTTCTGTGTTTTGTACCCACTCCTGCTTTCAGCTTCCAAATCATGAGCATATTCTGAAATTGGGACCGTGTGATATAGTCCTTATGGATGCTCCAAAGACAGTATCTGTTTTGTTTATCATTTTCCGTCCTTCTGACAGCTCAGAAGAAGGGTAAAATAAATAGTGATGTCAACAAGGCCAAACAGGACACTAGTGGCCTCGTCACAGAAGTGGAGAGGTGGCAAACGCATGAGGAGTCAACACAGAGGCCCAGTTACGGTATGGGGAAGGTGGCTACTTGTCGGGCATTTTCATGAGTGTATATGATACCTGATCATATTATAGTCAAAATGGATGCTCATTGTCTTTAAGAGACTGAATGAACCTTGAATGAGTTTTGCTGTATGGCTGAAACAGGCCAACATAAGGTCATGCCGAGTTCAGTCTGTAAAAGTTTATACTGAATACAAAGAACATTGTATTTTAAAAGTTATTGCCACAGATGTGGGCTTATCTGTTGGGAGTACACTGGATTCTGCAGACATGTCCGTCTGAAGAGATCAAGGCCCATTCATATCATTATGGTTCATAGATCAACAGTGTGAGAAACACTCAAAGAGATGCCTAGAGGTCTATCTTTAGTCATTTCAAAATGTCCAAGTTAATCCTTATCTCTAGGGTCAAATGTATATAATACAAGAGTGCCATAGTTAACTCTTTATAGTATGGTGCTAAAAGCTTACACAACAGTACCATCTGGAGACAGATGGATATCATTACACCATCCTCCATAGTTGCATTATGGGTAAATATGATCTCATAGGATCATTACCATATGAGCATATGATTATAAGATCTTAATCCAGGAGGATGTGACATGAGATAAGGGGTGAAACAAGAAGAAGAACATTCCAAGATTCCAGGATTCAGCATTGTCATCAACATCATGATCATAGCCAGAAGTGTGATTCCTACTAGGACTTGGTAAGAGACATTTTATTAAGACTAATTGGATAATGTGGGTGAAATCATATCACCCAGATTGGCGAATTCATAAACACATTAAGTAATTGATCATCTCCATATGAGATGTAGTCTTAGGATATTGTGTGGCTTCATTCTACCTGCAGAAGAATCAAGACTCATAATCTAGCAAAGTATTAAATGATTATATATATTTTTTTTTTTTTCCATAGTAACATTCTTCGCCAAGCTAGGTGATAAATTCCCACTGAAAATACTTGTTCCAAGTTCTTCCCATTTATGTTGTTTGTCTTAATAGTCTTACCAAGTCATATATGTGAAAATAGTCCAGGATGGGAAGGAAGGATACAGTTATCTCTTCTAAGTTATATCCTTGTATGGATTTGCCCATTCTTGAAGTCATGTGAGGTATAGTTGGTTAGAGGGGCAGAATGTATTTAGCATTCCATATTAATGCCCATCCTGATATCATGAGGTTTCCTCTGAACAGAAGTGATGTATATAATTTAACTTCTTGTTTTAATATCCTAACCAAATAATAGCTTTGTTTTAATGAGACAAATTGTTCCTACTCACATGCATTGTTTAAGCTTATGTTGCTTTATATCGATGATATCAGTGTTTATTTACTTATTTTAAGCTTGTAATGCTTTATATCAACGTCGTATATATTTATTAGCATATATAATTGTGTTTATTTACTTATTCATGTTTAGAACCTTAAAAACCAATAAATCTGCATGTATTATTATTTAATGTCAAAACTACATCTACTACTACTAGCATTAATGTCATTTCCCATGATAAGAACTTATTATCTGAGGAAATAGTCGGCCTCAGATGTGAATTGTATCGATTGGGTTATCTACAATTCACCAGGTCATGATATCTTTATGACCTTAATTAATAATTCTTAATTGAATTATTATAAACCCAACAAACCACAAAGAAGTCAACATAACTGGTCAGTCACAGAGTGGTGAGGGTGCCAAACTCATGAGGAGTCAAAACAGTGTCCCAGTCACAGAGTGGTGAGGGTAGCAAAAGCATGAGGAGTCAACATGGTGGCTAGGTCACAGAGTGGTGAGGGTGGGGGCAACAGTAGTGGCAGTAACAGCACAAGATGTTGGGTGGCATGAATATTCGGTGCACTGACAGCCATCAGATGTGTCAAATTGAATAACAGGCCTGTATCTTGTAATAAAGTTGTACCATTTAACTCCATTGGACTAACTCCTTGAACGTCTTTTCTACTCTCACTTAATAAGCTATCTCTCTACAAACCCTCTTCTTGACCCCTTACAGTCTGCCTTTTGCCCCCTCCACTCTAATAAAACTTCCCTTACTAAAGTGTCTAACGATCACCTGCCAGCAAAAAGAAATGGTGATTATTCTCTACTGATTCTTCTGGATCTCTCTGCAGTATTTGATACATAGACCACAAACTCCTCCTTACAATGATCCACTCAATTGACCTAAAGGACACTGTTCCCCACCTTTAGTGTATCATTCACTGGTTCTACTTCTTCTCCTCTTCCTCTTAATGTTGGCGTTTCTCAGGGTTCAGTACTAGGTCCTCTACGCTTCTCCCTCTACACAGCCCCCATCAGACAAAGTAGATTTGGCTTTGGTACCATCTCTGTGCTGAAAAAACCAACTATACACTTCATCCCATGGCATCACCCTGCTTTACTCCAAAGCACCAGTAACTGTTTGGCAGCTGTCTCTAACATCATTTCCTCTCTGTATCTAAAACTGAACCTCTCAAAACGGAAGTTCTTATCTTTCCCCCATAGAATAACCCACCTAAACTTGATATTTAAATTTCGGTCTATGGCCCTACCATAACTCCTGTGCAACACGCCAGCTGTCTTGGGCCGCGTTTGACTCAGATGTTGCCTTTTTTCCACATATCTAATAGCTTACATGCTCTTGTCGTCTGCACCTCAAGAATATTTCCAGAATCTGCCCTTTTCCTACAGTGGAAATGGCAAAAACTCTTGTTGTTGCCTTGATTCAATTTTCGTCTTGACTACTGCAACGCATTACTAAATCGGTCTCCCTCTCACTAAACTCTCCACAATTCAGTCTGTCCTAAATGCTGCAGCCAGGCTCATCTATCTATCTACCTGCTATACTGATGCGACTAGCCTGTGCCAGTCACTTCAAACTCTCCCACACAGCTCTCCACAGTGCTGCACCTCCATACATTTCCATCTATCACTCTACTCGTGCTCTCCGTTCTGTTGCAGAGATTCTCTATTAATAAAGCTCCCGCTTTGCTGGACTTGAGCATATTAAACGGACAGCTATACATCTGAATGGCAGCCATATAATACTACATTTCTCCTGTAGTGGCCGCTGCAAAGGAAATGCATGGGTGGCAACACACATATACTGTATTAGTCGGGTTCATGTACTAGCTTAGTTCTATAAATTTCCACTGTGTACTTGTGATGCAGATTAGTTTTCAGTCTTGTTGGATTATATAGCAATGACGTATACGGCACAGATGGCATTCTGTTATCATGAAAAGCTCCATATAGCAATAAATATGCTGTTTGTCTATGACTTTTCCTTAGTTATCAGAGAACAGTATTGGTACCTGGAAGATTAGAATAAGGTTGGAATGCCCAATGTTGCCCAGAGACACTGGCTTTCTGAGAAAACTCTGCAGGAGTTATCTGGAGAAAACCACAGCTACTATAATTAAAGGGAAATCACCTGTATTAAAAGGCAGATACTGAAACATTCTTTTCTAATGTTTTTATTTTATGGTTGTATATTTTTGTTCTGTTGCTTATAAATGATTACGAGGGCGAGCAGCCATCTTGCCTCTGGTGCAGTTCTGATCTGTGAACAGTGGGTCAGAGATGGACCAAAGAAACAGAAGTAACCTTTGCAGAGGTCATTGTGCAGGAGGGAGAAAAGATGAGCTGTGACCATCACCTGTTGTGAATGGTGGATCTTGTGTTACCTATATATAGGCTCTACCTGTCATTATTATCACAAGCAAGATTATAATGAGATGCCTACTGAAAAGTGATCTCTACAGAACATGAAGTGTCAGCCTCTTGTGAAACTTAGTGATCAGTGCAAAATAGACAACATAGAAAAAGAAAAGAAACACCAAAGTTATATATAGCATTTAAACATAAAAAAATGATTTAAGTTCTCCTGAAGTGTTTGATTTAGTAAATATTTGTATTCCCCATGACATAACAATTCGAACTTGTTTTCTTAGAACTCTGTGTTGAGCCATTTCTATATTATTCCTCCTAGCAATGTATGAATAAATTGAAAACAGGTGTTGCCATTCTCTTGTCAAAAGAACGTGCCTCTACATGTCCTGACCCTAGCAGCACTGATTGGACAGAGTTACAGTGGGTAGGGACGTACTCCCCAACTGGTAACACCTAGCTGGTAATTCATTCATAACTTTCTAGCAGGAATAACAAAGGGGTGACACCATGCAGAGTAATAGGAAAGGATGCAGAATTGTTATTTCATAGGAAATAAGGGGGCATTCACTAAGCTGTAATACTCCTAAATTAGGCGTATTTCAGGCGCAGCTGTTTTGCAGTCCGTTTTTGGTTTCAGTAGTGTCTCTGTTTCCATTCCGCTTCCCTTCCGTTTCCGTATGGTTTACAGTTTTTGTGGATCGCAAACGGAAACATTTAATAATGTTTTAACAGTAAGAACATTAAAAAATTGGGCTGGGCATAAAATTTTCAATAGATGCTTACGCAAAAACAGAACGGATACTGGAAGACATACGTATGCATTCTGTTTTTTTACAGCCCCATTGACTTAAATGGAGCCACAGTACGTGATTTGGGGCAAAATGTAGCGAAACGGAAAACGGAAATGAAATGCATATGGAGTACATTCAGTTTTTTTGCGGACTCGTTGAAATGAATGGTTCTGTATATGGACGGTATACTGAACGCAAAAACGGCCCGTATACTGGAACGCAAAAATGTTTGTGTGAACGAGCCCTTAGACGTAGAAAATGATCTAAATGTAAGACAGCTAGGAAGCTTGCGCTGGATGCGCTGAAGTTATGGAGAGGCTTGCACCTCTTGATAACTCCTCCAGATTGACCGCTAACTATGGGGCTTTATTAAGACCAGCGTTAATACGCCAATCTTAATAAATGTGCCCCAAAAGTCTTTATTAAAGCTTGCATGTCTGGGGAACTGACAGGTCCTTTTAAAGAATAGGTCATTTTCTAACAATTTCCCTTTAGTTTCCTACCTATGTCTAATATAAACGAAAAGATCTTACTAAAATAAAAAAATTCCACTTTAGATTGCCGTACAGCTGTATTACACAGCCCAATGTGGCAGATCGATTGTCGGGAGGAAGCGTTCCTCCCAGCAATCGCCTGCTCACTAGAGGAGGAGACAGCTGCTATTAAATGTTACGATCTCCTCTGCAGCATTGGGAGGAGTGATTGTTATGCCATGGTTCGTCCCCATGCTGTATAGGAGTTTGTTGGTGGCAGATCGCGATTAGACACCACTAATTTCTAAAAGATTTGGACTGCCTGATGAACAAGCGTTTGCTCATTCACTGGGTAATCGGCGGCAGTATTACACTGCCAGATGATCGCTAATGAGCTGTGGCAGTATTACACTTCAAGATGATCGCTAACGAGCATTCATACGATCGCTTGTTACTGATAATCTGCCCAAAAAAAAATCAGGCAGTGTTATACAGACTTTAGTTTTACATAAGGGTTTTGGAAGAAAATGCCTCAAGTTATTGTAGCTTTAGGTTACTTTCACACTAGCGTTTTAGTTTTCCGTTATAGAGATCCGTCACAGGGGTTCAGTCCCGGAAAAACTTCAGTTTTGTCCCCATTCATTGTCAATGGGGACAAAACTGAACTGAACTAGAACGGAATGCTACAAAATCTCTCTGTTTAGTTGCGTTCCCATACCGGAGACCAAACCGCATCATGATGTAGTTAGCTTTCCGTCCTGGGATGCGGAGCAAGACGGATCCGGCATGACTCCCAATGCAAGTCAATGGGGACAGATCCGTTTTCTCTGACACAATAGAAAACTGATCCGTCCTCCATTGACTTTCAATGGTGTTCATGACGGATCCGTCTTGGCTATGTTAAAGATAATACAACCGGATCCCTTCATAACGGATGTAGATGGTTGCATTATCAGTAACTGAAGCGTTTTTGCTGAACCCTGCCGGATCTAGTAAAAACGCTAGTGTGAAAGTAGCCTTAGACAAAGAGTAGAGAGAGTTTAGATGACTGTTCCGGATGAGGAAATATGCTGATACTGACATAAATCACTACACGACACAAGTTAAGCTCTGCTTGCAGACAGTTAAAGGAACGCTTCCATAAAAAAATAAGTTATCACATATTAACCACTACAGCATATGTGAATATTTTTACTTTTCTTTATAAAAATGGTTTTCTGGCTCTAATTTTAAAATCACTTCATGTATTCAACTTTCTGTCCGGGCTCTTTAACGTCATCCTTAGCACAACAAAACGTCTCACTTACAGTAACTTTTTCAGACCATCAATGCGGCCAGAAAGAGTGACTTAATTAGAGCATCACACTTATTCTGTGGGCATCTTTAGTAGGTCTATCAAGGGAACAATAGTGCTGTAATACTGTTGTCCTAATTCTACACCCACTATTATAATGAGGATAATCTTGCACGTGCCATCTTCTTCTCATAGCAGTAGTAAACAGACCATGGATTACCTATCTATATAGGAGGTTTTATCATTTGTCAGTTTGTGTTTAAATTTCAGTGCTAACCGACTGCCAAAATAGAAAGAAAAATGGCCAAAAATTCTACATAAAAAGGAGTTTGAAAAAAAATATATCCCTGATAGACATTCTCTTTAAAAAAAAAAAAAAAGGGATGCCCTAAAACCAATACTCAAAAAATAAAAATTAAGATGCAGTATTTAAAAGGGTGCAGTTAACAGTCTAAGCAGTTGCATAAAAGCAAGAAGTAGGTCCCTGGAAAAATTCAATCATGTGTTAACACAACAGAGGTAGTTGTCTTGAATTTATCATATTCAATGTGCGTCCTGTAAGTCACTGTATTGTAGAGTAAGGGTTCGTTCACATCTCCATTTTGTAACTCCAGTAGTCTGCTTCAGAAAAGGAACCACTACAGGAGTTATAGTATCTGGCATAGACTGACACCGCCGGTGTTCCGTGAAATTATGGTACCTGTAAAAATCTGTTACCCTCGTCACTTCCGGTAGTGACGTAGCCGCATCGGAGGCTTGAAAAGGATTTCTGATCTGAGAGCTCGGCACCTGATTGGCTGAAAAGAAGGCGTTTTGGCGCCTGCGCACAACCAACCTGGGTACCGTAATTTACATCCAGCACCTGTGAGCGGGAGGGAGGTTTTCCCGCAACATGATAGGCTGAACCACCCGGGGTACATAATTTTAACAGCTCCTTCACAGATCATAGCTGTAAAATTAGGTACCTCGGTGGTTTAGCCAATCATGTAGCAGGCAAACCTCCTTACCTTCCCCGTACCCTGTCTGCTTCAAAAGGAGGCAATCTGGTTCGTGCATGCACGATGGCCAGAAACTTCGAAGGTACCCTTTCTCCGTGGATGTAAAATTACAGTACCCAGGTTGGTTGTGCACAGGCGCCAACACGCCTTCTTTTCAGCCAATCAGGTGCCGAGCTCTCAAATCACACCTCCTTTTAAGCTGGAAGTGACGAGGGTACCAGATTTTAACAGGTACCATAATTTCACGGAACACCGGCACCGATGGATCCCCTTTCACATAAATGCAGACTTTCTGGCAGAAAAATAGTGCTGCATGGAATAAGGGGTCGAGCGGTGCCCGGTGGTGTCTGGCTATATGGTAACCAGTGGCGTACCTAAGGTGTTTGGCACCCGGGGTGGGTCCTTTCTCTGGCAACCTCCCACCCCCTCAATACTTTAAAACACTTTTCCCCCCTCACAGTAGTTACTGTATGCCTATTTGTGCCCCTCACAGTAACCATGCCCACACCTTTCGCAGTAGTTATGCCCACATTTTGTCCCGCTCACAGTAGTTATCCCTTGATTGTGCCCCCTCTAAGTAGTTAAACCCTCATTGTGCTGCCTCACAGTAGTTATTCCTTCATTGTGCCCCCTTCACGGTAGTAATGCCCTCATTGTGCCCCTCTCACAGTAGTTATGCCCTCTCTGTGCCCCATTCAGAGTAGTTATGCACTTATTGTGCCCCCTCACAGTAATTATGCCTTCAATGCCCTTCTTCACAGTAGTTATGCCCACATTGTGCTCCCCTCATGGTAGTTATGCCCACATTTTGTCCCCTCACAATAGTTTTGCCCACATTGTGCCCCCTCAATGTTAACAAAAAAACAAAAAAAAAAAAAACAGTAACTACTCACCTTGTCCCGTTCCTGATGAGATCACCTCCAGCACTCCCCTGCAGGCTCCTCCTACACCAGGGTTTCACAACTCGGGACCCACCTACCAGTCATGTTTTCAGGATTTTCTTAGCATTGAGCAGGTGATATAATTAGTGTCCATGCATCAGGACTTAACACAGGCATTCATTCTGTGGGATATTCTCAAATCCTGACCGGTTGGTGGGCCCCGAGGAAACCCTGTCCTACACAGTCTGGCAGTGCGATCTGTGCCTGAAGAACTGAATGATAAAGCAGACCGCCTGGAAGAGGAAGGAGCGCAGAGAGCTGAGAGGTCAATAAGTGAATGGACCAACAGCTTCCCGGTGCTCTAGCAATGAGCTCTTCCATCTGTATCGATGGAAGCACTCATCGCATCCGGCACCACTCTGACAGCTGGCACCCAGGGCGCACCGTCCCCCTTGGCATGCCACTGACGGTAACTCCAGTAGTCTGTTCCTCTGCCAGAACAGACTACTGCAGTTACAAAACGAAGATGTGAACTTAGACTAAGAAGTGCGTGCTGATTAAAATATTTGTATTGCATAATACTGTATATTCACCTTCAACAAGGATGTGGATATCAGTCATGGGAATACACCAAAAAACTTTTCATTAACACAGGCATTAAACTATTAGGCTTTAAAAGGTGTACATAGAGTCTAATCCTTGTAAGAGTAGATTAATACATAAAGCATGAGAATCCAGATTTTAGAAAAGGTGATGAAAAGATTTGCATAACAAAAGCTATACTTCTGTCGAGAGCATTTGCCATGTCTGGTTGATGAAATATTTGCTGGGTAAATATTTAACTTACCATAATAAACCTGTTTAACCCTCTGCAGACAGTATTCGCCTTAATGAACAAGCCCTATTTTTCAAATCTGCCACGTGTCTCTTTATGTGGTAATAACTTTGGAATGCTTTTACTTATCGAAGCGATTCTGAGACTGTTTTCTTGTGACACAGTGCACTTCGTGTTAGTGGTAAATTTGAGTTGATCTGTTTTACCTTTTTATAAAAAAAATCCTATTTAAAAAAAAAAAAAAAAAAGTGTGGGGCACATAATAGGCACTATACATAAGGGGCACATATATAAGGCACTATACATAAAGGGGCACATAGAAGAGGAGTGTTTTCAACTCCGAAACGCGTTGTCACCCACATGTAAATAAAAAGAATTGTCTCCAACAACTCATGGTCGTGTTATTGCGCCAGGAAGTATCGAAAACAGTGGACCCTAATTACTCCACACCCCTTACTGTAAGGTCTATGGCCAATCCGCCCCTGCTCCTGCCCCACTACCTCATTACTTTATCGACCACTAAAGGTCGGACCGCCCTGAATGGGCTTTTGCCATGTTGGCTACCTGTTGTCCACTGTTTTCCTTTGTTCTTTTGTTTTTTCCTTTTACACAGTTTGTTCCTGAGAAACTCGCTGCCGAAACGTGTATCAAACCACGCCAGACCTCACCTTGCTGTATCAATGTGGATCGGGAATGCCACTTGCACAGAGGGACTATGAGTACATGCTATGGGGATAAAGGTATATTCACTTAATGTGAGAGGGCTGAACTCTCCTTACCGGCGCATGCAGCTATGCTCTGAACTACTGAAATCAGAATGTGATGTAGCCTTTATACAGGATTTACATTTGTTGACGACGGATGTGCATAGATGCATGCATTGTAGATTCCGGTGACAGTTCACTCTCCGCTGTTAGGAAGAGGAAGACGGGGGTCTTAATTTGTGTTAAAACTTCAGTTGCATTTACCATGAAACGGTGCATCACTGACTCCACCGGTAGAGATGTCATACTAACATGTGAAATTGACGGGCTAGTGTATACATTGGTCTCGGTGTACACTCCAAATGTCCGACAGCTGGCCTTTTGTAAAAACTATGCAAAAAGTACAAAAGTACCTATAGGAGAAGTAATCATGGGAGGTGACTTTAATATTCCAGTTAATACGGATCTTGATTACCGCTCAAAACAAAATAGCCATCGTATTGACCGTCAAGCGGATGAATGAAGGAATCACCTTATCATGATATCTGGAAGTATCAACACGGGAGAAGCACGATTACACGTTCATCTCTTCGGTTCACAAAATGAAATTGAGGATTATGAAAGCCACCCCAGCAATCAAAGCCCCTGGTCCTGACCAGTTTACGGCAAAATATTATAAGACATTTCACCCCATCCTCCTCTCATGTATGGAGAAATTGTTTAATGGCTTTATGACTTCTAGCTACATACCCCCGACATGCTCTCTGCCACAGTTGTTACTCTGCCCAAACCGGGAAGCCCCCACTACACCAGCGAATTTTAGACCAATCTCATTATTAAATGCCGACTTTAAAAAATATTCGTTAAACTGCTGGCTACCAGGATCAATGCATTCTTTCCCTCCTGATTGCCACTGACCAGGTAGGTTTCGTATTTGGCAGGCAATGTAGGGATGGCACTAGGCATATGATAAACCTGCTCCAGGTAGCATAATGGTCCAGGAACCCCACAGTCTTTGTCTCCTTAGACGCTGAGAGCGTTTGATAGAGTCCACTGGGAGTTCCTGGACCAGATGCTACAGAAATTAGGGTTCACGGGCCATATATTGACAGCTGTTTCCGGTCTATACGCTAAGACTTCTGTCAGGGTTCTGGCCTCTGGATACCTATCCAAGGCTTTCCCGATCACTAACGGCACAAGGCAAGGATGCCCGTTATCACCCCTCATTTTCACCATGGTCATGGAACCACTAGCGGAACTTCTTTGCTCTTGCTTGGACATATCTGGTATCCTTGTAGGTGAACGCTCTCATGTTATTGGGCTTTACGCCGATTATGTCATTCTGACATTAACCGACCCATTAAGATCCTTGGAAACAGCATCCAAGCTCATAACTCAATACTCCTCACATTCCTATTATAAGCTTAATGTCACTAAAACTAATGTCTTACCCATTATTGTATCCGAAGGGACGGGAGACAACATCCAAAGACAATTCCAATATAATTGGGCCGAACAGACTGTATACACCTAGACGCCCTCAATTTCCCCATTACAGTTCTTGAACATCACATTCCCACTTTATCTCTCTCCAGATGGTTGGAATGTGGCATTGATACATTAGGTTCCTTTTTGTAAATTTATCAATGGTAGACTTCGAAACCCTACACTCTAAGTTTGCGCTACCTAACTCCCTTTTTTTATCAATATCTGCAAATCTGTCACTTCTTCTTTACAATACCCCAATCGGTACTTCAGAATAAGAGCTAAACCACTGAACAGGCTTTTTGCAGCCAACTCCCCACTACGTTCTAACCTGTCTGTCTATTTGGTACTCCAACTTAGTAGCGGTTAATACTGATATTAAACAGCAATTCATGCTCAAATGGTAGGCAAAGCTGGGAAAAGAGTTCCCACTGCCCTCGTGGCAAGCTGCACTATACTGGTCTATGAAGTGTTCCCATTGTATTAACCCTACAAAACAGAATAGGAAAATTCAACTCAGATGGTACATGACCCCAAACAGACTATCACACATTATTCCAAATGATTCCCCTTATGCTGGAGAGGGTGTGGGAAATCAGGTACCCCAACTCATATGTGGTAGCACTGCCCGTCTGTTAACAACTTCTGGTCGGCCATCTCCAACATTATCAGTGAGGTTACGGATCTGCTGATATCACTTTCCTGAAATTAGCAATCCCCTGTATAGGCCTTGCAGAGATTCCTACATGTGCACACTGGATTGTGGCCCACTTTCTTAATGCTTCTTTGGAAAATGGCACACCCTTCTACAACCTTGGAGGTAGTGCACCTGGTGAATTTCCATATGCATTGCGAACTTGTATTTCCTCCTACAATGTAATCCAGGATAGTAGCACATAACCGCTGGATGATGTGGCTCTCTAGCACCTATGCAACACCTTTACCTTCAAGTCTCAATTGATACTAAGTGGCATTGACATGTAATGCATGATAAAATATTCTATTGTCTGTTATCACCCTGTACCGAAGGTAGCTGCTTGATGATTTGTATGCCTCAACTATCTACCATGCACATATTTATCCTCAGGAACTCCTACGTATTGCCTTCACCATTTTGTTATTTGTCCTCTATGTTATGTAAGACGTCAATTTTCATTTTTCAAAAAACCTCAATAAAAACTTATTGAAACTCAAAGAAGCATTATACATAAAGGGGGCACATAAGAGGCACTATACTGTACATACAGTGAGTACATATGAGAGGCGCTATGCATAAAAAGGCACATGTAAGAGGCAATTTACATAAAGGAACAAATATAAGAGGCACCATACATTAAAGAGGCACATACAAGAGGCATTATATATAAAGGGGATACCTATAAGAGGTGCTATGCATAAAGGGAGCCCATGAAAGAGGTGCTTTGCATAAAGCAGGCACTATACATAATGGGGGCACATATAAGTGGCATTATACATATAGGAGGCACTATACATAAAGGGGGCACATATAAGTGGTATTATAAATATAGCGGGCACATATAAGAGGTGCTATACATAAAGGGGGCACATACCGTATTTTTCGCCCTATAAGACGCACCGGCCCATAAGACGCACCTAGGTTTTTAAGGAGGAAAAAAAAAATAAAAAATTTGAACCAAAAGGTATGCCTAATGGTGTTATGTGGGATCTGGGGATGGCACTGTTATGGGGGGTCCGTGGATGGCACTGTTATGGGGGGCACTGTGGATGGCACTGTTATGGGGGGCACTGTGGATGGCACTGTTATTGGGGACTGTGGATGGCACTGTTATGGGGGATCTGTTGATGACACATAAATAGCATTTTACGCTATGTGTCATCCACAGACCCCCATAACAGTGCCATCCACAAATCCCCATAACAGTGCTATCCATAGAATGACCCCCAATAAGGAGGAGGGGCCGGCATCTAGCTCTGTACTTACAGCGGGCCCGGTGCAGTCACTGTATTCTGCTACACCGGGCCCGCTCCACTGTAGGAATCCTAACTGCAGGCAATGCTGTATGCTGATTAAGGTACCGTAACAGTAGTCTTTTATGCAGCCTGTACTTACGATACTAACTTTCCGGCAGGCAGCAGGCAGGAGACTGAGCTGGCGGGCGGGCGCTGAAACGTAACTCACTATGTCACGCGCCGGCTCTCCCTTCTTCATTCATAAAGTGGGCGGAGCCGGCGCGTGACATAGTGAGTTACATTGTCAGCGCCCGCCAGCTCAGCCTCCTGCCTGCTGGCTGCCGGAAAGTTAGTATCGTAAGTACAGGCTGCATAAAAGGCTACTGTTAGCATTGCCTGCAGTTAGGATTCCTACAGTGAGCAGGCCCGGTGTAGCAGAATACAGTGACTGCACCGGGCCCGCTGTAGTTACAGAGCTAGATGCCGGCCCCTCCTCCCTCATCCCTGCCTACTAATACACCCGCCACCACACTGCGCAGCATGCGGTCGGCGGTATACAAACTGAAGTATTCGCCACATAAGACGCACTGCCTTTTCCCCCACTTATACGGAGAAAAATACGGTAAGTGACACTATTTATAATGTTGCTTTAGCACCAAAGGTTTCATTTTCATAAGGGGTAACAGGAGACAATGCACCCCACAATTTGTTATACATAATTCCTGAATACGGCAGTCATAACCTGCATTTATAAACAGCATTCAGTAAGTAATGGAGCCCTACCTGGATTTTCTAACATAAAAAATTATAATCTTTTAAGGGCCATATTTTTTCATTGACGGAGCTATGTGAGGGCTTGTTTTTGCAGGACAAGATGTAGTTTTTATTTGAATCCATTTTGAGGTACATACCACTTTTTGGTCGCTTTTATGCCATTTTTTGGGAGGTGTGCAAAAATTGCAATTTTTATGGTGTTCTCCATGATTATACATTCCAGTATATATAATATGATAACTTTGTTCTGTAAGTCAGAACAGTTATGGCATATACCAAATTTATGTCTTTTTATTTTTACTACTTTTTCAGCATAAAATCACTTTTATATTAAAATAAATTATATTTTGCATTGCAATATACCAACATTCATAAAATTTTATTTCCAATGTAATTGTGTGGAGCCTTGTTTTATGCGGGACGGGCTGTAGTTTTTCTTGGTATTATTTTGGGATACATATGACTTTTTGATCACTTTTTATTTAATTTTTGGGGAAGGCGAGGTGACAAAAACAGCAATTCTGTCACTGTTTTTGAATTTATTTTTACGGCGTTCACCATGCGGCATTAGTAACATGATCCTTATATAGATTAGGTAGTTACGGATGCGGCAATACCAATTTTATTTTTCATTTTTCAATCAATTATAAATCAGCAGTTATGGGAAATGACAATTTATTAATTAAAATTTGTATTAAATTTCTTTTTCTTTTTTGTTTTTTACTTCCAGGGTCTGTCAGGCTCAGATACATAGCAAGCCTAAATGCCTTTGTAAGGTGTCCAGCTGCCATGGTAACCATCATAATGGTGCCACTGCAGCACGGCGGCCCGATGGGGGACAGAAGATGCCGTGGGTGGCTACTGACCGTGGCATCTAAGGAATTACACCCGGGATTGGTGCCAGAATGGATCTCGGCCACTGCAGCAGGGTGTCAGCTGTATATTACAGCTAACCCCCATTGCTAATGGCAACGGCTCTGTTCCTGAGCCTCCGTCATCTCAGACAATCCTGGGCGACCACATGGAAGACTGCAGAGGACATCTGGAGCACAAAGGGGGCCATGCCTGATTTCAGGCTCTGATCTCCAAACTGAAACTGACATTTTTACACTACCTATGCTCCGATTGGTTTGTTTGCACCAGTCTGATTAGTTCCTGGCCAGCTTCTCCCGTGTCTCTGCTCTCGGTGAGCAGAGACACGGGAGACAATGGTGGCATTTCACTAGGATATGCTACCAATGTCAGATAGAGCAGGTCCCAGAGGTGGGACCCACACCTATCTCCAGAACGCAACCACCAAAGTAAGCGGTGGACAGCTGCGCATGCACGGCCAACCTCTATTCATTGCTATGGAAGTTCCAAAAATAGGCAAGTGCTGGCTCTGCTATTTCCAGCAGTCCCATAGAGGTAAATGGAGTAGTAGCTTAACTTTTTCGATGCATTCTCTATTCTTTTCTATGAGACTTCCGAAAATAGCCAAGCACTCTCGCACAGCTATTTTTGGAACTCCCATAGAAATGAATGGAAAGCAAAGAGGTGCACTACTGGTGAACTTCACTTCTGGGAGCATATTCTGGAGATCAGTGCAAGACCTAGAGATGGGAGCCACACCACACCTATCTGACATCGGTGGCATATCGCTAGAATATGCCATCAGTGTCTGAGATTATAAAACCTTTTAAAGGCCATCGACACTTTGGAGGGCAATTTTTATTGTATTTTACTCATTTTGGGACAAATAATTTTTAAATTGGTCTTCATTAACAATTTTCAAAAGATTTTGTTCTACAGGCTTCAATTTCAGTGCAACTACAGACCATTTCTTTCTGCTTTTCACTGAATCCGTCAGGGAGCTGACCTGATAACTCAATCTGTACTTCTTATTTGTATTATCCTGACAGCTTAAACACTCATTATAGCTAAAATATTTTCAGTTTAAAAAATACGGCTTAAAGAGTGTTTATGAGCTATCAGGAGTTCAGCGATAAGGGCTACAGTTCGAGCCATCAGATCATCTCTCTAAAGGATTAGCTGTTGGAATAGGCCGCTGCCACGTTCCTCTGATGGAGGCTTATCTCCTGTGAGAACAAAGGATCGCACATGTTGATTCCACATGCTCAATACTTCTTTTCACAACATCATCCATTGATGGAAGCCTAGCATAACCCCATACACATAAGATAGTCACCAGGTTTGGCCAACTTATGTGTTTGGGAACCTATAGTTTGTACCAGATTTCACTTGATAGAAAATTTGTCTTCTTCAGTCACCCACCTGAATAAAAGCATTCATATGGTCACTTTCACACAGTCAGTATTTGGTCTGTATTTCACATCGGTATTTGTAAGCTAAGGTAATCTAATTTTGTGCACAAAACAAGGACCTCGTACAGAGAACATACCAGCTATGGTCGAGATACACTAGGACCAGATAAAAATAAAATATAAAAATTTTTGGAGGATAATACAGACCTGATTTTTGAAGGAGCAGCATTTCTGCCATTTACAAAGATGAAGGACAGTTACTGTATCTCTCATGCTGTTCAAAATGTTTTCCGGTTTCCTATAATTACATTAAGCAATATACATTAGTAACCAAGCAATCAAAAAGTAGGTTTTGAGTTTTCAAATTTATATTTCACCTCTCCAGCCAGGACAAATTTTGGAAGCTACAGGACAATCATCAAGAACAAATCTTTCATTTACATTCAGCAATTATTCCCTTTGTATGGGAATGAACAATCAATGATAAGATTGTTCGTCCCCATACAGATGGTTTGCCAGTGGCACACTCTTGTTAACACAGAATGATGTGCTGCCAACAATGATTTTATGTACTGCACCAGCAACCTCTCTATCAAACTATTTGCATAGACACATAACTGTGATCAGAGACTCCGTTGCAGCATGATGATACTTTTTCTTAAGATGCGGATTAGGCCTATGGTGCAATGAGGGCATCACCATTGCTCTTGTTGTACCATAGCTCTCCTCCTTCCTATGGCCAGCTCCTCCCTTTTGCAGAGATCGGGCTGCATGGGCGTGTGCGAGTGTGGGTGGCTGGAAGGGTGTAGTAGTCATACTCACCGTTTTCTAAAGCCCCCTGGGCCGGTGTGCAGTAACAGCAAGGGTGCACCTCTTCCGTTCAGGGCACACTCTGGTTCTGAGGTTCTCCTGCCTGATGGTGGTTGAGGTGCCCTTGATGTTGCTGTTTAGAGATGCAAGGCAGGGTCCCAGTTGTCATGATGCCAGCACCTTGTGGTGCAAATGTAATAATGAGACCAGTGTTGGTATAACAAATCCACAGTACTTTACTGAAGCCGGTTATCAGGCGATCCACACATGCACTATTCACATAAAATGCAGTCTTTACAGTCAATTCAAGTTCCAAAAGTTTGTATATGGCGGCTAGCCTCTCTCTCAAATCAAACTGGTCAGTCTCTCTTTTCCCAGCCTAAAGGGATACACTTTCCTTATCATCAGATATATATATCAGTATATAATATTGATGGTATCCTCAGAGGAATACAGTCTCTGAGGAGAGGGCCCTCCTGTCCTTTGGTTACGGTGGGCAGCTTGTAGCTTACACTGTTTCCACCACGTGCAGAGGAGGCTGTAGCCAGATTAGCGGCGATTACATTCTTTGCCATAGTCCACTTAATCCCTTTCGGCTAAACCTTCTATAGATATTTTCCCTTCTGAGGGCTGGCAAATAAGTTTCTTGTAGGCTGTAGCGAAATGGAATCTCCCTACAGGAGCTGCTCGTTGCTGCTCTGAGGTGTTCACTCCTGAGCAATTAGCCATTAACTCCAGTAATCTTTCTCCTAGAGCAGGCATCCTTAAACTGCGGCCCTCCAGCTGTTGTAAAACTACAACTCCCACAATGCCCTGCTGTAGGCTGATACCTGTAGGCTGTTCAGGCATGCTGGGAGTTGTAGTTTTGCAACAGCTGGAGAGGCCAAAGTTTGAGGATGCCTGTCCTAGAGAGTAAAGATGTAGCCAGCCCTGTCTAGCCTCATGGGACCTCCCACTCCCTATAAAACCTTATGGCATTTGTAGCACATAATACATGAAATACAATGATATTAACACTTTCAATGCTTTGTAGTGCACTTCAGGACACTGCACTTGCTGCTTTGCCACTGCCTTGGCATGGTAATCAAAGCAGCCAGGAGGTGCTGGTCACAAAAGGAGCTGAACTTGGGTGCAACAGGAGCTGCGGTGACAACCAGATTACACCAAAGGTTTAATTTGCATATTAATTTAAAAAAAACGTGGGATTAAAGCCTCGGATCAACAAATGAAAAATATTGTTTTAAATCAGGTGAACCACAGCTATGTGTCTATGCAAACAGTTTGATAGGGAGGTCGCTGGTGACAGATTCCCTTTATGTAAATACCAACATAAGTGTGGAGAGCCTAAAGGCAGCCATACGCATTCAGTTGCTGTCTCTCCTGACTCCTCAAAACCTCCAATTTGGCTTGGCCTAACGTGCATGTGTATTTAATGGAGAAAGGGGAGAAAGCCTCTGCCAGGCACTTCTGATGGCAGCTTATCTCCTGGAAGGACAAAAGGATTTGGTGAAAATATTCATTTTGCCCAATATTTCTTTCTTCCAACATCATCTGTTGGGGAAGAGTTGAGAGCTCCCCATACAGGTTAAACTACCAGCTGAAGCCACCGTTTTCATTCGGTTGGACTGACAATACGTACTCTATTGTGCATGGGGGCCTTAACCCCTTAAGGACACAGGGTTTTTACATTTTTGCGTTTTCGTTTTGCGCTCTATGCCTTCCAAGAGCCATAACTTTTTATTTTTCCGTTCACATGGCCATATGAGGGCTTATTTTTTGCGGGACAAGTTGTACTTTCCAACGCCATCATTTAATAATGCATACAGTGTAGTGGGAAGCGGAAAAAAATTCCAAATGGGGTGAAATTGCAAAAAAAGCAATTTCACCACAGTTTTACGGGTTTCTAAATTACGACGTTTGATTTGCGATAAAACTGACCATTTAGTTTTATTCTACAGGTCAGTACGAATCCGGCGATACCCAATATGTATAGCTTTTCTTGCGTTTTGATAGTGAAAAAAATTCAAAAGTGGGAAAAAATTTTATTTTTTTTTTGTCGCCATGTTTTGACCGCTATAACGTATTTGTAAATAAGTGTATGGCGTTGTATGGGGGCTTATTTTTGCGGTGCGATCTTAACTTTTAGTTGATACCATTATGGGGTGTGTAGGACTTTTTGATCGCTTTTATTTAATTTTTTGAGGAAATGAAGCGTCCAAAACGGCAAATCGGCCATTTGGGCGCTTTTCCGTTTTTCTGTTTACCGTATGGGAAATATATTTTTATATTTTTATACTATGGGCGTTTTCACACATTGCGACACCCATGATGTGTATTTTTTATTTTTTTATTATTTTATTTTAATTTTGGGGAAAGGGGGTGATTTAAATTTTTAGGTTTTTATTTATTTTTTATTTTTTTATTTTTTTAATTTTTTACACTTTTATATAGATCCCATAGGGACCTATATAAATCAGTTACCTGATTGCTTCTATCATAAACTCCAATACACTTGTATTGGAGTTTATGAGCATTTACTACTTTCCTATGAAGCCCTATTGCTAACAAGGGCTCCATAGGAAATAGTAAGTGATAGCCTCATGCTGAATAAAAGGCTTGAGGCTATCCCTTAGCAGCTCCGATTCTCCCGATCACCACTAGGGGAGCCGGAGCGCTGCCAGTTTTACTTTCGGTTTTAGCGCATGCAGATGCCGTGATCAGGATTGATCACGGCATCTGCAGGATCAATGATCGCGGTCGGCAGCGCTGCCGACCGCGATCATCAGCTGCGGGGTCAGCTACAGGAATCAGCCGGACTCCCGCAGCGATGGTGCCCGCAGCGGCCAGGAGCGGGCGCCATCTTTAGGGACTGGACACATGACGTACCCATACGTCATGTGTCATAAGGAGTTAAAGGAAATGTGCCACCAAAAATGTTATCTGCCAATTAAAATCAGATAGTAGTACATCTCCTTTTATAATCTGTTTTTACTTTCTGATTGTATATTTTTTCCTAAAAGTTATTATGGGAGCTGCCATCTTGCCTGAGCTGTTTTTAACAGCAGTTGCAAAAGCATTATAAAATTGCTTTATGGCAGCCCCATGGGCTATAGACACAATAGACAGGAGGGGACCCTAATGACTTGGGAAAGTTTTCTAGGCATGCTCTGGGCCCTGTGCAGAGATCATTGTACAAGGATGGAGTAGATAAGATTTAACAATCACCTGTTGTAAATGGTGGATCCTGTCTTATCTGTACACAGAGATGATACCATTATAGACAGGATTAGAATTAGTTAACTGCAGTAAAGTGATCTGTACAAACCAAGAAATTGCGCCAATTATTAGACATAGTGGCCAATGAAAAATTGAAGGATTTTTGGTTTTAGTTTAAATATAAAAAAGTGACATGGAAAATTAAAAATAACATCAAAAATTATTTAAACATATGTTAAACATAAAAAGTGATTTAAACAGTAGGTCATTGTCTGATGACACATTCCCTTTAAGTGTGTCTTGTTCTTTTATGCAGGTTTTTTTGTATAAAGCAAGTCCTGCTAGACACTAGACACCAACGTATACGTGAAGGTCAAATAGGCAAGTTATCTGGATGTTTACTATGTTCACAATTTATTAATCTTACAGTTCTCCTCCCTTCTACAGAAACCGCTGAGAAGATAGCAAAGAAAAAAGCAGTCTTTGTTCTTTGCAAATGGTTCTGCTTTATTTCCTGACACACTTCTTTAGAATTGTAATTCTTTTCCCTTTATCAGAGGGTAATGTAAAAGAACAGTGAGGGACATATTTAAAAAAAAACAAAAAAACTAAAACATGCAAATAAGTCCTTTCCGTTTTATTTTCCTGTGGACACTTAATTTTAGAACTTTTTAAAAATATTTAAACACAATTTCCATTCATTTGGTGCTGCTGGGGTAGTATTTTGTGCTGTACAGTGGCAACTGGCATAAAAGCATTGATAAATCTCCCCATACAGCTCTAAATCACTGCTTCACTTCAGATAATATATTACTAAACTGGCTGCCTCCAGCCACCACTAGAGGAGCAAGGTGCATAGGAATTCACACAGTTACCATTGGCTGCAATGGAAGCTGTAATAATCTCTTTGCACTGGACACCAGGCACTTGACTCAGAAATGTTTTCGTTTAATCCCTTCATTACCAATGACCAAATTGGAACAATTCTTAATTGATTCTATGGCCAGGGAAGAGGGAAGCAAATTACTTTATCTAGGTAGGGCACCAAAACTGAAGGCATCCATAGCGCATCTGGATCTAATCCGCGCATGCTCGTCTGCAAGGGGCCTTACTGGTTGTCCCCGATTATATATCAACTTTTTTCTGTCAGTTACCCCATTCCCCATAGTCCACCATATTATTTTCCATGCCTGATAATCCAACAGATCGTCTCTACTTATCACCCCATGAGTGCCTGTTCCCTTTTTCATGTTTTTGCTTGATGCAATGTGTATGGCCACCTTTAGTTAGGTTGTATGTTAGTCTAACCGCCGGTTATTAGTCCACCAAAATTCTAAAGTCTATAGACTATAAGAATTGGGCATTGTATCATTTTCTATATCTCATTGCAACCTCCTGTATTCCACAGTGGATAAACTTTGCAAATACTCTAGGTATATACATAGGATAAACAGTCTGGGACGTCACTTATTCACCAGCAAATCCAGAAATAGTACAGAAGTTCCAATAATTTTCGAATAACTCTAGTGAATGTGCAATGTGCCGCCCCCAGGGTCGATCGGGTCACAGCTCTATAAGAAGGCCGAGTTGTGTGGGGTGGCCTCAATAGTTTTCTGTGTGTGTCACTGTTCTCCTACCTGGATACCGTCGCTCCCCAGGGTTAGGCTCTGAAGTAATAAAAGGGAGAGTAATGGTGGAGGTGGAGAAATAGTCGAGTCCAGACTTTTATAAAGTTCAACAGCTTTACTTGAATCAACTTGCATCCATACAAGAAGTGGTTTTTCTCAGGCTAACTTAAATATTCTGCTTTATCTCTGTGCTGTGCTAAACTCAGCTTTAGTCTAGTCGCTGGACTTTAGGGCTATTCTGGAACCTTTGGAGTGGGGTGCCTTTGGCTGTTGACCCACTCGCAACACTGTCAGTTAATCTATAAGGAGTCAGGGTGATTCTCATCTCTTTCCAACTAGACTAGACTAAGACTGACTGAAAACGTCCTGCAGCCCCTTCTTTGGTAGGAAGCAGAATGGTAAGTTTCATTCTATCTCTCTGCCATATGTGCTGCCATCTGCTTGTGAACCAGGCATATAACATGTAACAAATAACAGTTACATAGCAGAACAATTAATGCAAAGTGTATAAGGACCTATAATAAATACACAGATTATGGTTAGCCCGTTAGAGACAGTAGCAGGGTGTAGGAATGGCACAAAAATGCTTCTGTGTCCTGCATGTCATAATTCCCATAGACTTTCAGCTAACATTTGGAGCTGTTGTTTTCCCCCACAAACTGCACTAAACGCAGCATGTGCAAAGCCACAAAAATTCAAAAGGTCTGAAAAATGAAACTAAACAAATGTGTGATTCCAGCCTTAGGAAATGCCTTAGAGAAATTTTGAAGAGAGAGCCTGCCTTTAGCAGAACTTTACTAGCAGAACAGATGAGTAGCCCCACCTAAATAAGGACTTCACCTGAAGCAGTAATTATATGCACATTAACGCATTCAATCACTTTTCTCAGATAGCAGTTGCTAGGTGGCTGTCGTTTCCTAGAGAAAATGTAGTTTGCAGGTCAGATTCCTACAAACCCTTCTTAACTTCTTCTGCAGCAAGCTAAGAAGAGAGGAAGGATAGTAGCAAGAATGGTGGTTGTAGCTGTTACTCACTCGGAGGCTCCACTGGGCCATGCAGTGATGGGAAGGGCACACTTTTTATCCCTTTGGGGCACACTCTGGTTCTGGAGTTTCTCCTGCCTGATGGTGGTTGTAGTGTTCTTGATGGTGATGAACTGTGAGGTGCAAGGCAGGGTCACCTGCAGCCTATAGGCAATGATGAGGCGATTTTTTCAGTAAAACAGTTCTTTACTTGAAGAAAGGTTCAAATACAGCATTGACAGTTCAGATTTTGCATGGACAGACAGATCCTCCACTGAACTTTACTATTCCACACTAGAGCATAAGCAACCAGAAATAGGGGTGCAACACTTCACTTCCACTAAGCAACCATGGCGGCCCCCAATGTTAGAGTACCTTTCCACTGCAGGATATAGTATGGTGGACATATCCGAATTCTGCCTTTTAGATTTGTCCAGGTACCAAAACAGTTTTTAACAGTTTATCTCCACAGGGCTTCTATGTGCACCTCCTCTCAACACTAGAATGCCTTTCAAGTTCTCTTTCTCAATTCTTATCAGTTCAATAAGAATTGAGCTAAAATGAGTGTTTAAGAGGTCATAAGATCAGAGATAGGAGCAACATGTGCCTGCAAACAGACAGATTTTTAACCGTGTATGCCAGAAACAGATGATTTTTTTATAAAGACCTATTAAAATATGATTTTTAGACAAAATGAGTAAAATGCAATTATAAAAAAAATTGCCCAGAAGATGTCGCCCTTTAAAGGGACACTGACAGACCGATTTTGCATACTGACATATTGGTATCATGATATCAGTCTCGATTATGTCATTAAAAATATACTAGTTTTACCCCCACCTGTAGTTTCATTTAAGATAAAAATGGGCACGTTTGAAAGGCAATTACAATAAATATAAAACCTAAGAGGCTGTCCCTCTGGCCGTTTGTGCCCAGCCACGCCCCTGATCTCTGAGCCCAGCGCTGCCCGCTGTTAATTTATTCACTCCTCTCCATCCTCTTTGCACCGTAATCCCGCACTGGCACAGAGGCTGCTGCCAGGACACCGCGCGGCCCGGACGTGTGTGACATCCGCACATGTGCGGGATTACGGCACACTGAGAAAAAAAAAAGAGGACGGAGAGGAGTGAATAAATTAACAGTTGGGCGGCGCTGGGCTCAGAGATAAGGGGCATGGCTGGGCACAAACGGCCGGAGGAACAGCCCCTTGGGCATGTTAGGAAGATAATTACCATAAACATAAAACCTATTTTTATCGCAAATGAAACTGCAGGTGGGGGTAAAACTAGTATATTTTTAATGACATAAAGGAGACTGATATCATTATACTAATATGTCTGTATGCAAAGGCTTCATACACACCAAAATATCTGAATTTCTGTGCACAAAAAATTGATTGCCTGTATGTGTATTCTGTTTTTCTCCCACTCCCATGAATAGTAAGGACTATTCTCAGCTGTAAAAACAGACAAGAATAAGATCTGTGCTGAATTTTACAGATTGGGCACACAAAAAAAAATTGTGTGTGTAAGGCCCATTGAATTTCATGGGTCAATGTGCTATATTGTTTAAAAAACAGATACTACACTGAAGGTAAAATACACTTGTGTGCCTGAAGCTAACAGTGATTGAGTGTACTTGCCACTTGCACATTTCAACAAAATTTCAAGCTGTATAACCAGCTTTCTTTTATTATTTTAACTATGTGTTGCATAGTATTTTGTCCTAAAGCTCATTGCTAAAGGTTACATCCCTTCTGTATTTTTTCATATTTCTATGTAGACAGCAAGGGATACCTATGAAGTACCTAGAGAAATAGACAATGACAGTATTGATTGACCGCCACTCAAACAAATGGAATCAGTAGGATTACACTGATGTTATATGATCTATAAATGTTTTAATTAGGGTGGGTTCACACTAGCGTTAGGGATTCCGTTATTGCTTTCCGTTATAACATGGTTATAACGGAAAATAACTGAATCCTTTCTTTGCCCATAGATTTCTATTATGACGGAATGCAAAACGTAAGCCTTTAAAAGGCATTCCGTTTGCTTTCTGTCATAATACAAGTCTATGGGAAGCATAACTGATCCGTCTGGGTCCCGTTATGCAAGACAGAAAACAAAGTCCAGGACGGGAACCAGAAGGATCTGTTATGCTTTCCCATAGTCTTGTATTATGACGGAAAGCAAGCGGAATGCCTTTTAAAGACTTCCGTTTGCATTCCTTCATAAAGAAGTCTATGGACAAAATAATGGATCTGTCCTTCTGTCTTACCCTGGGTTCACACCTGAGCGTTTACAGCGCGTTCAAGCGCGCTGTAAAACGCTCAACAGATAAAACCAATGCATCCCTATGGGAGTGGTTCACACTTGAGCGTTTTACAGCGCGTTTGAGCAGCTGTAAAGCATGCCTATAAACAAGTACTTGAGCTTCTTTTGGGAGCGTTTGGCGGCGTTTGTGATTGACACCACAGTAGTCAATCACAGAGCAGCAGCGTTTACTGCAGCGTTTCCTATTTGCAAAAGCGCGCTGAAATACGCGCGACAAAAGCGCGCGTAAAACACGCGTTTTTAGAACGCTCAGGTCTGAACCCAGGGTTATGGATTCCGTTATAATCACGTTATAACAAAAGGCCATAACGGAAACCAGAACACTAGTGTGAACCCACGCTTACCCTGGGTTCAGACCTGAGCGTTCTAAAAGCGCACGTTTTGCAGCGTTTTTGTCGCGCGTATTTCAGCGCGTTTTTGCAAATAGGAAGCTGGCGTCATGCGTAACAGCGTTCTTGTGATTGACTACTGTGGTGTCAATCACAAAACGCGTCAAACGCCCCAAAGAAGCTCAAGTACTTGTTTATGCGTTAGGCGTTTTACAGCGCGTTCAACGCGCTGTAAAACGCTCAAGTGTGAACCACTCCCATAGGGATGCATTGGTTTTAATCTGTTGAGCATTTTACAGCGCGTTTGAGCGCGCTGTAAACGCTCAGGTGTGAACCCAGGGTTAGAGTACATGGAATTGTACAAACATCATTATTAAAAAATAAAATAAAAATGGTAAACAAAAACAATAAAAATAACAACTAGTTTATTGTTTTCTTCACCATTTTATTTTATTTTTAAATAATCATGATTGTATAATTCCATGTACTCTAAATAAAAATGTATAGATCATACAACATCAGTGTAATCCTACTGATTCCATTTGTTTGTGCTGGTCAATCAATACGATTATATGATTTTTGATCTTTGGGTGAGATCTAATGACTTGAGCACCTCGCCACAGACATTTGGGGGTGAGCCACCCTAATTTGCTATTTTAAGAAATAGACAATGCTTTAAAAATTCAATGCCAGAAATTTGTTTCATATCAACACTAGCAGATAAATATGCAAAAAGTGAAGCTCACTGACAGATGATGGGAACCTAATTATGATGGTGAACGAATACCAAAATAGGATCTGCGCAGCTTTCTTGTTACGGTTCCTCTGGCCACTGCTGCCTCCATGTGGCAGCAGCATCTGGTTGTTGGGGAACCAGGGCTGCAGGCAGGGGTGTAGCTAACGGCTCATGGGCCCCGTTGCAAGAGTTGAGCTTGGGCCCCCTTCCCTCAGTGCTTTGTGTGTCTTCCTATGCGGCACAAGGATCTTTGGCCCCCTCAGGCTCCTGTGCCTGTTAGCGACTGCTACCTCTGCACCCCTATAGCTACGCCCATGGCTGCAGTGTGGGCTTCACTGATGTTGAAGCCCGGGCCAATGAGGAGGTGCACCTGGGCTCCTTAATGTCAGGGCACTCGTGCAGCAGCTCCACCTGGCATACTGGCATCTGCGGGGCCGGTAATTTCTTGCCTCTGGCTCCCAGTACGTCCCCAGCTCACAGCAAACAAACCTTGCCCTGTGCGATGCAGTGCAAGGTAAGTGAAGAAATGGAGCGAGGAAATGCTCGTACATGGTAAAGGAGTGAAGCAGAGCTGATATGTGGGTTCAGTCATGATCCCTGACAACCCCTTTAAGTTTTGCTTCCTAGGCTTCACCTAGAGCTTGAATAGTGAGACCACGTTCCACCCATTTATAGACTCATATTAGCATATTCAGCAATTAAGACAAAATATTCTAAAACAACATCATACACAATATATATATATATATATATATATATATAAAAAAAATAAAACATGCAGCACCTAATGTTCTCAACAAGTCTTCCATTGCAATTAGAACCGAGTCTAGTCTTGATTAGCTTTTACGTTCAGGCAGGAGTAGGCTGGATGGGCATGGATAGGCTAAGTATAAAACTATGCAAATGGGGTTCACTGCATTTTCCATAATAAAAATATACAATATATAGATAAACTGGAGAATAATTAGCAAAAAAATTGAATTCCTTTCTAGATCTAGATTGAGACCTCGGGGTGTAAAATACCCAACTGGTATATCCAGTATATCTCCCTAAGATTAATTTGGGAGGTCAAACTTCCATCCCTCTAGTCCTGCTGGACAAGCTCTGTAACTTGTCCAGTGGGACTGCAAATTTCCACCTTTCATTACCCAAATTAATCTAAGTAAGATATCAGTTAGGTATTTTACACCCGGACTTTAGAACAATACCATAATCTCTAGTTCTCTAATTCTAATTTTTTTATAATTGTGGTAAATTTAGTATAATCTATTGGGATGGTTTAACTACACTAGTTGCCAGTTGTATAAAAAAAATCTCCGTTTATTAGGAAAAAAACTCATTTGATTATTTATTTGTTTTTGCATCTGTTTTGAGTATTCTTATATAAGGTAAATGTTCGCCAATTTATCAATATTATTTTTATTATAAAAATTGCAGCAGAGCATTTTTGCATCCTTATAGCCTCACCATCCCCATCCAGCTTGAATTTAAACTCTAAGGCTACTTTCACACTTGCGGTAGCCTTTTCCAGCAGGCTGTTCCAGTGTTTGCCGCGCTGCAGCCGGACGTCCGGCCCACCCCATTATAGTAAATGGGACTAGAGCAGACTTCCGGCAGCACGGTGGACTTGCAGTAGCATGGATCTGGCAGGCTGTTCCCCCACTGGAACAGCCAGGCGGAAATGCTTCCATAAGTGTGAAAGTAGCCCAAGCAAGACTGGGCTTGGTTCAAATTGTGATAGATTAATTATTAAGAACACTGGGAGTCATTTACGAAGTTTTATGCTTCTTTTCGTGTAAAACTGTTGCGTGACCCCTTTTGCCACTTTTTAAACGCACGTTTGTCAATATTGGTCACAAGGGTGTTTTACGCCTTCAACACATAAAAGTGTCAAGGGAGTGGCAGGAGCAAATTTACTAATTTTATGCCAGGAAAATGGTGTAAAAGTTGCAGAAAAACTATGCCAGCCAGTCTTTATATATTTTATAAAGTACGCTACCTTGTTTGTCAAGTCTTTTGTGCTGTCCACACAGAGGCATATCCATAAAATGGCTGCTGATGAAGGGTCATGTGATCAGGCAAATCACCTCCTTGTGATGCCTCCTTCATTCAAATACACTGTACCTGCCATCTCCACATTCACTGTTGGGAGTTTAGTGCAGCTACAGTGCGCTTGAATGCAGGGAGGCTGAGTGATTGCCTGGTCACATGACCCTCCATCATGACCCTGCCATTTTACGGACAGGACATCCCTGTAGACAGCACAAAAAACATGACAAATAAGGAATTTTATGAAATCTAGAAAAAGGCACAGAATTTCAACAACGGCTATATTAGTAAGTGCCATGTAGTCAACTTGCAAACACATTTGTCAGTACTAGCCAGAAAGTGGCCAACCCCTTTAAGTGGGCCATGGCGCAAGCTCTGTATTAGGACTTTTGCACACGACCGTATTCCCTCCAAGACATACGGTCAGTAAGCGGGCCATATGTCCTGGAGCGGCATCGATCTTGCGCACGGGAGCGCACAGCATCATAGATTACAATGACCCACATGATCATATGAGTGCGGGACAATAGTCCCGCGGGTGGCTCGACGTGCACAGCATCATTGTAATCTATGATGCGGTGCGCTCCGATCACGATCAATGCCGCTCCAGGACATATGGCCCGCTCACGGACTGTGTGTCTCGGAGGTCATATGGTCGTGTGCGGGAGGCCTTAGACGTGTTTTTACCTTTACTACGTGTGGTTTTAACACCAGCATCTTGTGAATAGAAATAAATCTGTGCAGGACTACTTTGTGTCGGATGGTATTTCACCATTTGTGGTTTTGTGCCTGTTTTTCTTTAGCGATTCCAGGGACATTACGCCGATATTGGTGTGTACATGCCGCTGCTCTCCAGGCCTGCTGCACATTGTGGTTCCACACTGCACTTCTCTAGTCTATTGCCTTTGCTATTATTTAACTAATAACACAGAAAACTGCACAGAGATATCGTGACTGGCAGAAATTTCCTAAATTCCTATTGATCCATTGAAGTTAAAGGGTCTACAGTGATGGGGCGTGCAAATGGCCAGTAACCATGTTTTGCAGATGTGTCATGAACCACAAAATACGGTGGTGTGAATGCAGCCTAAGGTTACATGTACACAACAGTTGTTTTTATCGGCTTCTGTTTCAGTTTTTTTGCGGATAGGACAGAAACCCATTCATTTCAATGGGTCAGCAAAAAATGCTGACAGTTCATCCGTTTGTGTTCCCCGTCCGTTGTCCGTGTTTCCCTTCAGCAAACAAAGTAGTGCATGTCCGACTTTTTCTCATTTGCGGACGAGGATAGGAATTTATTACAAGGGATCTGTGAAAAATGTAGCCTAAGGCCTCATGCACACGGCCGTTGTTGTGGCCTGCGTCCGAACCGCATATTTTGCGGCTCGGGCGCCGACCCATTCACTTCAATTGGGCGCAAAGATGCGGACAGCACTTCGTGTGCTGTCGCATCCATTGCTCCGTTCCGTGGACCCGCAAAAAAATAGAGCATGTCCTATTCTTGTCCGCTTTGCGGACAAGAATAAGCATTTCTAATGGGCCGCATTACGTTCTGCAAATTGCGGAACAGAGCGCGGAGCAGCTTCCGTGTTTTGCGGATCCGCGGTTTGCAGACCGCAAAACACCAACGGTCGTGTGCATGAGGCCTAAATGTAAGAAATATTCTTTGCATTGGGACCCAGGAATCTCATATTATGCCTCTGTATCAATCTATCCCTTTTCCCTGAGAAGATAAAAAGGAGATTGTTTTATTCAACTGCATCTGATATTGCATTATTTTCGTGACTACTTGTTCATTTATATGTGATATCTATTTGGCAAGTTTTTCACTTTAAGCACCATTGTTTATTGTTTGCATGGTAAACTTGCCATTATTTTATCATTATTTTTGATCGTATGGAGTTCAAGATTTGGGGGTGAGCCTTGTGCTGGCCTTATTGTGAACCTCTGATCCTACTGGGGATCCGAATCAGTATTTATGTCCGCATATGTGCAAGTTGTTTTTAGCATTGCCTTCTTTATGGATATGCTGCCCTGTACTGATTGTGCTGTCCTTTACATGTGTGTCTGAGGGAATTTGGTTGTTCTGTATTAACACTTCAGACTTAGGCTTATTGCACACGACCGTATGGTTTTGCGGTCCGTTTTTACGGATCCGTTGTGCGGGCAATAATAGGACATGTTCTATCTTTGCACGGACGGAAAAGCGGAAATACGGAAGCGGAATGCATACGGAAACAATTCAGTTTTTTGCGGACCCATTGAAATGAATGGGTCCGTATACGGACCGTATATGGAACTCATAAAAGCGACCTGTACACCCGCAAAAAAATGTTAGTGTGCAAGAGGCCTTACTTGTGGTGCCCACTATGGATGAGCTCCGTACAGTATTAGAATGTATTGGCTCCTATGAGCTAAAGTTATTGCTTCGAGAAGTCTCCGTACAAATTGGGACAAATTTTTATGCGAATCGGCTTTGGATGTTTCAAGCGGTCGATTCGCTCATCCCTAGTGCCCACTAATGCCTATGTTGTTGGGGATGGACATAGCCAGCATATGTGAGAGCTAGGAAATAATGATGCTGGTGCTGTTTATTTTGTTGGAAACTAAAGATATCCACCATATGTAAGTGCTAGGAAGTACTGAGGCTTGTACTCCAAAGGAGTACAAAAGTTAGAGGTCTCAAAATCTGTTGGTGAGACTCAGTGGTGCTGATGATTATGGTTTACTGAACTGAATCTGAGATTTGTCTGCCCTTTCAAAATAGCCCTCTAAAATGTAAACCTGGTCTGACCTAGCATTGGCTAAAGACTAAAACTGGAGCGATTTCATAACTTCAAGCTTCTTACTACTACAGCAGATACAGGTCTTCCACGTGCCACTGTATGGAGCCTCTGAACAACGCCATATTACAGAGCTGTGATGGCAACCTCCGGCACTCCAGCTGTGGTAAAACTACAACTCCCAAATGCACACTTGCTTGGCTGTTCTCAGAACTCCACAGAAATGAATTGAGAATGCTGGGAGTCGTAGTTTCACCACAGCTGGAGTGTCGGAAGGACTGAATCAGATAACTTCAGAGAGCATTTTACAGTGAATGGCAGGTTAGGTCCTCAATATCTGAATGGTGGGGTCCGACTCCCAGCAGCCCTGCCATCACCAGGTGAGCATTGCAGCCTCTTTTATTGGTCAGTATAGCCATGTTGATCAGTCTCATGGCCTAGGCACAGCCCAGTCCCATTCAAATAAAATGGGGCTGAGCTGTTATAGCAAGCACAGCTGCTATCCCAATGGACAGTGTTGCGCTTGGTAATCTGTGAGGAGGCTTCAGTACTCATCAGATTGCCGCAGTCTCTTCAAACAACTGATCGTCTGGGGTGCCGGGAGTCAGACCCCACTGATTGCATACTGATGACATGCTGAGGATAGATAATACGTTTTAAAACACTCTAAAAACCCTGTTAAGAATAATAAAATAGACATAGCAGCGCTATTGAAATTATGGTTATTCACTTTAGAAAAAGATGACTGAGGGAGATCTAATAACTATGTATAAATATATCAGGGGTCAGTACAGAGATCTCTCCCATCATCTATTTATCCCCAGGACTGTGACTGTGACAAGAGGATATCCTCTGCGTCTGGAGGAAAGAAGGTTTGTACACAAACATAGAAAAGGATTCTTTACGGTAAGAGCAGTGAGACTATGGAACTCTCTGCCTGAGGAGGTGGTGAGTACAATAAAGGAATTCAAGAGGGGACTGGATGTATTTCTGGAGTGTAATAATATTACAGGTTACAGCTACTAGGGAGGGTTGTTGATCCAGGGAGTTATTCTGATTGCCTGATTGGAGTCGGGAAGGAATTTTTCCCCCTATGGGTACTTTCACACTTGCGTTATTCTTTTCCGGCATAGAGTTCCGTCAAAGGGCATATCCCCATGCATTCTGAATGGATAGAAATCGGTTCAGTTTGCATCAGTATGCCTTCTGTTCAGTCACTGTCAGGCGTTTTGGCCGGACATAATACCGCAGCATGCTGCTGTAGTATGTCCGTCCAAAATGCCTGATCAGTCGCCGGAATGCCGGATCCGGCATTAGTTTACATTGACTTGCATTAGTGCCGGATCCAGCATTGCAAAACAACTGAAGGACGGATCCATCCTTACAGTCTGCGAATGCACAGACTGGGAAAGCTGTGAAAAAGACTGCAAGACAGATCCGTCCATCTGCATGACAAGCGGAGAGACGTTCTTGCAATGCATTTGTAGACGGATCCGTCTACAAATGCTGTCAGTTGTCACACTAAACGGCAGATCCGGCTGGCAGCTCCGACAATGGAACTGCCTGCCTGATCACACAAACGCCAGTGTGAAAGTACCCTAAAGTGGGGAAAATTTGCTTTTACCTCACAGTTAGTTTTTTTGCCTTCCTCTGAATTAACTTGCAGGATAACAGGCCGAACTGGATGGACAGATGTCTTTTTGGCCTTATATACTATGTTATGTTACTAAAAGGAGAATATTTATTTTAAACATTCCTATCAATTAGGCTACATTCACATTTTTTCCAATCCATTGTAACAATGCCTATCTTTGTCCATAAAACGGACAAGAATAGAATATGCTCTATATTTTTGTGGGGTACAGAACGGACATATGGATGCGGACAGCACACAGTGTGCGGTCCACATTTTTGCAGACCCATTGAAACGACTGGGTTCTCCTCCAATCCGCAAAAAAACTGAACAGACACAAACAAAATATGTTCGTGTCACATAGAGACATATGCAGTATTTTGTCAAAGGGGATTCATTAACTCATACCAACCTTATCCAGTGTCCCATAACTTTACAGAACTTAGTCAGCATACTAAACAACAGACCCACATAACAGAACCAGCTAGTGCCCCATAAAACCTCCAGCCACGGTCCTCCCTTTCGGTGTCTACCATAGAAGTCTTGTACATGAGATCTGACATCACTTCAGCAGGAGTTAAAAGCATTGTGCCTACTTAGGAACACAGTACTGTTTGTTCCGCCAACCCTGGGACACTTATCCTTAGCGCTGTGTTACACCAACAAATTATCTGACAGATTTTCTGACCACGCACTGGTCAGCTGCCCAATTACACACACAGATCTTTTGTTATTCACACCAACTATTGGTCTGATTTTACAGATACTGGTCAGATATTCTGTTCACTCACACAAGCGCATTATTCTTCAGTGCGTTATCTGTATGCACAACAGACTGCATGTCAATAACATATAGAGCCATAGAAGCAGTGCTATTCACATGACCAGAGGAAGTCCTATTTAGGGTTGTGTCCCATGGACTAGGGACCTGGAGAGAGTGGTCTCCAGTGGTGCGACAGGTCCTACGCAAACATATGGACCTCACTGTCGTATTACAAATCGTTTGTATATTGCGGCTTCAACACAGACAATAGTAAATACGAATGTGAGAATAAGCACTTAAAAGGTCATATCTTAAGCCCATGCCCCATTCATGCACCTGTGATTGGTCATATTCCCTAGTGCTGTACAATGTGGCCCAAAACAAGGCTACAAAAATACTAATAAACAACAATACGTACAAAAAAGAAGTTTGCAAGATACAGTGGATACAGCCAGTACTAGTTGACTTAGCTTGTACTCACGATTCTGCAGGCTGCGGAGCTCACAGCGTTTCATGCTGGCATGGTATCTGCACAGAGCTTGATCTAATCATTTGCACTCTGGGAGGTGTAGTCTTTATACTACACGTTGTAGAGTAATTTGTCACCACTCCCAGAATGAAGTGCCGTGTGAAAGACAATTCTGCCTCTAAACTTACTTTGAGAACCCATTGGAAAGGATATCATTGCTAGACTGTGAACCCCGCCTAGATGGACTGGCATTTTACTGGTATATATGTCTTTTCCAGCTTTTCAAATAATACTGTTAATACCCATACTGATAATGCTGTTGTGCACAGGTCCTGCTCAGGCTGTGTGGCGGCAGAGCGGTACAGTACATGCTGAAGGTGGATTTTCCTTAGCAACATTCAATTAGACTTCAAAGCCATTTTTTATAAAAGTGAACTAAATTAGCTAATAAAGTTTATTACAAAGATACTTCTAATCACTTTCCCTACACATTTAAAAAGTCAATATGACATTTGTACTTTTAGGCTAAAATGAGTCACTTCACTAAGTGGTTAAATGCATGTAAAGGGATGTCCATTTTTATTAATTTGCCCACCAGCCATCTGATCATGTGGAGAAATCAATACCCACCAGCAACCCACCTGCTCCGTTTCGGCTCCCTTTACTCGTTTTCAGGTCCCAATCTGCCAACAGGGGCACATGTGTCACTGCAGCCAATAATGTCACTACTGAGGCCCAGAGCCGGATTAAGAGCATCATGGGCCTGGTGCTGAAGATTTTAATGGGCCTTTTTTTATGTCAGCGAATATCACCACCCCACCCCCATCATGTCCAGCATGTCAGTCAATATCACCACCCCACCCCCATCATGTCCAGCATGTCAGCCAATATCACCGCCCATCATGTCCAGCATGTCAGCCAATATCACCACCCCACCCCCATCATGTCCAGCATGTCAGCCAATATCACCACCCCACCCCCATCATGTCCAGCATGTCAGTCAATATCACCCCCCCATCATGTCAGCGAATATCACCACCCCACCCCCATCATGTCCAGCATGTCAGCCAATATCACCGCCCATCATGTCCAGCATGTCAGCCAATATCACCACCCCACCCCCATCATGTCCAGCATGTCAGCCAATATCACCACCCCACCCCCATCATGTCCAGCATGTCAGCCAATATCACCGCCCATCATGTCCAGCATGTCAGCCAATATCACCACCCCACCCCCATTATGTCCAGCATGTCAGTCAATATCACCCCCCATCATGTCAGCGAATATCACCACCCCACCCCGCATCATGTCCAGCATGTCAGCCAATATCACTACCCCACCCCCATCATGTCCAGCATGTCAGCGAATATCACCACCCCACCCCCATCATGTCCAGCATGTCAGTCAATATCACCCCCCATCATGTCAGCGAATATCACCACCCCACCCCCATCATGTCCAGCATGTCAGCGAATATCACCACCCCACCCCCCATCATGTCCAGCATGTCAGCCAATATCACCACCCCACCCCCCATCATGTCCAGCATGTCAGCCAATATCACCCCCCATCATGTCCAGCATGTCAGCGAATATCACCACCCCACCCCCCATCATGTCCAGCATGTCAGTCAATATCACCCCCCATCATGTCCAGCATGTCAGTCAATATCACCCCCCCATCATGTCAGCGAATATCACCACCCCACCCCCATCATGTCCAGCATGTCAGCCAATATCACTACCCCACCCCCATCATGTCCAGCATGTCAGCGAATATCACCACCCCACCCCCATCATGTCCAGCATGTCAGTCAATATCACCCCCCATCATGTCAGCGAATATCACCACCCCACCCCCATCATGTCCAGCATGTCAGCCAATATCACCACCCCACCCCCATCATGTCCAGCATGTCAGCCAATATCACCCCCCATCATGTCCAGCATGACAGCCAATATCACCCCCCAAATCATGTCCAGCATGTCAGCCAATATGACCCACCCCCACATCATTCATGTCAGGCTTGATTTAAACCCCCCAACACGGCACCCCCCACCTGCTCCAAGCGACTCAGTTTCTGTGAGGGTAAGCAAGTCACACTCACAGTCTCAGCTCCTCCTCAGTCAGGACTCCGACACACAGCAGCAGGCAGTCACGTGGGCCTCTCTCTGGCTGAGGCTGCTGCTGTGAGAGACAGTCCCTGCGGCGCCACTCGCCTCGCCGGCCACGGCCAGGTCGGCCACGCCCCAACTATCATGTGACCCGGGCCGGGCCGTGTGCAGCGCAGCCAGCCCAGGAGGGTGAATAATTACTAATAATGATTATGGCGCAGCGGGGATGGATATGAGGCACACGCCGACCCACCCGCGGCAGGCTGGTGCTTAAAGCGCGTTATATAAAATTAAAAGAAAGTTTTTTCTGGGCGGCTGGGGCTGGGCCTATCTTCACACAGGGGCCTGGAGCAGCAGCTCCATCCGCCCCTATGTTAATCCGGCCCTGCTGAGGCCTGTACAACTGCTAAAAGGGGGTCAGTCAGCACATCCCAATGTGCAGGTGCACGCTGCCATGGCTAGAAACACAAAGAAAACAGGCAATGCAGCAGCACTCTGCCAACACAAATAAGGTACAATAATGACATAATTATAGAAAACATTCTGGGAGAACCGGAGTGGCAGAACAAGAATCTGCCAGGTAAGTAATGATCATTTTTATTGCAGGTAGGTCCCCTGTGTTGTCCAATTTTCTCCTGAAACTGGACAACCCCTTGAAGAAATGTTGCAGATTTGTTGCAGAAATAGCAACAAGTCTGTCCACTATTTTGGGGTTATTTCTGCAAGCCCTATTCAGATACTGTATGTGAAACAGTCTCAGACATTTCTGCAGCAAATCTGCTATATCTTATAATGACCACCGGTTCATCATTTTCCATGATATTTTATATTTATAGATCACATTTCATGACCTTCTTTCAGCATTTCATCCTCTCTATTGTGAAGTGTACAGTAGCTGACATTTATTACACATTCAAAATCCATTTCATTCTGTCATAAGACCTGCAAAACCTGCCTCCAGGAAATGTCAGGGACACACAGAGATAAAACCGCATACTTTTCAGTTTGCTTAGAGCTATGTATCATATGTGTGTTTAGGACTTGGAACAATGATGTTTATCTAGGACGGCTTAATCTGAAGAAAGGCGAATACACCCATCAAGTACACCTACTCTAAAGAATACCTCCTTTAACTGTTTAGGGAGTGTTCAAGAAAAAGAAAATATAGATATGCTACTGAACAGCCTATCCAGCAGACATGTCATCATCACTCAACCACAAGAGGAAAAAAAATGTAAGAAACGTATTCATTATCATTTGGTGGTCTGTCAGGCTTTATGGATCTTTACTGGATATCTGGTGGCATGTGAGGTCCCCCCCCCATTTTATCCACATGTGCCATGATGCTCTTTGCATCCCCCATGCCTCAGTATAGATATTAACAATTCCTGATGCAACGATTTTCCGTTTTTTTACCTCCCTGGCTTGCAGGAGAGAGAACTTTTTTATTTTTGCATTCTCATAGCCATATGAGGGCTTTTTTTTTTAGGCACAAGTTGTACTTTCTAATGGCACCATTAATATAGAATATGATGTAGTTGGAAGCTGGAAAAAAAAAAAACACAATACAGCCATAGTTTGGGTCAGTACGATTACAGAGATACCACATCTTTGTAGTTTTTCTACATCGCCAACTTTACGGATCCGCAAAACACGGAGACCGGCATTTTGCGGACCGCACATCGCCGGCACTATAATAGAAAATGCCTTTTCTTGTCCGCAATTGCGGACAAGAATAGGACATGTTCTATTTTTTTCAGGAATGCAATTGCGGACGCGGGCGGGACATAGTGTGTCCCCATAGAAATGAATGGGTCCGCAATTCCGTTCCGCTAAATGGGGAACAGAATTGCGGACGTGTGAAGGGGGAGCCTGCCAGTCTGCAAAGAAATTGAAAGCTGTTAATTTTTTATGAAGATCAACTGAAGAGAATAAGTTTTAATCCAAGATAAGTAAAATGTAATGATTAAAAAAAATCCCTAAATGGGTCCATAGCCTTAAAAAATCATGGAACTGTAAATAGATTAAACTGTACTACAACATAAGACAATGGCATGGGAGCCGGGACCTCTGTACGTTCACTGCAGGGATACTACTATCTTATATAATAGTATAAATGATGTAATCATTTCTGACTGGTGCTGCTGCTGCCCACCATCCCACTCTGCTTCCATGTAAGGGTACTTTCACACTTGTGTTGTTTAATTCCGGAAGGCAGTTCCGTCGCCTGAACTGCCTGATCAGGCAAACTGTATGCAAACGCATGTCATTTTTGCTGACTGATCAGTCATTTTTCAGACTGATCAGGTCTGAAAAATGCCTGATCAGTCAGAAAAATGCATTGCAATACCAGATCCGTTTTCCGGTGTCATCCTACAAAACGGATCCGATATTTCTTTTTCACATTCTTAAAGGTCTGCGCATGCGCAGACCAGAATTCACGGATCCGTCATTTTTAATGCCGAATGCGACACTAATGCATTGCAATGGAAATTAATGCTGGATCCCTCATGTGTTCGGAATTTTGGATTGAGATAATACCACAGCATGCTGAGGTATTATCTCCGACAAACGCCATTCAGTGACTGAACTAAAGACAACCTGATGCATACCAAAAGGATTTCTCTCCATTCAGAAAGCATTAGGATATAACTGAAGCGTTTTTATTTTCGGTATTGAGCCCGAGGAAGGAACTCACTGCCGGAAAAATTTAACGCTAGTGTTAAAGTACACTTAGCGACTGATAATGTGTATGAGGCCACTTTCATACAGCAATATTTTGCTTAATATTTGTAATCCAAAACCAGGAGTGGTAACTAGAGAAAGAAAAACTTTAATATCTTGGATCCACTGATGAGCTTGGCTTACAAATATTCATACAAAATACTGACTAAAATACTCCAGTGTGAAAGTGGCCTTACGTGTGGATGTTTCTGTTTAATGCAGGTATGTAACGACTATGAATATATATAGGCAATATGTGTACATGTAGTGTATGAATTAACCGTGTCTATTTGTGCATGCATATATAAATAATGTTTGTGGTGACTGTGTGTATGTCTGTGTATAGCTGAATACCATTGCTTATGGCATGTTATTTCAGTCATCTATGAAAGTATTAATTGGGCACTACAGTATTATTACTTGCCTTCCTTGTGGGGGTATTATTTCAGCAATGTTTGGTACTATTATTTTGGAACAATACATTTATCTACATTGTGTACCATATGGCTGCATTTTTCTGTCGTACAGTCATTTCACAGGCTTTTTCAGAATAGGCTGCCATAGGTGTATAAATGAGTGATAGCACTTTATATGACCATTATCTAACTTCACTCACTCAGAAGCACCATATAGGATATCATAGAAAAGTGCTGCGCAATATAGATATAATTAAAGCACTTGGGTGAGATATACCCCCCCCTCCCCCTTTCCATAGACTTATATGGTAGGAGAAATCTGATTCTTCAGTAAGCAGGCAGCTCATTTAGATTTAACAAGATGGAATTATTAAACATTTCATAAAGAAACTTAGTTTAGGAAATGAAGCAGCTGATAACTGGATAACAAAGCATTTTTCTCTGATATGATATATTACAAAGTATCTTATAGTCACCTAAATTATTCATTTATGCAAAATTGTATGAAACAGCAATGACAATTTTAAATATGTCACAATCTATATTTTAAAACAAATTCTAAAGTGCTGCAGTTTTTGCACTGGACACTAAACCAAATTATACAGTATACTGTAGAGATCACTTGTCAGTCAACTTATCATCATCACAGACAGGATAACACTGAAAAATAAAACCTCTTCATAGATAATAGAAGACCTAGCATTTACAATAAGTGATGATCATAGCTTATCTACTCATCAATGAACAATGAGCTCTGTACATTTCACTCCGCATGTCTAGAAAATTCTCATAAAAGTAAGCGAGTAATATCTTGTCCATTGTTGCAGCTGCAAAGCATAACTCTACATGCTGATAGCAGGCAATATGACTGCTCCAATAATCATGAACTGAAAATAGAATTTTAAAAATCTACTATCAAAAGAAAAACAGATTAGAAAAAATTAACATGTTTCTCTATCTGGTTTTAATTAGTAGAAAATATAAGTTGTAGATTCTCTTTAACCACCTGTTTTGCCTGAGTCCAACTCGGGCAGAAGAGGAAGGCAGGGCGGGGTCTGATTGTTAGCAGCTAGAGACATTTTTTCAGACAGGACCAAAATGACAGCATTAACAAACATCAGCAGGAGATATCACTGTTAGAAATCGAGTTGAGAATAATTGCGGTAATACACGATTTTACTTTCAGCTGCATACACTGTATCCCGATTTCTAACAGCGATATCTTCCCATGTACTGAAGTGTTTTCGGTATTGTTTGAAAACTGGCATTCCAAGCTTCAAACAAAGCCCATATCTCTAGCTGCTACCTTTCCAGAGATATGAGCAGGTAAAGCAGCCCCCCTCAAGTCTGGATGGAGGAGGTAAAGCAGTTGCAGAGCCGACAGCCTGCAGGAGTAGAGAAAAAAATAGTAAAAAAATATATAGAAATGTGGCATCATCATCATTGTAGTGACCCGCATAATAAAATTCTGTTATTTATACCACACAGTGAACGTCATAAATAATTTCCACAAAATAATGTAAAAATTGCTGGGGTTTTTCCCCTAAAATGAAATAGTAAAAGTTATTTAATACACTATATATACACCCCAAAATAATTCCTAAAAACCCACAGAAATCTGTACATTCCTGTACGGCACTGAAGGACATGACTAGAATCACAGGGCTGTACAGGTACGGCAGGCTGATCGGGTGGGTGCAGGAGCTGCGCCCACCTAATAAGCTCCCTGGGCCCAGCTTTCACTGACAGCCGAGCCCCTGCTGTATATGCCAGCATTGATGAATACACCGATGCCGGAGTTCTAACCCCTGACCGCGGCACACGGGGCTTGTGGAGGGTACAGGCTACCTCCACATCTCCATCAGGTCCCTGCGCTGCGATGATGGGGACCTGATGGCTGAGAAGGCAGCCTGATGCCTTGCAGGAGCATCAGGGCTGGCCTTCTACAGAAGCCTAGGACAGGGATGGGCAAACTGCGTCTCTCCAGCTGTTGTAAAACTACAATTCCCACCATGCCCTGCTGTAGGCCAATAGCTGTAAGCAGTCTTTGCATGCTGGGAGTTGTAGTTTTGCAGAAGCTGGAGAGCTGCAGTTTGCCCATCCTGGCCTAGGAGATCTAACCCCCAAGGCTGGGTCTCTAGGCAACTATCAGTGTACTACACCGATAGCTCAATGCAGTACAATACAGCATGTATTGTATTGCATTGAAACAGGGATCAAACCCTGAAAACTTGGGACAATAGTGGGATAAAAGTATCAAGTTAAAATAAAACAAAAAAGCCCCTTTTCCCATAATTAAGACGTATAAAATTGTAAAAATAAAAAAACACATATTATGTATCGCCGCATCCGTAACGACCAGCTCTATAAAAATATAACATGATCCACCCTGTCAGGTAAACCTGTAAAAATTTTTATAAAAAACAGTGCCCCAAAAAGTGTAATATTAAACGATCAAAAAAATCATATGTACCCAAAATTGGTACCAATAAAAACAAACTCTTCCCGCAAAAACCATGCCCCTATGTAAGACAATCACCAGAAAAATTAAAAAATATCACTTTCAGAAAATGTAGACACATAAACATGATTTTGTTTTCAAAAATGCTTTTATTGTGTAAAACTGAAATAAATGTAAAAAATGTAGAAATATTAGGTATCAGTGTGTCCGTAATAAGCTGCTCTATAAAAATATCACATGAGCTACCCACTCAGGTAAATGTCATAAGTCATAAGAAAAACAATATATATATATATATATATATATATACACACACTGTGCCAAAACAGCCTTTTTTATCACCCTGTCCCAAAAAGTATAATATTGAACGATCAAAAAAATCATATGTACCCAAAAATAGTACTAATAAAAACGTCTACTCTTCCCATAGAAAACCAGCCCCTACACAAGACAATCGGCAGAAAAATAAAAAGATATGGCTTTCAGAATATAGAGATATAAAAACATGATTTCTTTTCAAAATTGCTTTATTATGTAAACCCGAAACAAAAAAATAAATAAAAATACACATATTTGGTATTATCGCTCCCGTAACGACCTGCTCTATAAAAATAACACATGACCTATCCTGTCAGGTGAACCCTGCCAGAACAGCCATTTTTGGTTACCTTGTCTCACAAAAAGCATAATATTGAGCGATGAAAAATCATATGTACCCCAAAATAGTACCAATCAAACTGTCATCTAATGCTGTAGTTTCCCAAACAGATTTACATTTTGGGAGTTTCTACTGTAGGGGTGTATCAAGGGGTCTACTAAAGTGACATGGCAAATTAAAATGATCCCAGCGACATCTGTTCTCCAAAATCAAGCAACGGACTACAAGTACCACAATAACCATCCTACATACGATAGCGATAATGTGGATGTGGAGAACAATCAAAAACATAACCATAGCAAAAGCAGGTGCACTCTGTGGCAATACTAAACCCTCACACTGATAAAATTGAGGGGTTAGTTCGAAATATCCTACTAGGAGGACATGTCTTAAGCTCGGACACCACGGCAAGGTCCCTCAAGTAGCCCGAGGCCCTACCACTCAACCTACCTGAGCCGTATGGGCGATACCAGGAGCCGTTGGGCATTACGGGAGCGTGGTGTCCGAGCTTAAGATGGTTATTGTGGTACTTGTAGTCCGTTGCTGGCATCTTCCATTGAATGCATTTTTTGCTGTTGATTGCCCCTAGCAACGGACTACAAGTGCAGGATGTGCTCCCCTAGATACATGCACAACTGCATATGGGTTAAGCATATCCTGCTTGTTAAACACCACACCACATTTTCTAATGGATTGTATAATATGTTTGGAGGTGTATAAACTCCGATTTAAATGTGCCTGCTTTTCATCTACAGGCTACATTCAGGTGCACCTGGGAGGCTCTGGGCCATATCAGCCGGTCTCAGGTGGGGCTCACAGGCACCTCCCACCTCCCATTGCAAGCATAGTTACATGCTGGAGGTCACTGGTGAGCTGTCTGTGAGTCAGGCCTTACGCTCCCGTAATGCCCAACGGCTCCTGGTATCGCCCATACGGCTCAGGTAGGTTGAGTGGTAGGGCCTCGGGCTACTTGAGGGACCTTGCTGTGGTATCCGAGCTTAAGACATGTCCTCCTAGTAGGATATGTCGAACTAACCCCTCAATTTTATCAGTGTGAGGGTTTAGTATTGCCGCAGAGTGCACCTGCTTTTGCTATGGTTATGTTTTTGATTGTTCTCCACATCCACATTATCGCTATCATATGTAGGATGGTTATTGTGGTACTTGTAGTCCGTTGCTGGCATCTTCCATTGTATGCATTTTTTGCTGTTGATTGCCCCTAGCAACGGACTACAAGTGCAGGATGTGCTCCCTAGATACATGCACAACTGCATATGGGTTGAGCATATCCTGCTTGTTAAACACCACACCACGTTTTCTAATGTTGAAGTGATGGCCATTCTATTTTATGTTTGCAATGTGTAGGCAGTGATACTGACTATTTTATAATGTGCCTGCATGCACACGGCTGCTGTGCGACCGTTCTGGTGCATTGGGACGCAATTTGCATTCGCAGTTTTATTCCGGCCGCGTCTCGGCATGGTTTACTATGCTGCCGCGAACTCCGGCCTGCCACCATTGCAAGTCAATGGGGCCAGAGCGGCTGGTATGAGTGCACTAGCGGCAGCACGGATCTGGCAGGCTGCTCACGCCAACGGAAGAGCCTGCCGGAAAAGGCTGCCGCTAGTGTGAAAGTGGCCTAAGGGATAAAAAATGGAATTGCGTCCCCTGAGTTGTGCGCCAACAAGATTTACTTCAAGCACATATTGAAAATCTACAATAAAAATGTGACATCCTTGTGTTTTTCCAATTTTAATGTGACTGTGTGGAGGTTAAGGCCCCTTTCAGAAGAGAGAGTTCCACCAAACAGACTTGCAGTGCGAGTATGCAGCAGCTCCCGTCCTGTATTGGATAACACTGACACAATACTTTTAGTGATATCCAATACATTCCAGAACTCTAAGGCCTCTTTCCCACGGGCGTCACGTTTGACACCCGGATCAGAGGCGGGTGCGTTGCGGGGAAAATGCGCGATTTTTCCGCGTGAGTGCAAACCGTTTTAATGCATTTTGCACGCGCGTGGGAGAAATCGGCATGTTTAGTACCCAGACCCGAACCCGGACTTCATCACTGAAGTTCCAGTTTCAGGTTCAGTATTCTGTAGATTTTATCATTTTCCCTTATAACATGATTATAAGGGAAAGTAATAGCATTCTCAATACAGAATGCTTTGTAAAATGTGGATGGAGGGGTTAAAAATAAAAAAATTAACTCACCATATCCACTTGATCGAGTAGTTGGGATCTCTTCTTCATTCATTAGCTGTCGGCTAAAGGACCTGTTAGCTCATCACATGGTCCAATCACATGGTCCATCACCATGGTGATGGACCATGTGATGTGACGTCACCACAGGTCCTTTAGACTGCAGCTAATGCTTGAAGAAGATAGAAGGGATCGGCAACTACGCGATCAAGTGGATAAGGTGAGTTCATTTTTTATTTTTAACTCCTCCATCCACATTTTGCTAAGCATTCTGTAGTGAGAATGCTATTATTTTCCATTATAATCATGTTATAAGGGAAAATAATAAAGATCGGGTCCCGTCTCTTAGCAACCTTGCGGAAAAGCGCAATGCATCCGCACTTGCTTGCGGATGCTTGCAATTTTCCGCAGCCCTATTCACTTCTATGGGCTGCGTTGCGTGAAAAACGCACAATATAGAGCATGCTGTGATTTTCACACAACGCAGAAGTGATGCGTGAAATCACTGCTCATGTGCACAGCCCCATAGAAATGAATAGGTCAGGATTCAGTGCGGGTGCAATGAGTTCACATCACGCATTGCACCCACGCGGAAAACTCACCCGTGTGAAAGGGGCCTAAGGATTACATAGCATCATAAGTCAATATAATGCTATGCGTCAGTGCTGGGAGGACAGGACAGGAGCTGTCTCATACTCACACTGCAAGTCCGATGCGTTGAATGCGCTCGTCTAAAAGGGGCCTAAAGGGTGCCTGTCAGCAGATCTGTACCTATGACACAGGCCGACCTGTTGCGCGTGCGCTTGGCAGCTGAAGACTTCTGTGTTGGTCCCATGTTCATACTGTATGGGTCTGCATTATTTTTCTCAGTAAAGTTTTAATATATGCAAATGAGCTTCTAGGAACCTTGGGAGCATCGCAGTTGCAGAAAGAGCAGAGCCTCTAGGAGTAATGACAACGCCCCTGTTGCTCCTAGAGTCTCATTTGCATAAATAAAACATAATTTTTCTCAGCAAATATGAACATGGGACCAACACAGATGTCTTCAGCTGCCAAGTGCACATGTAACAGGTCAGTCAGTGTCTCAGGTACAAAACTGCTGACAGATGCCCTTTAGGTACAATACCATTGTTTAGTTGTACTTCAAGGCTTCATTATTTATTTGCTTTTATGCTCACGACAGTTGAGCAAGCGCTTAAGCATATTGATCCCCATGCACTTGTGTGAGCGCAGACTTGTATATCTGCAACACTAAAAAATATTACAGCTTTAAAACACCCAATGAAATATTGAAACACTAAGCAGGCATTACATTATTTAGCATTAGGTGGTTTCTGGTCCATAAGACTATCGCAAGAGTTCAGCATGTAAAGTGCAGAACCTTTGTGATGCACACCCTCCATGCTATGGTGATATGTGTACATAGTTCTGCAACAACGTGCATACAGCTATTCTGTGACCATGCTCGATACACTTTTCTACATCAGTGCTGTTATAAACAGACTGAAAAGAACAGAGCAATGCCATATTTATGAAGACCTTCTACCGCCTTTTTTGGCATTAAAAAAGTTGCAAACCCCATTTTGCACATTTTTAAATGCCATTGTGACTTGCCATTTTTTTTACTCCAGCCTAGTCCGTTTCCTAAAAGGGAGGGCAGCGTGTGGAAAGAGCCATTGGCCCTGGCAAATTCATCATTATTTATGCCAGAAACTGCAGTAGAAATGCCGTAGATTTCAGATTGTCCATGGAAATGGCAAAGTGGACTAATGCTGGTGCTGCTGATGCAGTGGAGCTCAAGGCATAGGTTTCCTTTAAGAATATATTTATTGTGGGTTGTGTGAAAAGCTACGCATTTCAAGACTGGACTAGTCCCTTCTTCAGGCAGCACACATTAAATAAGGTGTTATAATGAGTTTTAATGAGTGTTGCCTAGAGAAGGGACTAGTCCAATCCCACAATAAATATCTTAACAGAAATCTATGCCTTGAGCTTCACTGCATCAGCAGCGCCAGCATTAGTCCACTTTGTCATTTCCACTGACTATTTGGGATTCCGGACAATCATTCCAGTTGGACAGCATGGTGGTCACACCCTACATTCATTCCATGCTTGATATGCCTCCAGGACAACCGCGCTAGGTAAGTGGCACTCATCCCAGCCCATCCACCTGCCCCCAGGTACTTCTTTGTGTTTGCTTTTGTGTGAACTTTTTACTAGATTATTGTAGATTTCAGACTAGTGTAGAGGGCGCCGGAGGAGGCATGTAATTTATGACAAGGCCTGTACCTCATCATAAATTACATGCCTCTTCCTGCAGCGCAGGCCTGTCAATACCTGCATAGCACATGCCAGTCTTGATAAATCAGGGCCGTAGTCTTTGAACCTCCATCCACTTTTCCTGACACTGGGATTGGCCACTTTGTAGTAATTGTTGACCAATGTGCTAGTTAGATGATTATATAGCACTTACTAATACAGTCCTTGTAGAAATTCTGCATCATTTTCTATATTTTATAAGGTATGCCCCCTTGGTGGCCAAGTCTTTTGTACTGTCCACACAAAGGTCCTTTCCATAAAATGGCTGCTGATGGAGGGTCATGTGACCAGTCTCCTCCATTAAAATACACTGCTCCTGCCATCTGTACTTGTCCTGTTGGGAGTTTAATGCAGGTGCAGTTTGTTTGAATGGAGGAGACATCACATGGAGGAGATTTGCCTGGTCACGTGACCCTCCATCCGCAGCCATCTTATGGACAGGACATCTGTGAGGACAGCACAAAAGACTTTGTAAACAAGGGGCATACCTAATAAAATAATGAAAATGATGCAAAATTTCAACAAAGGCAATATTAGTAGGTACTATATAATCATCTCACAAACATATTGATCAACAGTAACCAGAAAGTGGCCAATCCGTTTTACTGTTCTTGTATGCATACTTACTTTGGTTGCAGTTTTACCTTAAAGTGTAAGGCCTCTTGTTGCCCTGCCGTGGCCGTATTGTGGCCCGCATACGGTGGGTCAGCAATACACGGAGCACCGGCCGTGTGCATTCCGCATCATTCACTTGAATGGGTCCGCAAATCCGGAGATGCGGTGCGGGGCGGAACCGAAGCACAGAACAGAACCCCACGGAAGCACTACGGAGAACTTCCGTGGTGTTCCGTTCCGTGCTTCCGTTCTTTAAAAAATAGAACTTGTTTTATTCAAGTGAATGGTCCATGATCCGCATGCGGCTGCCCCACAGTCGGAGCTCGTGCATTGCGGACCACAATTTGTGGTCCGCAGCACTGGCCCGGCCAGCACACAGTCGTGTCATTCTTTTTTATTTTGTAATGGATAGGGCAGTGATACTGACCATTTTTGTAATTTACTTTAATTACTGAAATCGCAAATTTTTATTAAAAAATAGCTCTAAAGTGGGCCATTCTGAGCCTTAGCAACGCTCCTCTGTCTCCTGTGTGATGTGCGATTTCAGTAATTTAAGTATATTACAAAAATGATCAGTATCACTGCCCCTATCCATTACAAAATGACAGTTAACTGTCCAATAGTACAGAATTTGTTTTCTTCAATAATGTTTTTATTGGTCTCAACAAGAAGGTAGGAATATCTATAGCAGTCCACATAATGCAAGAAATCAAGACAGAAGCATCACATCCATGTCGGTACAATAAGTGTTTGGTGACGTTTGGTGTGAACAGATTTCACAGCAGAATTTTGGAGCGGACAGCCTGTGCCTCGTCATAAATTGGGCACTTCCTCTGGCAACACAGGGGCTAACAAAGACCGGCGTAAAAAGCCAGTCTTTGATAACTGACCCCCAATATGCCACAGCTACCTACTGTGATCACACAATGCAATAATTATGGTACGTTTTATTGCAGTGGAGCACAGGCCTCTATTGCATCAGAACTGAGGGTAGGTTCACACTCGAGTTAAACGGATCCAGCAGAGAACAGCCTGCCGCAGTTCACCTGATCTGGCCTAGTTGGATACTGCCGGTCACCACCAGACCCCATTAACTATAATGGGAACCGGCAGGGATCCAGATGTTTCCAGCAAAATGCCAGCTTTTGCCCAGACAAAAACCTTTGCATGCACCTATGCCAAAACTGACATCTATGCCAAAGAGCAGCCAGATCCCATTGTACAGTGTGTGCTCTCCGCATCTATCACATCCCCATTCAAAATGAATGGGTCCGCACCCGTTCCGCAAATTTGCGGAACGGGTGCGGACGTAGATTGCGGACGTGTGAATTAGGCCTAAATGTTGGCAAAAAAACTACCCCAGTCAGGGGCTGAAGTACTTTTTACTCCTGGTGCACGGACTGCCGGAGGTGCACCTAATTTATCAAAGTAGGTTCTTTTCTCCAGCAGTGCAGGGGCAATCAAAGACCAGCGTAAAAACACAGTCTACGTTTTTTCTTCATAAAAGCAGCAATTTTTTTTCTACCATAAAATGCTGTGGCCGGATGTTACATGTTGGTCAACAGAATATTATAAAACTCCCTATAAACAATGCAGTTTTGTAGCGGTCTCCTTGCAGCAAGTAAAATATTACTAAAAACACCACTCAAAAAATGTGCTTATAAAGTAAAATAAGCATGAATTTCATAGCATTTTTTCCAAAACAATGGGGAAGATTTATCAAAACTGGTGTAAAGAAAACCTGGCTTAGCTGTCCATATCAACCAATCACATTCCTCCTTTCATTTTACAAAGGAGTTCTGAAAAATGAAAGGTGGAATCTGATTGGTTGCTCTGGACAACTAAGCCAGTTTTCCTTTATATTTTGATAAATCTCCCTCAATGTGAGACAGCACCCTTACCATTATATATTCTCTCTATTTATGTTCCTTATATAATGTAAGATCTTGTAAGAGATTATACATCGTGTTTGAATTGTTAATTAGCGTGTTTTTATGCAAAGTCTGACATGTGACTGCAAAGCGCCGCAGAATATGTTGGTGCTGTGTAAAGATTACTATTTTGGTATTACTTAGGACTCATGCACACGAATGTGCTGCGGACCGCAATGCATGGGCACTAGACATGTGCCCAACGTTTGCGGATGCAGGCTCACTCATTTTAACGGGTCAGAGATCAGCAAGATTCAGTCCGCACTGCAACAAAATAAAACATGTTTTATTTTTGCAGTGCGGGGAACGGACCTAAATCCCATGGAAGCGCTCCTTAGTGCTTCCGTGGACTTCTGCTCTGTGTCTCCACTCCACACCGCTCCGTATCTTGCGGATTGTGGACCCATTCAAGTGAATGGGTCCCCTCCCTGATATGGAGCGCATACGGCTAATGCCCGTATATTGCCTGCAACGCGGGCACGGGCTGCCTAACGCAGTTCTGTATTTTGTGCTTTTGGCCATTTATGGGGTTAAACAGGATAAGTCTATTTATATGGAACATTTTCAGATGGCGCCCTGCTCGAAGAACAAAGAGCAACATATTTGAACAAGTCGCATGATTTTTTTTCTCCCCAAGCTCTGCTATTAAAAGGAAGGTACTGCGCTGTAAAGTCATTGTAAAACAATGGTAACAAAAAGTCCTGCTAGCCCTTTGTCCACTGGTATTATCTGGATGGTTTCACACATAGCATGACTTTGAAAAATGTGACATTTTTGCACCATTTATCTTTTTCCCCCTTCATAAAAACACTGTAGCGATATGATTGATGTCAATTTAGAAATTAACACACCACAAACAGTGTGGGTTGTTTTATGGCATTTTTTCAAAAGCAGCATGCTCTAGGTGTTTCATAGGATTCTCCATAGGACTGTAAAATATGTATGACTAAGGCCCTATTCACACGTCTGCGCGCCGCCGATCTTACGGCCGCAGCTCCGCAAAAAAGTAGAGCATGTCCTATTCTTGCCCGCAATTGCGGACAAGAATAGACATTTCTATGGGGCTGCCGGCCGGGTGTGTTTATGGATCCGCAATTTGCGGATCCATAAACACTACGGACGTGTGAATAAGGCCTAAGGCCTCTTGCACACGACCGTATGGCTTTTTCAGTATTTTGTGGTCCATTTTTATCGGATCCGTTTTTACGTTTTGTGCTTCCGTTGTGTTTCCGTTTCGGTTCCGTTTTTCCGTTCCGTTTTTCCGTATGGCATATACAGTATACAGTAATTCCATAATAAAAACTGAACTGGGCTTAAAATTTTCAATAGATTGTTCAGCAAAAACGGAACGGATACGAAAGACATACGGATGCCTTTCCGTATGCTTTCCGTTTTTTTTTGCGGACCCATTGACTTGAATGGAGCCACTGAACGTGATTTGCGGACAAGAATAGGACATGGTCTATATTTTAACGGAACAGAAAAATGAAAAAAGGGAAACAAGGCATACGGAGACACTTCAGTATTTTTTGAAGACCCATTGAAGTGAATGGTTCAGTATACTGTCAGTATTCTGAACTGAAAAAACTGCCAGTATATGGTCCGCAAAATACTGTCATGTGCAAGAGGCCTAAGGCTAGTTTCACACTAGCGGCAGGACGGATCCGACAGGCTGTTCACCCGACGGAACAGCCTGTCGGATCCGTCCTGCTGCTAGTGAAAGTGTGCCCCCGGACTACCGCTCCGGCCCCATTGACTATAATGAGGGGGGGAGGAGGGACAACAGCTCACTGCGAGAGGCTGCTGGAATAAATGTCGGACATGTTGTAGTTTTATTCCGGCAGACTCTCGCGGTGCGCTGCCGTGCCTCTGCCGGAACTCCACCCCGCCCCCAATATAGTCAATGGGGCCGGAGCGGTAGTCCGGGGGCACACGTTCACTAGTGGCAGGACGGATCCGACAGGCTGTTCCGTCAGGTGAACAGCCTGTCCGATCCGTCCTGCCGCTAGTTTGAAAGTAGCCTAAACAAAAAAAAATTATGACTAAGCAAAAAAAGTCACAAAATATATTTGTGACGGAAAACTTTTCACAAGGTGGATTTTTGTCACAGATTTTAGGCTACTTTCACACTTGCGCTGTTAATTCAGGTACTGAGATTCAGCAGAGGATCTCAATACCGCAATTAAACGGATCCGCTTTGATTTTGCACATCAGGATGCATCCGTTCTGTTAGGATGCAGTTGTGTGAAATCAAAGTGGAAAGAAAAGAATCACTAAATACATTATAATTCAATGAGTGACGGATCAGTTTTTGTCTCCTCAAAAAAAAAATTATTCGTCACAATTGACTTGCATTGTTTTCAGTGACAGATAGGTTTTTTCCTATTTTTATGACCTGACACAAAACCGCAGCTTGCAGCGGTTTTGTGTCCGATCACAAAACGGAATGATGATGGAACGGAAGACATCCTGATACACCCTGATCGGATCACTTTCCATTCAGAATGTATGAGGACTAAACGGAATCTGTGAAAGTAGTCTTACATGACCACACCTCCCATTGTTTTCAATGGAAGTCTGAGCAATTGTTTATGCAGTTGTGGATTGTGTGGTTTTCCAAACCACAGCAAAAATGAATATGTTAAGTTTTTAATTTTTATGCGAAATATTGGCGGGAGTCTGGTCATGGTTTAGCTCCATACACTGTGGCTAAACCAAACTGAAGCAGAAACCATGGCAGAAACAATTAGGGTCATTATCGCATGGACGTTAAGAAAAGTTGCAAGACGGACCTTGAAACTATTTTTACGACAAAAATTGTTGTAAAAAATTATAGTAAATGATCCCCAATGTCAAAATCTGCCATGTAAACATAGCCTGAGGCTACATTCACCGTGCAGATTTATGTGCAGAAAATCAGCATGAAATCAGCGCCAAAACCACACCAAACAAAAAAATACATAAATCGGCACTATATATCTCATTTTAGTGCAGTTTTTATGTGGATTTTCTGCAGATCTCAACCTTCTATTGAAAAGGGTGAAATTCACATATGAAAAACACAGCTGGCATGCTGCAGGAAAAAAGCAAAGTGTACATGAGATTTTTCTGATCTCGTACACTTTGCTGGTACTGTATTATGTTGCGTTTTTTTCTGCATGGAACACGTAAAACCGCCAATGTGACCATGGCATCTTAGTGCGCAAAACCTGGAAGTTCATAGTCTTTGAAAGGCCAGGGCCTGCTGAGGCTACAATGCCATTTACAGCTATATTACAGGTATATTTCAGTGTAGGCCAGCAGGTGGCAGCAATGCAGTGAAATATATGATCTTTGCATATTGTAATGGATAAAATTCCATAACTTTATACAAATTGCATGTTATTGTCATCTAGGGTGACTTAAAATAAAAATTTTAAAATAAAATATGCAAAAATATATAAAAATTCAAGTCACCATCCTTTCCCCAAAATAAAAATAATAAAAAGAAAAACAACGGCATAATGACAATATAAAATGGTGGCATTAGAAAGTACCACTTGTCCCACAACAAAATAAGCCCTCATACTGGTTCCAAGAAGACAGATATTAAAAAAACGAACACGTAAAAACAGAGAAAGGGGGTAAAATCTCATCTACTCAGAAAATCGGAAGCATATCCAGATCGAGAGAACATACTCTAAAGTCTTATTCCAAACGGCACTGATTCACAGCTGTGTTCTCCTCAGGCAGCGCATGGATCCATTGATTTTAATGGGTTTATTCACATATCAGTGTTTTTTCATGGATTGTGCGCCAGTGAGAAAAAAACAGAAGCATGCACTACTTTGGTCTGTGAACAAACGCGCTCATTCAAATCTTTGGGTCTCAGAAAACCAGAGACAGGCCCGGTTCACATTCATCAGGCGATCCGGCTCAATTTCCCTCCGACATTGTGCTGAAAGTGCCGGATTGGAAACTGAAGCTAGAACTGATGTCTTAGTTTTCTATGGGATTGATTTTAGCCTTAAGGGACGACCACATAGAGTGGTCATGACACGGCCAAGCTGCGTCCAAGTACCATGCCGCCAAAAGGGCTGCAGTGCAGAAGGATTTAATCAAAAGGGGTTATCCAATACTATAAAAATGTCACAATATGCCAGGCCCCTCACACTGAATATACTTACCTGGCTCCCCGCGGCGCTCCTGGTCCCTGCACTGCCGCTTCTCCCTGTGTGCGGATGAAAACATTTGGTGTCCGGGGGGGAAAGGGGGTGCACAGACAATGGCAGGTGGGGACAGGGATTTTCAAAGAGGATGATGAGTATGCATAGTATGGGAAGGTGGTGAAAATCTGTCACGGGACATCTGGTCCAGATAAAAGGGTGTTCTTTGTAAAGTGGTAGTATTTTGAAAAAGTCCCCCTTTTAGTATAAACCATGGTAAAAATAAACAATGACAATTATAAAATGATAGTAAAAATAACAATATTCAAAAGCAGGACCTTACCGTGCCGCCAGCAATGTCTTCTCATCTCAGCAGCATATGGCATATGCTCAGAGTTTCCGGCATACCGTTCTAGATCAACAAGTTTAACCTGCCCCTACTTATTTTAAGCACACCTGAATTACTTAACTCTTTTGACTGCAAGGCATACCTGGAGAAAATTGCTATATTTTCGGGACAAAAGCTGTAAGCAGATCTCCTGCTAGAGTGTCTTCACACGCAGAACACTTTACCACAGGTCTTCTGCAACTGAATATCAGTAGGGATGAGCGAACTTCTGTTTTCAAGTTCGGCGTACAAGATTCGGGTTTGGGTTGAATAAGAATTTCGTTATGGATTCTGCTACCACGGACCATAACTTACGGCCTGTGGTAGCAGAATCCATAAAAGAATTCTTAGATAACCCGAACCTTGTACGCAGAACATGAAAACAGAAGTTCGCTCAACACTAAATATCAGTTCAATTAATCTTAATGAGGTTGTTTTGGCAGCAAGCACATGGATTTCTGGAAGCCCCCTAAGGCTATCTGCACAAGATGCGGATAATGGGGGTCATTTGCAAAGACCGGCATTTAAGGGTATGGACACATCTGTGTATACATCTGTGACGTGAACACATAGCACCCGCACTGAATCCTGACCCATTCATTTCAATGGGTCTGTGTACATGAGCATTTTTCTTCACGCATCAGTTCTGCGTTGCGTGAAAAACGCAGCATGTTCTATATTCTGTGTTTTTCACGCAGCCCTGGCCCCATGGAAGTGAATGGAGCTTCAGTGAAAAACGCATTGCATCCGGAAGCAAGTGCGGATGCACTGCATTTTTCACTGATGGTTGCTAGGAGATGTTGTAAACGGATCAAAACGCAAAAAACTGAACACAATTGCATACAAAACTGACTTAACTTGCTTGTAAAATGGTGCGAGTTTCACTGAACGCATCCTGAATGCGTCAGGACCTAATCCGTCACGCTCGTGTGAAAAAGGCCTTACATGGGTCTTTGTTTTCCGCCCATTAGCTGCCAGAGGATTCATAAATTAGGCACACTACTAAAAACTACTCCAGCCCCTGGAAATTTGCCGTAGCCAAAGTCCCGTCTGACTCCTAATACGCCAACAGCATAAAAACACCAATGCAACAAGATATTGTCGCATGATTGTTTAAAAAGTTGTGACAATTTTTAAGCCAAACACTGGCGTAAAAATTTTGTAAATGACCCTCAACGTGCAGTTTTTCATGTAGATTTTCGTGCAGAAAAACTCCAGCACTTTACATATTTTTATGTGTTGAAATTAACCTGCTGGGCAGATTTCAAACTCCAAAACGTGTCATTTGTTGTAGATTCACTTACAGGGAAACCCTCCTAATAGCAGAGGTGATAATATATTACTTTAAACTTTTCTTTTACACCCACTCTTGGCTATAGGACTAACTAGACTCAACTAAAAATGAAACTTAACTTTTATTCTATCATTGCCTAAGTTAAAACCTTTGCCCTATTTTCTATATTAATCCTATGTATGATCAGATTAGTATCTCTGACGGAGGATAATGCGCTTCTCCCCACTTTCTGTCTATAAGGTATAGTATTTACTAATACAGCAAAAATAGGGTTACACGTTAAAATCAATGACCACTACTCCCGACATGTTCTCGCCGTGAGGCGTCTTCAGGGGTTGCGGGTAGCGTCTAGACTTTAACGTGTAACCCTATTTTTGCTGTATTAGTAAATACTATACCTTATAGACAGAAAGTGGGAGAAGCGCATTATCCCCGTCAGAGATACTAATCTGATCATACATAGGATTAATATAGAAAATAGGGCAAAGGTTTTAACTTTAGGCAATGATAGAATAAAAGTTAAGTTTCATTTGTTGTAGATTCTGCACCTTAGGCCTCATGCACATGACCGTAGTTTCGGTCCACATTCGATCCGCATTTTTGCAGATTGGATGCTGACCCATTCTTATCCTTTGCACACACTGAGGCACATTTAGGCCCCTTTCACACGGGCGAGTTTTCCGCGCAGGTGCAATGCGTGAGGAGGACGCATTGCACCCGCACTGAATCCGGACCCATTCATTTCTATGGGACTGTGCATCACTTCTGCGTTGCGTGAAAATCGCAGCATGCTCTATATTGTGCGTTTTTCACGCAACGCAGGCCCCATAGAAGTGAATGGGGCTGTGGAAAATCGCAAGCAAGTGCGGATGCGTTGCGATTTTCCCGCATGGTTGCTTAGCAAGGGGACCCGATCTCTATTATTTTCCCTTATAACATGGTTATAAGGGGAAATAATAGCATTCTTAATAAAGAATGCATAGTAAAATGAAGAGTGTGGCGAAACCAAACTCGCCACTGAGTTTTGGAGGGGACAGATTGCCAGCCTCTTGCCCCAGGATTATGGCCCCTCTCATCAGCCCACGCTAAACTTAAACCCCATGGCGATTTGACTGTGTTTGTGGCATCTGAGCGCTGTTTGGATATATTGAGCGCTCAGACCTAAGCCATCTGGGGATATGTTGCATGTATATGTTTTATGTAGTAATTGTAACATTGTGTAATTTTATGTCCTTTTGCAACCATGTGCTCAATGGAGTCTGCCTCTATCCCTGGATATAATTGGATTATTTTCCCCATTGTCTCCAGGAGAGAGGGCTCTGTAAAACCAGTTTGAACCAGAAAAGCCATGCTTCATTTGGTCAAATAGGACTTTCCCTTAACTTGTTAACCCCTGGTCTGATTCGTGTCATTTTTTAATATGTTGTTAACCTGAATGGATTGATTGTGAATATGTAGTTTTTAAGTGAATAGTGATGTCTGTCCTATTGTCCCCACGTGTGTATTGGCAATTTCCCTTTGTCCTGAGAGATAATTGAATGAGTCCTCGATTGTCTCCAGGACAGAAGACATTGTGTATTCTCCTGCCTGTGATGATTACATTAACCTGTGTAGGGTAATTGTATCACAGGCAGAGGGAGGGATATGCTGGGGGTGTCTGTATTGTCCCATTGTGTGTGATTGGCTGCTGTATCCCCTGTGTCGCAGTCTTCCTTCTGGTCCCCTAGGGGAGTGTCCACCAGGTGGGAGACCTGCATAAATACCGGGCAGGTAGCCCTCAATAAAGTTAGAATTCCTGTTTAACCATTAATACGGAGCCTCGTCTCGTACTTGGGGGAATTGCTACGTCAGAACGTTCTCTTGCCTGTTCCAGGAGAGGAGGACTTCGTATGGTTCCAGTTCGGTGGATTCCAGCGGTTGTGGGTTGCTGTGCTCTTCGCCAGGGGAATCGCCCGAACGGTATTAACCCTCACTATACCGGGTTATACCGTAACAACTGGTGGCAAGCAGCGGGATCGTTCCTACAGCCAGAAGGACAGCAACAGAAGGCACCGTGGATTTTACAATTTGAGGGCAAAGCGTGTCCCAGTACAGCACCGGTATGGAACCACTAGTGGAGTATGATGAGGGTGTCATGGATGACCGAGATGCAGTCCGCAAAGGCATCTGGTACCAGGCACTGGGTATTGTGGAGTATCTGCGGGACGAGAGGCTCCCCAAGGACGAGCAGCGACAGCAGAAGCGAGTAGCCCTGCGGATGCCCTTCCTAGGAGAGCAGCCCCTGGAAGAGTGGGTAGAAGACCTGAAGCACCTGGTAAGGCGGGAGATGTGGCTGGAAGATGCCTACCAGGCACTCTGGTGGTATGAAGCTCGGTACCTACCCCGGACAGCCGAGCATGACATGCCAGAGGGAGAGGAGTTTGATGGTCCTGGCTTGTTATGGGAGACTTTTTCAGAGCTGGAGTTTGGGAGCCCTACACAAGCCCGGTTCAGGGACCTCTTTGAGTGGCGGGAGAGCAGGTATGACTGGGACGACACTCACAAAATTGAGCAAGACCTGGTCCACCTGGTGACCCGGGAGATGGAGCTGGAACAGGACTACCAGCAGCTGTTCCACTCCAGTGAGAGGGCTCAGCGAGAGAGCAGAGTGTCAGACCCAGGTCCAGAGCCCTTCAGCTGGGAGGATATTGTGGAGGTCTACTGGGAAGAACCCCAGGTGGCCGGTGGAGATGGGACCGAGGTCTCTCCACCGGTCCTGCAGGGAATTGGGAGCCCAGTCTCCATTCCCCAGCGGCAGGCTGAGTTACAGGGGGCAGAGACAGTCGGTCCTGTCCCCCATCGGCAGAGTGTCCAGCAGGGAATAGAGAGCCCAGTCTCCTTTCCCCAGCAGCAGGACACTGTATTGGGAGCGGAGACAGACGGTCTCCCTCCCCAGAGGCTGGAAGTATGTATGGGAGAGGAGCTTGTTACCCCTCTCCCCAGCGGCAGGCTAAGTTACAGGGGCAGAGACAGTCGGTCCTGGCCCCCAGCAGCAGAGTGACTTACTGGGAGAGGAGAGCCTTGTCCTCCCTCCCCATCGGCAGAGAGTCCGGCAGGGAATAGAGAGCCCAGTCTCCTTTCCCCAGCAGCAGGACACTGTGTTGGGAGCAGGAGACAGTCGGTCTCCCTCCCCAGCGGCTGGAAGTATGTCTGGGAGAGAAGCTTGTTACCTGCTCTCCCCAGCGGCAGCCGGATTTTAAGGGAGTAGGGACAGTCGGTCCTGCTCCCCAGCGGCAGTATGTTTTGCAGGGAGAGAAGAGCATCGTCTCCATTCCCCATCGGCCGTGTGATTTACAGGGAATTGGGAGCCCAGTCTCCATCCCCAGCGGCAGTTTAACGCACCAGGGGAGACAGTAAGCCCCACAACAGTGCAGATGGGACCGTGGTCTCTGCACTCACAGCACAGGGGGTAGGGACAGTCGGTCCTGTCCCCAGCAACAGGGCCATTTAGCCAAAGGGGAGACAGTCGGTCTCCCCACAGCAGCATGGTGGTCTATCTAAAGGGGAGACAGTCGGTCTCCCCTACAACAACCAGGCTCCAACCAGGCTACTTCCGTGGTAGCGCTGGCACCAGGGCAGAGTACCGCTGGTCTCTGCCCACTCAGCAACCCACTCAGGCAGTCTACCAGTCCCCCACACAGCCGTAGTGAGGCACATGGACATGGACAGGTTTATCCCTTGCTCAGGTGTAGTAACCATTTATTGTGGGTGGGCTGTACTGCTGTTTCTGTTTTGTGGGTGGGCTGCTGGACTAACAAGGGCACTGACCGGCAGAAGGTCAGATACCCTGTTAGTCTGTTTGGAAAAGGGGAGATGTGTGGCGAAACCAAACTCGCCACTGAGTTTTGGAGGGGACAGATTGCCAGCCTCTTGCCCCAGGATTATGGCCCCTCTCATCAGCCCACGCTAAACTTAAACCCCATGGCGATTTGACTGTGTTTGTGGCATCTGAGCGCTGTTTGGATATATTGAGCGCTCAGACCTAAGCCATCTGGGGATATGTTGCATGTATATGTTTTATGTAGTAATTGTAACATTGTGTAATTTTATGTCCTTTTGCAACCATGTGCTCAATGGAGTCTGCCTCTATCCCTGGATATAATTGGATTATTTTCCCCATTGTCTCCAGGAGAGAGGGCTCTGTAAAACCAGTTTGAACCAGAAAAGCCATGCTTCATTTGGTCAAATAGGACTTTCCCTTAACTTGTTAACCCCTGGTCTGATTCGTGTCATTTTTTAATATGTTGTTAACCTGAATGGATTGATTGTGAATATGTAGTTTTTAAGTGAATAGTGATGTCTGTCCTATTGTCCCCACGTGTGTATTGGCGATTTCCCTTTGTCCTGAGAGATAATTGAATGAGTCCTCGATTGTCTCCAGGACAGAAGACATTGTGTATTCTCCTGCCTGTGATGATTACATTAACCTGTGTAGGGTAATTGTATCACAGGCAGAGGGGAGGGATATGCTGGGGGTGTCTGTATTGTCCCATTGTGTGTGATTGGCTGCTGTATCCCCTGTGTCGCAGTCTTCCTTCTGGTCCCCTAGGGAGTGTCCACCAGGTGGGAGACCTGCATAAATACCGGGCAGGTAGCCCTCAATAAAGTTAGAATTCCTGTTTAACCATTAATACGGAGCCTCGTCTCGTACTTGGGGGAATTGCTACGTCAGAACGTTCTCTTGCCTGTTCCAGGAGAGGAGGACTTCGTATGGTTCCAGTTCGGTGGATTCCAGCGGTTGTGGGTTGCTGTGCTCTTCGCCAGGGAATCGCCCGAACGGTATTAACCCTCACTATACCGGGTTATACCGTAACAAAGAGGAAGGGGTTAAAATAATAAAGCTAACCTAGCCTAGCATTGATCGCGTAGTTGCGAGTCTGTCCTTCTTTCCCAGCATCAGATAGCACTAGTGACCAGGATGACGTTACATCACATGGTCCAACCACATGGTCCATCTTACCATGGTGATGGACCATGTGATTGGACCATGTGATGTGACGTCATCACAGGTCCTTTAGCTGTTAGCTGATGCAGGGAAAGAGAGGACAGACGCAACTACGCGATCAAGTGGCTAAGGTGTTAACTTTTATTATTTTTAACCCTTCCCTCTCATTCCAACTTCTTAATGACCGCCTAACGCAGGACTGCGTCCCTGCGGGCGGTCGGTTTGTTCCTCATTGAGGCGTGAGATTTCTGTGAACGCACGCGACGCGCGTGCGAGCGCTCACCAGGATCGCGCCGGGAGAACTTTTAACTACAGCCTGCCAGCGTGATCGTGCCCTGGCAGGCTGTAGAAGTTTAAAAAATGGCATATCAGACGCTGTTTTGTTAACAGCGCCTGATATGCTTGCTGTTCGTTCCTTTGGTGGTCCCTTTTGCTTGGGACCACCAAAGGAAACTTTGTAAGTGCACCAATCACCACACAGACCCCCATCCACCCCCCGTCACTGATTAACCCCTGATTAACCCCGATCACCCCATGTCACCCCCCTGTCACTAATCACCCCCTGTAAGGCTCATTCAGGACGTCCGTATGTGTTTTAGACTGGATCCATAGAAACACGGACACCGGCAATGTGCTTTCCGCATTTGCGGATCCGCACATTGCCAGAACTATATAGAAAATGCCTTTTCTTGTCCGCAATTGCGGACAAGAATAGGACATGCTCTATCTTTGCGGAGCTGCGGCCGGATGTTTGGGGGCCGAAACCCGGAAGTTTGCGGCCGCAGCTCACGCAAATGCTGATGCGGCGAGCACATAGTGTGCTCTCCGCATCACCGCCGGCCCCATTCACTGAATGGGTCCGCATCTATTCCGCAGAATTGCGGAATAGATGCGGACATTTTAGCGGACGTGTGAAAGGGGCCTTACTACTTTTTGGCATATTTTGGCAGAGATTTTTCATCCACATTGATTGATGCGAATGAGGAAATCTGTGCCAGTTTCATTTTTTTTTTTTCAGCCCAGAGGCTGAATGGAAAAAAAAATCTCAACAAAAGACAGGAGGGCACACTTAATCTGAGGAATGAATTGATATATAAAAATCAATATATAAGAATCAAATCGCTACCAGCTAGGTAGCTAAGTGCAACTTCACAATACTGTGCAAAATAGTGCAAATCTTCAGTGCGACAATCTCGTGCAAAATAATGCAAAATAGTGTAAACATTCAGTGCTATAATCAGTGCATGGAAGTACTGCTGTTCGTTAGACCCACAGTGATAGATCTAAGACAGAGTCTATAGCTGCAATATGACTGTTCTCATAGACATAGAACCAATCAAAGTCCCCAGACTGTTAAAAGAAATGTACTCAGTCTCTCCGTAAAAGCAGGAATAAATGGCAATTCGGATCTTCATGTATATTGCAATATTCATATTCCAGTGATGTCGCTTGGACAGTACACTCACGTGGTCACTACTAATGGGGTGCCACACTCTTCATACGCCCTCTGCCGCTCTCCACAAGCACCTTACCTCGATTCAGGCGCAGAGTCCTCCCGCGGTTGCCGCGCCTGCTCCCAGCACCACTGGCGTCCCACGTGATGCACTGGTCGTGACGTGGCGTCCCACGTGACCTAGTTGGGGCGGCGTATACCTGCGGGTTGGTCAAGTTGATCAATGGGAGACGGTACTGGCTTTTCCAGGCGTGTTACAATGTTCCACTTCGGCAGCAATATAGGTGGCAAATCTAAGTCCTTTGGAGTCTCACTACTTTTAGTCCCAGACGCGTTCGGGGTCCGCCCCTTTTTCAATGGATAAAGGTAGTGAGCTACACGGAAGTCTTTATACCCTTCATTCAGGGCTTATGGATGGTACCTAAATCATGGCATGGATTTCCAAAATCCAGTAATACATATTTGAGACCATCCGCCCATGCTGGGGACGAGTCTGGTGCTCTGGCGTCGTTACATTGACGACGTCATCTTTATCTGGCAGGATACCCGACCCTCTCTGGAAGGTTTTCTGAGAGAAATCAACCTAAACGACAAGAATTTAGTCTTTTCGCCAACTATAAGCCAAGCTTCCATTGAATTCCTAGACTTGGACATTCAAGTCGTAGGAGATAAATTATTGTGTAATACCCACTTTAAACCTGTGGCAAGGAATAGCTTTATTAGGTATGATAGTTGTCATCTACCAAGATGGCTCACTAATGTTCCTACCAGTCAACTAAGAAGAGTGAAACGTAATTGTTCCCTAAATGTTAATTTTGAGGAAGAAGCTGAGGTCCTTAAGCAACAATTCCTGGAAAAAAAGTATCCACTATCTGTGTTAGATCAAGCATTAGAGAAGGTTAGAAAGATGAAGAGGGATGACTTCTTCCAAGAGGAGAGGGTTATTAAAAGAGATGCCCTAGAGACTAACATTCCCAAAATAATTCTCCCATTTAGTTCCCAACACAAAGTAGTGGAAAAAATTGTGAGGAAACATTGGACCCACTTGAATAAAGACAAATGGATAGGCTCATATATAGGTGAAACCCCGAAGATTGTTTTCACTAAAGCTACAAATCTGGCAGGACTAGTAGCCCCGACGGTCAAAAGGGATGCCACGACAATAAGAAGTACGTGGTTGACCACCAAAGGGTTTTTTAGATGTGGGCGGTGCAGCAATTGCAGGCTGACTAAATTCCCCCAAAAAACTGAGGTAGTCCAATCCACCAGCAACACCTTTAATGTGCGAATACGTGAATGCCTCACATGTGACTCTACCGATGTTATTTACATCCTGGAATGCACATGTAAGAAACAGTATATAGGAAGGACCAAAAGAACTCTTAAGAAGAGAATTTCCGAACATATAGCCAATATTAAAAAGGGGTATGAGGCACATTCGCTCTCCAAACACTTCAAGGTGGCCCATGACTGCAATCCCACAGGCCTAGTATTTGCTGCTATTGAAAAAGCAAGGAGGCCGTGGAGAGGTGGGAACCATGTGGCACAGATGTCTAGGCAAGAATCTAGGAGAATTTTTGAGTTTGAGACCATGATGCCAAGGGGCCTCAATGCTGAAATGGAACTGTTCGGATTCCTTTGATGGGGGGAGTGGTCTGCAGGGGATTGGATTTCGTGGTCTGGCCGTTTTTCCGACACCACGATCTCCTCTCCCAGCAGACCCCTCCTCCCTTGCCACCACATTAGTTTCTATCCATTCTGGAGCGTTGATTCTATACACGCTGCACTATTCCGAAATTGATCCATTAATAAAATTTTACATTCCACCTAATTTTTATACATTGTTTCCTATATATTGTTTTATATTTTATATGTATTTTATATACTCTATTCGATTAGTGTACTGTTTGTCCTATATATCTCCAGTGGCAATTCCTATCCATGTATTACTGGATTTTGGAAATCCATGCCATGATTTAGGTATTTTCCATAAGCCCTGAAGGGTATAAAAGACTTCCGTGCAGCTCACTACCTTTATCCATTGAAAAAGGGGGCGGACCCCCGAAACGCGTCTGGGACTAAAAGTAGTGAGGCTCCAAAGGACTTTGATTTGCCACCTATATTGCTGCCGAAGTGGAACATTGTAATACGCCTGGAAAAGCTAGTACCGTCTCCCATTGATCAACTTGACCAACCCGCAGGTATACGCCGCCCCAACTAGGTCACGTGGGACGCCACGTCACGACCAGTGCATCACGTGGGACGCCAGTGGTGCTGGGAGCAGACGCGGCAACCGCGGGAGGACTCTGCGCCTGAATCGAGGTAAGGTGCTTGTGGAGAACGGCAGAGGGGCATATGAGAGTGTGGCACTCCATTAGCAGCGACCACGTGAGTGTATTGTCCAAGCGACATCACTGGAATATTGCAATATTGAAATACATCAAGATCCGAATTGCCATTATCCCTTGTTTCACGGAGAGACTGAGTATATTTCTTTAACAGTCTTTTAACAGTCTTTTAACAGTCTGGGGACTCTGATTGGTTCTATGTCTATGAGAACAGACATACTGCAGCTATAGACTCTGTCTCAGATCTATCACCGTGGGTCTAACGAACAGTAGGACTTCCATGCACTGACTACAGCACTGAATGTTTACACTATTTTGCCTTATTTTGCACAGATTGTCGCACTGAAGATTTGCACTATTTTGCACAGTATTGTGAAGTTGCACTTAGCTACCCAGCTGGTAGCGATTTTACTTTATATATTGATTTCTCCTGCATATTGACTTTTATATATTAATTCATTCCTCAGATTAAGTGTGCCCTCCTGTCTTTTGTTTATATTTATTTTTGAATCAAGTTTTAGTGGGAGTGTGCACCTTATCCCATTATTCACACAGGGTGTAGCCGCTATTTGACCTTAAAAAAAAATCTCATTACTCATATGCTCAATATAAGGAGAATCGCAGAAACTCCTAATGCTGGCCATACGTGTAATGATTGCGGAGACCCTCAAATGCCAGGGCAGTACAAACACCTCACATGTGACCCCATTTTAGAAAGAAGACACCCCAAGGTATTCCGTGAGGGGTATGGTGAGTTCATGTAAAATTTTGTTTTTTGTCACAAGTTAGTGGAATATGAGACTTGAACTCGCCATGCCCTCACGGAATACCTTGGGGTGTCTTCTTTCCACAATGGGGTCACTTGTGGGGTATTTATACTGCCCTGGCATTTTAGGGGTCCTAAAGCGTGAGAATCCATATGCGTAAAAATGCCCTGTGAAATCTTAAAGGTACTGATTGGAATTAGGGCCCTTTGAGCACCCAGGCTGCAAAAAAGTGTCACACATGTGGTATCGCCGTACTCAGGAGAAGTAGGGCAATGTGTTTTAAGGTGTATTTTTATATATACCCATAAATTACTGGTGAGGAATTGATCCCACAGATTATCAGTCTACCAGGGGGATTTTTGTGTCCTTATGGACTTTCGGTAGATGGTAAAGAATTGCCATTACAGGATGGTAAATGGTGATGAACTCTCTCTCTTTCTTAGTCAGTATACCATCTTTTTCTGCTTGTTTTGTAGTAGTAATGTCAATTCCTCAATATCCTTGGCAAGTGGGTTTGATGTCAGGGGTTCGTAATAGGAGTCATCTTCCAAAATCCTGAGAGCTTCCTAATGTAGTCTTCTTTATTTTGGATTACAATCCCTCCTCCTTTATCCACGCTCCTTATAATTATATTCTCGTTTTCACTGTAGCGTTTTGAGAGCTACTCTTTCTCTTCTACTTCTATCTCTCTGAGATTTGATTGTAATCTTATGTTCCGGTTAATTGTTCTGATTTCTTGAGTGACGAGGGAAAAGAAGGTATTTATATGGTTGCCTCTGTGGTGTATAGGATTGAAGACCTACTGTATCCGCTACCACCTAGAGCGCATTCTCTTCTCCCTTTTTGGCCTATTCACGTATGGATACATGTGGCTGTGTGGGGCACTTTGTGGGGTATAGGCGGATCTGCTTATGCATACATATGGCTGTTTGCTCCTCTTTGTGGAGAGTATAGGAGGGTCTACTTATGGATACATGTGGCCAAGTGGGGCACTTTGTGAAGTATGGGAGGGTCTGCTTATGGATACATGTGGCCGTGTGTTTCTCTTTGTGGGTAATAGGCGGATCTGCTTATGGGTACATGTGGCTGTTTGGTCCTCTTTGTGGGGTATAGGCGGGTCTGCTTATGGTTATGAATACATCTGGCCGTGTGGGGCACAATGTGGGGTATAGACAGAGTCTGCTTATGGATACATGTGGCCATGTAGTCCTCTTTGTGGGAGTACAGATGGGTCTGCTTATGGATACATATGACAGTGTGGGGCACTTTGTGGGGTATAGGTGGGTCTGTTTATGGATACATGTGGCCGTGTGATCCTCTTTGTGGGGTATAGGTGGGTCTTCTTATGAATACATCGGGCCGTCTGGGGCACTATGTGGGGTATAGGCGAAGTGTGCTTATGGATACATATGGGTGTGTGGTCCTCTTTGTGGGGTATAAATGGGTCTGCCTTTGGCTACATGTAGCCATATGGGGTACATTGTAGGGTATAGGTGGGTCTGTTTATGAATCCTTATGGCCATGTGGTCCTCTTTTTGCAGTCTTGTATTTGTGGATGTAAAACATAAAAATCTTACCAAATGACTGGCTCGATCGATATGGTTAATATCACATTTGATACATAATTCAAAAATACCATATATAAAACATTAATCATACCACTATATAAAAGTGCAGTTTGTGTCCTTAATAGAAGATCTATTCCGAAAATGTAATCCGAAAGTTCAATGCTTTCAAGTTCTCCTTATGGAAGCATACGATTATTGCGCAAGTATCGGACAACAGGTGAGCTATATATCATGTCAGGTTTCATATACCTGTTACTTCAAGTGTCCAGTACATGTATATTTGTGTGAAGGGCTCAAAGTGGGAACCGCCGTGAAGCGGGCTAGCCTACTTATCCAGCTGGCAGTGTTGTGCCGGGAGCCAGCGTCGGGGTAAGCCTATTAAGAGGGCCACCCATAGGGAAACCTTAGGACAGGGGCGGGAGGGAGGGGACGAACATGGCGGTGTCCTGAGCCGGGAGGGGGGCCTGACTTATAAAGAAAGAGCCCCTCCCACAAATTCAGGCTGCCTGCAGCCTTCAATACTTGTGTGAAGGGCTCAAAGTGGGAACCGCCTTGAACCGGGCTAGCCTACTTATCCAGCTGGCAGTGTTGTGCCGGGAGCCAGCGTAGGGTAAGCTCTAGTAAGAGGGCAAAGAATAATCGAGTCAACTTTTAGGGCAAAAAACAATTTATTATAAACATAAGTATTACATAGCTAAAGAGCGAAATGCCCTAGATATCTCAGTCTGAGGGTCCGGTATGTACCGCGCATAGCAAGACGATCGCCACCGTCCCATCCTACGTATGACATGGGGAGGAACTCGGTTACAGGAGGCTGCGGACGCGGCCCCAATTCGAAAGGAATGACCCGAGATGGACGCAGGGTCGATCCCCAAGCCTGCCACCAAAATACGCACATAATCAATGAACATAGTTGAAGAAAGGAGTTTACCATCAAAGCGGAAGAAGAGGGTCATCTAAACCGGAACCTTGGTTCCTGGCCATCAGCTGACTGAGGACCCTGACAGGACACCAATTGTTACGAGAGGGGTGAAACCTGACTAATACCGGTGGACCCACTTGATTGGTTTTGGACTTCGGGATAGCTAAAGAGAAATGGGAATAACACCAAACCAAGTGACGTTTCAGCAACCTGGACCTGGAGAGAGATTGCAGGTGAATTCCCTGGCCGGAGAAAACCATAAAAGCCCAAGTATACCGCAGCTTTGATGACGATGCTGTTTAAGGGCCCAAAAGGGTCACCATCTAGGGCCAGGGAGATTCCCTGAATGCTTCACCCGAAATGGCCTGCCTTCGGGACACGGGGCCCGTACCACCCTTCTGAAGACCTCTTAAGGCTGCCTTGACCGCCTGGTTGGAAAAAACTGACCTGACGGAGGGATCCGCGAGCACCCGATGATGCTGGACCTCAGCCAGGTACAGCTTAACTGTATTATGTGACAAGTGGAGTGACTCGTGACAATAGGCGATGAAGGCCAAGATGAAGGAAATATCGTCCGTGTCGCCTTGCGGGAATTCCTGTGCAAAACGCTGAAACAACTTGAAACCGGTGAGATAGTTCCGAGCGGTGTTGGGGGCTAGGGAGTCCTGCGCCAACTTTCTAGCCGACTCGACCAGACGGATCAGTCCAGGATGAGCGACTCGTATGGAGGGACTGGCGTACCTTGGCGATCTGCGTCCGGAAGAGCCTGAAAGAAGACAGGAAAGTTGAAGCGGGACAAGGCGTCCGCCGCCACATTTTGAACCCCTGCCAGGTGAGACGGACAGATGTGGAAATTAAACTGAAGTGAAAGTAAGGTCAACCTGTGGAGGAGCGACATGATCCGGGCGACTTGGCTCTACCCTTTGTGAGTATATCAACCAGCACCTGGCTGTCAGTTATCACCTTTACGGGCTTGTCTCTCCAGGAGGACCCCCAAACTCGAGCGGCAGCGACCACGGGGTAAAGTTCTAACAAGGGAGAGGATGCTAACGATCCTCGCTGCGCCAACAGCTCCGCTGGCCAACAACCCGCCAACCAGTGGGGAGGAAAATGGCCGCGAAACCGCGTGAGGCCGCCGCATCCGATATAATGGTGGGGGAGTTGACCCTGGGAGCTGAAACGAAGAATGAAGCGCCGCTCCAGTCAGCCAGGAATGCCTGCCACACCAAGAGATCGGATACCGCCTGGTTGTCTAAGTGGATAGAGGAGTCCTGGTCCGGAACCCTTGCTAGCATATCCAGCAGCCGGGAGGTGAAGGCCCTACCTTGTGGCATGATCTTAGTGGCGAAGTTCAGGGACCCCAATAAAGATTGCAGCTCTACCTTGGACAAAACCCTACTCGAGACCGCCGAGGTGATGGAAGACCTGAGCTTAGTAAGTTTGTCTGCAGGTAGGCTGGCCTCCATCCTCCATGTATCGAGGACGATGCCCAGGAAAGTAATCCGAGTACTAGGGCCTTCCGTCTTGTTGTGCGCAACCGGAACCTGAAGACCACCGAAAAGCTGGAACAGGACTTCGAGCCCCAGTGGAGATCGAGACCCTTCCACAATCAGGAAATCATCCAGGTAATGTATCACTTTCTCTAAACCCCGTGTTGGACCAGGACCCAATGTAGGGCCCCTGCGAACCTGTCGAACAGCCACGGGCTGCTTTTTGAGCCGAACGTGAGCCTATTGGCGAAGAAATACTGCTGGTCCCATTTGATACCGTAGAGACCCCATAGCTGCGGGAGGATAGGAAGGAGCTTAAAGGCGTCGGGCGATATCGGCTTTGGATGGACGAATAGCTCATGGAGAATTCCTCTGACGGTATCAACGAGTTCAAGCTCGGGGTGGCCGACGCATGAGGGCGGACAAATCGTAGATCAATCGTTTTTTATTGGAATTTTGCTTAGAAACAAGGCCGATAGGACTCACTCTCCATTTGCTGAAGGGGCTGCGGTCGAATGGTCCTAAAAGGAACCCTTTCTGAACCTCGCTATCCAGGAGGGACCTTACCGCCTCGGGATCCTGACGGGCCGAGCGCAAGTTCTCCTCCTCCCAGGATTCCCGGGGAACAGCCACCAGACCAGTGTGAAAACCCCGAAACCCTGAGAGGAGGAACTCGACCAACTGCCGATCCGGGTGGTCCCGTAACAAGGCCCCCAGAAGCTCGACGTTAATGTCGGCCAGTCAGGATTTGCTACCCTTTTGGGGCAGCTGGACCGAGGATGAGCCCTAAAACAAGTTGAACACATGTGTAAGGCCCTACACGCACTAAAGTTGCAACCCCGTAGTTAAAGTTATTGCAAATCTGACTTTGACCAAGGTAGGCGATAGGCCTCCCTAGTTTGTCGACAGATGCTTGGGTTTTCTGAGACCCGGAGGAACCCGGGACTGCTTGCTCCTGATAGGTCAAAGCCATGTTGGAGCACCAGTCGGCTGTATGCAAGATTGACTGGCATGAGTTGCAAGTGGGGGCTCTTAGACCGGCGAAGTGCCGGCAAAAGCTCCATGTCGAGGCTGGCCCAGTTAGTAACAAACTGAAACTGGGTCAGCGCTGCAGCGCTTTGGCCGAAAAGGAGCGATGATAGTCATAAAAATTATGACCACCATATTTGTACCCGAGATCGGTAACCCTGTAGAGATAGGTATCCAACTCCTCCCGTCGAAGCGGTTGCACGGAGCAGACCACGTCGCGGTAAAGGCTGAAGGCCAGAACGAATTCCGGTATCGAGTTTCCGATTCAGGCGAACGTCCTTGGCCTTCAGCAAGACGGCTACTTCTCTGCAGTTTATAAGTTTATTCTCCTCCACGTCCTGGGATGCTATTAATATCGATGCCAGGTTGACATCTTTACCCGCGATGATATCTTTTTCAGGTTCTCGGTAATAAAGTGGGAAGGGGCAACTGAGGGGCTGGGTGCCAACTGACACGTCTGGCTGCTCGTACCTGGCCTGAATTCCAGAGAGCTCGGCGGGCTTTTATCCTGTGTGGCTGGACCAGGTGCCCCTGCCACCCAAGACTCCAAGGAGACGACCCTCGATTGCATGTCAGTCATGGAACCAGCCAAGCTATCCAAGGTCGCCTGGAGTTGGGACAAGGCTGAACGGATGGAAGGGGAAGGTGACTGTTCTCGTACATTCCCCGACTCTGTCCTGAGAAGGCGGTAGAGCTCCGCTTCCTTGCGGACGCCGAATGAGGGATACCGCGACGGTTCAACTCGGCTATAAGCTTTGGCACTGTCCAGCTCCGATAGGAAGGGCTACTGGAAGGACCCGAGCGGAGGAGCCACGAGCGGAGACGCTATCTTCAACGTCCGACACCTGAGACATCTTATGAACCTGAAGATTGGCCGGACCCTAAGACCTTGCGTACCTGATGACTGTGAACACCTGAACCAGCCGACACGGAGGAATAGCGACCCCGTACACCTGTGGAGCATGAACATGTAACGATAAGATCAGAAGAAAAAGGGGGACAAGGAGGCCTGAAGCAGAAACGAGCATAAAACCTGGTAATGCAAGGGAGTGGAAACCCGAGTACCACGGGAAGTAGAGGCCAGAATGGCCGGGTGACGAAGCACGGAAAGGAAAAAGGGAGCACATAAGGCGCAGCTAAAAAGGAAGCCTATCCCAGAGGAAGCGAACCTGGGCGATCCAGGAAGAGAAGAGAGGGTCCTGAGCGTTTCAGGGCCAGAGAACTGAACTACGTGAAAAGTAAGAGGATCAGCGCTGATCGGCACGGCCAGACCAGAGTGATATAGCAACTGGAGCAGCTTCACCTGAGCGATTCAGGGAGCTAGAACTTACCTGAGGATGAGAATACGTGAACGGTCTATGAATCCAAGCGACAGGCTTGCCACGGGTTGAGCCACGCGGACCTACATGCGAAAAGAAATAAACCACGTATGGACGGACACCTGATGCCCGAGGAGCTGACCCGCGCTGAGTCAGAGAAGAACCCTGAGCGATTCAGGAACTAAATCCGTGAACCTGGGCGATCCAGGAAGCAAACTGAAAGCCATGAGTACCACTGCGCAAACGACTAGCCTGGGCGATCCAGGCCTTAACTTTGCATGCCTGCCCGTGACGGGGCAGATCCGCGCAAATGACGACCCTGAATGATCCCTGCGGCCCCTGAGCGATTCAGGGACGACAGGCGAAGTCTGGAAACAACGGCTAAGAAAGACGACGAAGATGGACCCCTCCCCTTTATATATATATATATATATATATATATATATATATGTGGTAAGGTGCAAGGTGTCATATGTGATGGCAGGTACGTGTCACCGAGGTTGCTGGCCTCGGTGAGGTGAGAGCCGGGTTTTTGTCTGCAGCAGCTAGTGCTGTTTGACTTTGTTAAATAGCATGGCTGCAAAGCCGATCGGGCCGGCTCTTACTGGGAGCAGCTAAAGAGTAGGGTGGGTGGCTGCTCCCCACGGTCCAGTCCATGTTTTGGGCTGGATATAAAACGCAGCCAGCAGCTGTGTCTGGGGAGTGTGATTATCCTGGAGCTGCTAACAGGGCTGGGAGTTCTCTGTGCTGGAGGACAGAGCTCAGTAAGGAGGTGTTGTGTTCCTGGCTACCTGAAGCTGGATTCTCCTGCGGCTGGGCCGACAGCGTGGTGCGAACCTGCACCTACACCTCCCAGGTGACTGAACCTGTGTTGGACTGTTTTTGTTTGGCTACGTTATTTCCGTTGTGTGTGAACTGTCACCAAGAGACTGTTTTTCATTTTGTGTGCAAGTGTGAATAAAACACTGTTTGTTGCACAATCTGGACTCCTTGTTTTGCCTCTAAACTGCACCCGCACCGCTGTCTACCAGAGCGACTCCCACATTTGGTGTCGGATGCGGGCATGCGCAGTGAGGCTGGCGTGAACGCCGAACTTTGTTTTTGCTGAGAAAAAGTGAATGTCCTATATTAAGCCGGCAAAGTTGCAGCCTGTGATCCCCGACAAAATGGAGGCGGCTGTGAAAGCCCTCATAGAGGCTAACGTGCAGCAGCGGGAGACCAACCAGCTACTGCTACAGCACGTGATGGCGTTGCAAGCGGCAGGAGCGTCCCACCGCGTCCATGATGCCCGGAAAGCTGTCCGTGCCGCGATCCCTAAGATGACCCCCTCGGATGATGTGGAGACCTATCTGGCGGTGTTCGAGAAGGTGGCCGTGAGGGAGAAATTACCCGAGAACAGTGGGCAGAGGTCGTCGCTCCGTTCCTGGCGTCTGGACCCCAGCAAGTATTTTTGACCTCCCAGATGACCAAGCAGCTGACTACCCAACTGTGAAAGGTGAGATCCTGGCAAGACTGGGGGTGAATGTTTTGGTCCGGGCTCAGCGTGTCCACCAGTGGGACTTTAACGTGGCTGAACCCGCCAGGCCACAATACTATGACTTGCTACAACGGTTGCAAAAATGGCTGCAGCCAGACATACTGACTCCCACTGCTATGCTCGACCGTCTGTTAGCCGATGTCTTCTGGAGGGCTTTGCCTTACCCTCTCCAGCACTGGGTCGGCCAGGTATCGCCCACCAATGCCCTGGAGATGGTCGACCTGGTGGAGCGGTACGAGGCCACCAGAAACCTGCAGGGGAGTCTTGCTGGGAAGGGGTCAGTCAAACCCCGGAGGCCTCTGCCCCAGTTCCGACGTCCGGCGACAGAGCGGCCTGCCCGGAATATACCCCTGCGAGTCTGCCTCCCGTGGTATGCTGGAGGTGTCAGGAGCCAGGCCACATCAGGGCCGACTGTCCGCATCGGGATGAGCCGATGGATATGAACTACGGGGTCGTCACTCCCTGTATGCACGGAAGCTGTGCGCAACTGGCACCCGTGAGGTGCAGGACCATAACCACCTGTGTCAGGTAGAGGTGGGAGACTCTCTGGCGGTGGCTCTGCTGGACTCCGGGAGTTTAGTCTCCCTGGTAAGGGCTGCACTTGTACGTCCTGCGGAGTATACTGGCCGTAAAGTCGGGGTCCTGTGCATCCACGGAGACCTGAAAGACTACCCCACTGCACTAGTGACTTTGTCCACCGCGGCTGGTAGGTGGACCCACGAGGTGGCTGTCGCTACTAAACTCCCACACGAACTGATACTTGGGAGGGACTTCCTCGGTTTTCCGGCGCTGTGGCCGGTAATAAAGGTATCTGAGGGACCCGAGACAGGGGTGACCCTAGTGGAGTGGCCTGATACCACTGGAAGGCCAGAACCCTGGGAGCCCGAGTCTGACGGGCCAGCGGTAGGGGTGACCACTGCTCCAGCGGTAGAGGGGGAGACAACCCCACTGAGTGTAATGGTGGGAGACACGGAGGACTTGCCACCGGGACCTGAGTTGGCAGACCTCAATGTCTCCGGGAAAATTTTGGGACCGCACAACACCGGGACCAAACCCTAACCAGGGCCTGGGAGAATGTGCTGGAAATTGATGGTAAACCCCAGAAACCAGGGGCTGAATTAATGTTCCCACGATTTATTGTTCTGCAGGATATGTTGTATCGGGTGAACCAAATCCGAGGCGAACCTATTGAACAGTTGGTGGTGCCCACAGCGTATCGCAAGCTTGTCATGGAGCTTGCCCACCAACATGTTCTTGGGGGACACCTGGGGTGGCAGAAAACCCAGGACCGCATACTGCAGCGGTTTTATTGGCCCAGTGTGTTCAAGGAGGTAGAGAATTATTGTAAGTCCTGTCCGACCTGTCAGATAACTAGCCCCCAGCCACATTTCCGTAGTCCTCTGGTACCTCTGCCAATTATTGAAGTACCGTTTGAGCGAATCGCGATGGATTTAATTGGGCCTGTACCAAAGTCTGCCAGGGGCCACCAACACATTCTGGTAGTTCTCGACTATGCCACTCGGTATCCGGAGGCGGTGCCTCTGCGACATACCTCAGCTAAGCTCATTGCCAAAGAGTTAATGGAGATGTTTTCCCGTGTGGGCCTGCCAAAAGAGGTTCTGACAGACCAAGGGACCCCTTTATGTCTAAAGTAATGAGGGAACTGTGTAAATTGTTGCGTATAAAGCAGTTACGGACGTCCGTTTACCATCCGCAAACAGACGGTCTTGTGGAGAGGTTTAACCAAACTCTAAAAAATATGTTAAAGAGGGTGGTGTCTAGAGATGGGAAGGACTGGGATCTGCTTCTGCCCTATCTCATGTTCGCAGTGCGAGAGGTACCCCAGGCCTCTACTGGGTTCTCGCCCTTCGAACTGCTTTATGGCAGACACCCTCGGGGCCTGTTGGATATCGCCAAGGAAGCATGGGAACAACAGCCTGTCCCCACAAAAGTGTCATTGAGTATGTCACCCAGATGCAGGAACGGATAGAAAGGGTGTTGCCGCTGGTCCGGGAGCATATGGAGGCAGCGCAACAAGCCCAGAGTAGGGTGTACAATCGTCAGGCTCGGGTACGGGGCTTCAATCCGGGAGATCGGGTTTTGGTTCTGGTACCCACCCTTGACAGCAAATTCCTAGCTAGGTGGCAGGGCCCCTATGAGGTGATCGAGAGTAGGGGAAGTAAATTACAAAGTACACCAGCCAGGCGGCGCAAGCCGGAGCAGGTGTACCACGTGAATTTACTTAAGCCGTGGAAAGATAGGGACACGGCCGACGACCACAGCCCCCGGCCAGGGCTTCTAGGTGAAAGGGTCCAGCCCCACAGTTCGAGGCCTGTGAAGCAGTAACCACGGTAAAAATTGCAGACAGCCTGTCTTCCAAACAAGTTCAGGAAGTCAGGAGTTCATCAGTCGGAACACGGATGTGTTCTCGGACCTCCCTGGCCGCACGTCTCTCATCCAACATGACATCGTCACTGAGCCTCAGGCCAAGATCCGGTTAAAACCATACCGGGTACCCGAGGCTCGGCGACGGGCCATCGCGGAGGAAGTACAGTTAATGTTGAAGCTCGAGGTCATTGAGGAGTCGAAAAGTGAGTGGGCCAGTCCCATAGTCCTAATACCCAAGCCGGATGGGACGTTGCGGTTCTGCAACGACTTTCGCAAGTTAAATGAAGTATCCAAGTTTGACGCGTATCCCATGCCCCGAGTAGACGAGCTGGTTGAAAGTTTAGGACAAGCCCGTTATTTTTCTGTGCTGGACCTCACTAAAGGGTACTGGCAGGTACCCTTAACGGAGTCGGCTAAGGAAAAACCGCATTTGTTACCCCGCAGGGCCTGTATCACTACAAGGTGTTACCCTTTGGCCTGCATGGCGCCCCGCCACTTTCCAAAGGTTAATGGACATAGTGCTGCGACCACATCGTCGGTACGCTCGGCCTACTTGGATGATGTAGTCATCCACAGCACCGACTGGGAAAGCCATTTACCCAAGGTGCAGGCGGTAGTGGATGCCCTGAGGAAAGCCGGACTGACCGCTAACCCAAAGAAGTGCTCCATAGGGTTAGAGGAGACAAAATATCTGGGATATGTAATTGGGCGGGAGTCATCAAACCTCAGGTAACTAAGGTAGAGGCCATTCGTAACTGGCCCCGACCGGTCACCACCAGGCAGGTAAAGTCGTTCCTGGGGATTGTAGGTTACTACATGAGGTTTGTGCCCCACTTTGCCACAATAGCAGCGCCATTGACAGACCTGTTGAAGGGGCGAAAGTCTGGGAGGGTTAGCTGGAGTGAGAAGGCGGAGGAGGCTTTCTCCGCGTTGAAGTCGGCCCTGTGTGGGTCCCCGGTTTTGGTGACACCCGACTTCAACAAGGAGTTTGTCGTACAGACCGACGCCTCGGAGGTAGGCCTCGGTGCGGTACTGTCGCAGGAGGTCAACGGGGAAGAACATCCCGTTGTCTTCCTGAGCCGTAAGCTCAGTCCCGCCGAGTCCAGGTATAGTATAGTGGAGAGGGAGTGCCTGGCTATCAAGTGGGCACTCGAATCTCTCCGCTACTACCTGTTAGGAGGAGGTTCCGTCTGGTGACCGACCATTCCCCCTCAAATGGATGAGTCAGGCCAAGGAGAGGAATGCTCGGGTCACTAGGTGGTTCCTATCTCTTCAAAATTTCAAGTTTTCCGTGGAACACAGGGCAGGCCGCTTGCAGGGCAACGCAGATGCCCTGTCCCGCGTCCACTGCCTCACGTGTGTTCAGCCCCTCAGGGTTGAACAAAGGGGGGTATGTGGTAAGGTGCAAGGTGTCATATGTGATGGCAGGTACGTGTCACCGAGGTTGCTGGCCTCGGTGAGGTGAGAGCCGGGTTTTTGTCTGCAGCAGCTAGTGCTGTTTGACTTTGTTAAATAGCATGGCTGCAAAGCCGATCCGGGCCGGCTCTTACTGGGAGCAGCTAAAGAGTAGGGTGGGTGGCTGCTCCCCACGGTCCAGTCCATGTTTTGGGCTGGATATAAAACGCAGCCAGCAGCTGTGTCTGGGGGGTGTGATTATCCTGGAGCTGCTAACAGGGCTGGGAGTTCTCTGTGCTGGAGGACGGAGCTCAGTAAGGAGGTGTTGTGTTCCTGGCTACCTGAAGCTGGATTCTCCTGCGGCTGGGCCGACAGCGTGGTGCGAACCTGCACCTACACCTCCCAGGTGACTGAACCTGTGTTGGACTGTTTTTGTTTGGCTACGTTATTTCCGTTGTGTGTGAACTGTCACCAAGAGACTGTTTTTCATTTTGTGTGCAAGTGTGAATAAAACACTGTTTGTTGCACAATCTGGACTCCTTGTTTTGCCTCTAAACTGCACCCGCACCGCTGTCTACCAGAGCGACTCCCCACAATATATATATTTTTTTTTTATAAATAACTCTGACAACCAGCACGCGAAACGGGCCAAAGCCACCCAAAGCGGGAATCCCAAGTAAAGAACAGACTACCCGCCGAGGGACCTCTGTCCCACTGCAGAAACCGCAAAAATTGAAAGGCAAATCAAAAGACATTCCCGTGGAGGCATACGACTCCCTGGCCGCTGAGCATGCAGCATAGAAGGGAATTGCACCCACCTGTCCCCGAATTCCCCGAGACGGCATCGGGAAATCCAGAATCAGGTCGGTGAGCGGCAAGCTAGCAACCCGGGAGGGAAGAGCATAAAATTCCCCCTTTTTTTTTTTTTTTTGAGGGGGAACCGACCGCAGGTGGAAGCCCGCTGCAGCCACCCCTCCCCTGCAACCATGCCCTCCTTCCAATACGGCTTAGCAATAAAGAAAAGATGCTCTACCCAAACACGTACCGTGTCACCAATGCGGTCCAACATGCAGGGGTGCAGGGTGAATCCCCATGACCATACAAAATGGGACAATGGACGTCGACATGCGGGTGGGAGGTTATAACACTTATGTACCTCCACCGTATCGGAGTTTGGTGCTCGGCGATCTAAGATGGGTTAAGACTGGATCCCAAACTCCACAGAAAGGAACCATCATTCGGTCCAACTTGGTTACGTTGAAGATTACTGTGCGCTCCTGGATCTCACACAGTAATACCATAGTATGATATGGGGAGTTCCTTTGGATAATTCAGTATAACCCAGATGTGTGACATATACAATACAGTATGCCCCCAGGGAGGTAAACCACGTTGGTTTGAACCACATCTAACCTGAATGCTACTCTGGTGGCCGGGGAGGTGCAGCATGGTGCCGGCAGCTGCGGTGGAGCGGTGACCGGGATGGTCCTGAGCGCGCAGCTAAGCATGAAAACCCCGACACTGACGTGCCTGCGGGGTGCAGGAGGGAGCCGGCGCGCCACCCGGGTCCTCGCCGTGCGTTGAAACATAGGCGGGCGCGGTGCCCGTGCTGCTCCGGGCCGCGCGCTAGCCCGCGATCGAAGGCTGAGATGGCGGGCCCACGAACAGCACGCTGAATCCGGAAGTGACGTAGCGGGGGCGGACCCCGCAGCTTACCTCGCGCTAGCTGAGGGGACGGTTCCCTGGTTCGGCCGATACTGCAGGTGAGAAGACGAACACGGCGGTGTCCTGAGCCGGGAGGGGGGCCTGACTTATAAAGAAAGAGCCCCTCCCACAAATTCAGGCTGCCTGCAGCCTTCAATACTTGTTATTACATCACTATGAGCAGGGGAAAAAGGATGATATGTGTTCTTACCGCACCTCAGACGTGTGTGCTCCACGCTATGTTTCACATGCGGCTTCCCCACTCACCACTCTGTGCTAACAGGTGTCCACCGCTCCTCGCTTGTTAATCCTGCGCTTGTGCCGGCACGTGTTTACAGCGCTTGTATTCCTCAAGCAAGGTTTTAAAAGGTAGCTTCCATTGTGATAATGTACTGATATTCGCTGTTTGTGGAATATTTTCTTATTCGCTTAAATCCAATGACACTTTCACCAGACACGTTTCGAAATCAGAAGCGATTTCTTCCTCCATCGTACATTATCACGATGAAAGTACTTTTTAAAACCTTGCTTGAGGAATACAAGCGCTGTAAACACATGCTGGCACAAGCGCAGGATTAACAAGCGAGGAGCGGTGGACACCTGTGAGCACAGCGTGGTGAGTGGGGAAGCCGCATCTGAAGCATAGCGTGGAGCACACACAACTGAGGTGTGGTAAGAACAAATATCATCCTTTTTCCCCCGCCTACCATAATTGCTCATAGCACTGTATTAACAAATATACATGTACTGGACACTTGAAGTAAAAGGTATATGAAACCTGACATGATATATAGCTCACCTGTTGTCCGATACTTGCGCAATAACTCGTATGCTTCCATAAGGAGAACTTGAAAGCATTGAACTTTCGGATTAAATTTTCAGAATAGTTTTTCTATTAAGGACACAAACTGCACTTTTATATAGTGGTGCGAGAGCTCCGCACCACGAATTTAAAGAGGGACCATGACCAAATTTATTGCTTTATATCGGGATTGTTTTTTTTTATATGATTAATGTTTTATATATGGTATTTTTGAATTGTTATGTATTAAATGTAATATTAACCATATCGATCGAGCCAGTCATTTGGTAAAATTTTTGTAATTATATGCTTAGTGGATTGAGCAGACTGTTTTTTTTTGCAGCGGTGAGCACTCCATATCTTATACTGGATGTAAAACCACTCACAAAAGACGAGACCGTTCTGTCATCCTCCATTCATTTCCGAGAGAAGTGGAATGAATAAGACAATGGCTTTGTCAAACAGGACAATACCCTGATAATTTTGAAAAAAAATCTTCAGAAAGTCATGGAAGAAACACTGACAACTATAGAATGTGTTCCTTAAATTTTGCAAATAATCTGTAGAAGATTGGCAGAAAATGCTATTCCCACTATTTTTCCTTCCATATATTTAAACAAGAAAGATAATAATTGGCGCCACTTCTTGGCTCTAAAAATGTCTCTCCTTTCATGGACTGAAGTCACTACCAATGCTTCGGCTACATAATGGGGTGTCCACATGATGGGGCAGAGGGTGAAAGGAACTTGGACCCCAATGGAGAGGTTATTGTCTTTTAACCCCTTAAGGACACGGCCCTATTTCACCTTAAGGACCAGGCCACTTTTGCAAATCTGACCAGTGTCACTATGTGGTGATAACTTTAAAACGCTTTTTCTTATCCAGGCCATTCTGAGATTGTTTTTTCAGTCACATATTGTACTTCATGACACTGGTAAAAGGAAGTCGAAAAATTTCATTTTATTTATAAAAAATATAAAATTTACCAAAAATTTGGAAAAATTTGCAATTTTCCAAGTTTCAATTTCTCTACTTCTATAATACATAGTAATACCTCCCAAAAAAGTTATTGATTTACATTCCCCATATGTCTACTTCATGTATCAATCATTTTGGGAATGCTATTTTATTTTTGGGGACGTTACAAGGCTTAGAAGTTTAGAAGCAAATCTTGAAATTTTTCAGAAATTTTCAAAACCCACTTTTTAGGGACCAGCTTACATAATAGAAACCACCCAAAAATGACTCCGTTCTAGAAACTACACCCCTCAAGGTATTCAAAACTGATTTTACAAACGTTTTACAAATTTTCCATTTGAATCCATTTTTTCCAGTAACAAAGCAAGGGTTAACAGCCAAACAAAACTCAATACTTATTGCCCCGATTCTGTAGTTTGCAGAAACACCCCATATGTGGTTGTAAACTGCTGTATGGCCAAACGGCAGGGCACAGAAAGAAGGGAACGCCATATGGTTTTTGGAAGGTGGATTTTGCTGGACTGGATTTTTGACACCATGTCCCATTTGAAGCCCCCGATGCACCCCTAGAGTAGAAACTCCAAAAAGTGACTCCATCTAAGAAACTACACCCTGAAGGTATTCAAAACCGATTTTACAAACTTTGTTAACCCTTTAGGTGTTCCCCAAAAGTCACAGACCGCGGGGATCAGAGACTGCAGAGCGCAGCAAACCGCAGGTCTGAATTGTCCTGCGATTTGCTGCGATCGCTATGGGGGTCACAGGACCCCCTGGGCATTGTGCCAAGGTGCCTGCTGATTGATTTCAGCAGGCATCTTGTCCCGATCACCGCCACGTGCGCAGCGGTGATCGTATGCTGCAGGGTGTACATGTACGCCCTTGGTCCTAAGTACCAGGACACAAGGGCGTACATGTACACCCTTCATCCTTAAGAGGTTAATCTCAATGAAATGATGGGGGTATAATATGCCCTCACACATTTCTACCCTTGGTCCGGGGACAAGCCATGAAGATAAAGTCGGACAATAAGACCACCATTGTGTATCTCAATCACCAGGTTGGTACCAGTTCCTTATCTCTCCATGAAGTGATGGAACGGATCTTTGTATGGGCAGAGGCCAAAATCCAACAGATATCAGCTGTACATATCAGACGGAGGACGAAGACAATCTCAGACAGACTGTTGCAATCTGCTTCTCCCAGGGAATGGTCACTAGACCCAGAAATATTCCTTCAGCTCAAAGAGCATTGGGGTAGACCCCAGATGGATTTAATGGCTAATGCCAAGGTGCCTCGGGTCTGCTTCCTGTTCAGGGTAGACGACCCTGGGCTCTGGATGACCTTTCAATCCCTGGAAATTCAAGCTGACCTACATATTTCCGCCCATCCCTATGATCCCAAAGATCTTACAGAATATCAAAGGGACCAGGTCTTGACAATTCTAATACGCCCGTACTGGTCCAAGTGGGCAATATGTACCCAACTGATGGTGATGAGCAGGAACACCTTCTGGAAGCTCCCACAGATTCCACATCTGGTTAGTAAAGATGGCAGATGTAGTCCACGTTTACGCCACCTGCAGTTGAGGTCCTGGATGTTGACTGCCCCTTTTTAGCCAGAGAGGGCTTGTGGTGAATACCCTGCTACAATCCAGAGCACACACTATGAATAAGGAATATTAAGGAAATTGGATCCGAATTTCACGAAAAATTTGACTTGTCATGAATCTGAATTTCTTGGCCATTCGTGGTAACGAATTGGATTATTTCTAAAATGGCTGCTACATATGTTACAAAGTGAAAGTAAGAATCCTGGGAATAAGGGATCCCCCATAATGCCGTGCAGCCAGCCAATCAGCAGATAGCCAGCCCCTATGATGTCACACCCTATAAAAGCCTAATCCTGCCCGGTCTCCACCATTTTCCAGTGAACTGAGCATAGGGACAGATGTGACAAGTGCTAGGGACAGTGATTAGGAAAGACTTTATTTGAAAAATATTAGTTTTCAACAGTTCAAGGACAGCACTGAGATAAGGTAGGGAGACATTATTCACACTATAGGAGAGTGCAGTAGCCAATAGAACAGTGTAGTGCTTGGCTAATAGAGAAGCCACTATTACACCTTGCTGCACTAATTTGGCTTAACAAGTGTTCTAATACTACTGATTTTATACATTAAGTAATTCCGTTAATCCTTGATTCTGTAATTGGGGTGAAATAGCGGCCTGATACTACTGATGAACAGGTTTTGTAGCAATCTATGTGGAATCAGCTCACGTTGTAAAATGAGAACGCTATTTCACTCTATAGTAGAATCTTGGGCCACTGCACGGTTAAGTCCTTTATACCTGATGCTAACATTGACCTGTAGGGCTGAGTTCACACTTCACTTATTTGGTCAGTTCACGGGTCCAAAACTGACCAAATAATTGAAGTGTGAACTGAATCCAAGATTGACGCCTGTCAACTGCCTGTCATACCGACGCACATTTACTGTTTCACTACCAAACCGGACTAGCTATGCATGTTTCTGCAATGTACAGTGATGTACACCAATATACACATTCCCTGCATCTGGGAAATAGCAGATTTTTTATGTGCTTTACGCAAACACGTGATCATCACGATTATTTAAATAGATATCAAGACTGGATAGTTAGGCTCTTTCTACTTTTGCCGGCTTATATACTGCAGTGTCCCACTCATGATCATGGGCACAGCAAAATTGTTTTAAAGGGGTATTCCCATTTGCTTATTTCATACTTACCTGCTCCCGGCGCGCCGTCCACTTCCTGGTTTCGGCAGGATCCTTCTTGATTAAAGTCTTCTCCCTGCCGGGCCGCGCGCTGTACTGAACGCGCACGCCGCCGCGCATGCGCCCTGGTGACTTCTTCCTGGCAAGTATACTATACTGGCCAGGAAGAAGTCATCATAGCGCATGTGCGGCGCTGGCGTGCGCTTTCGGGAGTACGCACGCGACCCGGCCAGGAGAAAAGAATTCGTCTGCGCAAGCGCTGCCACCGCGATTCCGGAGAAGAGCGGTGGCCGTAACCAGGGGAGACGGAAGACAACAATCAGGTAAGTATATGTTAATTATCTTCTAAGGGGTGGGAATTAGTTAATTCATTATATTTAGAAAAATGATCATTGTTAAATCATTAACAGATTTAACAGTGATCATTAAAGTGGGAATACCCCTTTAATATGTTTTATTGCCATATATTATGTCTGAATGTCATACTTCCTCTCATGTCATATTCTCCCATGTCACTAAGTGATTCTGTGTAAGATCCTTTTACTTTAGGCCAGGGACGCTCAACCTGTGGCCCTCCAGATGTTGCAAAACTACAACTCCCAGCATGCCCTAATAGCTGTAGGCCAGTGATGGGCAAAGTGCGGCTCTCCAGCTGTTGCAGAACTACAACTCCCAGCATGCAAAGACTGTCTACAGCTTTCAGCCTACAGCAGGGCATGGTGGGAGTTGTAGTTTTGCAACAGCTGGAGAGCCGCACTTGCCCATCACTGCTGTAGGCTGTCCAAGCATGCTGGGAGGTGTAGTTTTGCAACAGCTGGAGGGCCGCAGGTTGGGCATCCCTGATTGAGGCTAATTAGAGTTGCACCACACTAGTCTGACCACTAGATGGGGGCAGTGTGACAGTGTATAAATAGCTTAGGGTACTTTTACACTTGCGGCAGGACGGATCCGGCAGGCTTTCAGCCTGCGGATCCGTCCTGCCGCAAGTGGCCATGCACTGCCATGCTGCCGCTCTGTCCCCATTGACTATAATGAGGTGGGGCGGAGCTACGGCGCAGCACGGCCGGAGATCACCGGACTAAAAGTCCTGCATGTCCGACTTTTCAGTCCGGCGATCTTTGACGTGCACTGAAGTGCTGCGCCGCATCTCCGCCCCGCCCCATTATAGTCAATGGGGACGGAGCGGCAGTACAGCAGAGCACGGCCACTAGCGGCAGGGACGGATCCGGCAGGCTGAATAGCCTGCTGGATCCGTCCTGCCAGCAAGTGTAAAAGTACCACTTAGCTCAGGCCTAGTAGGTCTTCAGTTCAGTTCAGTCTTTCCTGAAGTTAAGTCAGTGTGCAGCCATGTAGCTGCTAGCTGGAGGGAGGCCTCCTTCCTCTCTGCTCTCTGCCTGATGGCTCCACAGTCCAGGGTTAAAGTCTACAAGATTCAGCCTAGAGGGGAGAAGTACACTTCTATAGCTTGCCTCTCGGGGTGACCAGTGACAAAGCTCCAAACAGCAAGTTTCAAGGGGATTAATATATATTTGCAAGTATTCAAGTCAAATGATAGCATAACGGCCATACTCAAAGGCTTCCCAGGCACCTTTGCAATTAGGTGTAGGACACAGCTTCCGGCATCCACACCTCCAGTGTAAATCCTGAGGACAGTCAGGCCAACTGTCAGAAAAGCACTGGAAATAGAGGTTCAAGGATTCTGAAAACCACCTTTAAAGGGGTTCTCCGGGAAACTAAACAAATAAAATATATATATATATATATATATATATATATATATATATATTATGTCATAATAAAAAAATCATAACTACCTTTATTTATCTAAAGAGGCTAATTTTTGCTAGGGAATTATTATAGTGGGACCCTACAATGGCTGCCATCAGGTATTTGTTTCTGAAGCTCATCCTTGGACGGGCTGCGTCAACTCCAGCAGCTCGAGCCTAAAGTAAAATCTACTTCCTGGTTGAGGAGCTGGACGTAAACGTGCATATTAGAGAATGCGCACTGTGCTTTTTCAGTTTACTGTGAAGAGGACGGGAGAAACAGCTCCCTGGAGACTGCGATGCTCTCTTGACAGGGCTCAGAAGCAATCCAGGGTCTTATCACAGTATTGCTGTGATCTGTGAGCCGGACAGGAGTGAGGGAGTCCACCTAGTAGATCGCAGTACAGAGCGGAAAACTGCGCTGAGAAATGATTTGTGAGGATGTACTAGGTGGTGGTTTGGTCCATGTTTCTCTAAGTTATTTATTGCAATAAGAAGTGATTGGATATTAAACTATTGATTAAAGGTTAGGTTTTAATTCCTAACCCTCTGTGATACTTTTGATAAATAGCAGGAATTTATGTTATTTATGACTGCAACTCACTTTATACAATGCATTTGATCTTCAGACCTCTTCATTTTTTCATATTTTGTGTTGCTCCCTTGTGATAAAATAATTAAGTTTTCCCTTATCAATCTGCACTCATTACCCCATACTGAGCAAATGAAAAGCAAATATTAGAAATTTTTGCTAATTTATTAAAAAGGAAAACTTTGCATGGACACAAGTATTCAGACCCTTTGCTATGACACTTGACATTTAGCTCATTTCTCTTTATCTTTGAGAGGTTTCTACACCTTGATTGGATTCCACCTGTGGTTAATTCAGTTGCTTGGACATGATTTGGAAAGACACAGCCCTATCTATTGAACGCTCGTTGGCTATGATCTGGCAGAGTAATACTGCCGCCGATTACCCGATGAACGAGTAAACACTCATACAGCGGGTAATTGGAGTCTTTCAACATGTTTAAAAATAATTGTTTGCCTGAGGCAGATCGTGCCGTGTAATCAGCACTCTGTCGCCAGCAAACAATTATTCGATATGGGGACAAGCGATGGCATCAACAATTACTTGTCCCCATGCTGAGGAGGAGATCGCTGCATGTAATAACAGCAGTCTCCTCCGCTACCCAGCAGGCGATTGCCGGGAAGAAATGCTACCCTCCTGTCAATCGCCTGCAGAATCTGTAGGTGTAATTCGCCCATGCTTGTCGCTAATCACATCTTTTATGCAGACTTAAAAAAATCATTGTAGATCAGATTTAAATCAGCACATATAAACAAGCATCTGCAAATGTTGCAACATGTGAGTGCCAGTAAGTGTGATTATCTCACTATGTCCCCTGTCAGCACTTGTTACAGGCAATTTATCAATTTTTGCGATGAGGCGAGTTCGGCTCACATGAGCTACCGCTGGGCCAGAATATGTGGCCATCCCACAGACAGCATTTCACAGACCCTACTCGGCCATGTGAATGGACCTTTGATCAATGCCCTTTTTTCAACTGCTTCTTTCAGGCATTGTTACAATGTGTATTGTTGTTATTTACCATCATAGCTCCACCTTGTGGTCATACAAGTATCTTTCTAGATCACCCTCTCAGAATAGAGCGAGGCACAGTTCATTATGCCTAAATGTGGCATGAGTATCGAGATATCCTAAGAGAAGCCTCTAGGTATTAAGCTAGTGTGGGTTGAAATCCCAGGAGAAGAACAACCATTCACACATCTAACAATCTAGGAGACAGTAACAGAAATAAACAGCAGTCATTGGAGTCATTTCTTTAAATATAGAGTGGATGCCAGTCAGCTACTGGCTGACGTAGTGTCTGCATCATCATATCCCAATGATTATCTTTTAATTTTGTCTTCTGGCTGCCCAGTGTGGTTTGGCCAATAAGCTTCTTTCCAGTAGACAAAGTCTCATACAGTGAGATAAGAATCAAGCATTGAGTTTTACCCGGGTCAGGGAGACTAAAAAGAAAAGTCTCATTGAAAACTGTCACTTTTGATTTTGCTCGTAGACTTGATTTCTGATGCTTTTGCTTTTGATGATTACTGAATACGTCTATTCTTGCATATACATCTGAAAAGGAAAAACAAAGAAAATAATACATGGATTTTTTAAATGACCTATACAGTTATCATAATACATAAAATGCTAGATTTTATAGATTTCCTCAGCTGTTCTAAGAATTAGCATCAGTCCTGACTAGGCATGTTGTTGGAACTGCAATACAGTCTCATTCACTTGATGAGCATTGCTGCATTTCCCAACTGAGCACTAGGATGGGGGCGGCACAAATTTAGGAAAAAGTCGAAGATGTTCCAGTGCCTTCTAGATATACTTGGCAGATTCTGAAGGTAATCAAAGAGGTTTACTTTTCTTTAGTGCTTATGACAAACCACATGCCATCAATGTCCGATTGGTGGGGATCAAAATAATGAACTTGCAATAATTGCACATTGATGGATAGGTATGCCATTGGTGCTTATGGTGGGATATGCTCGATAAAGGTGTATTCCTATTTTAGCCATTCATGACAGAGTGCCTGTCATATATGGCAGCCAGAGATGCAGTGGATACAGATACAGCGGAGTTTCTGTGATGACCATAGAAGTGAATGGTAGCTACAAAAACAGTGTAGTGTAATGATCTGCGCTGTTAGGTCCTGAGTTATAATAGCTCGCTGTGCTATGGTGTTTCCATAGCTCCAATTCACTTCTATGGGAGTTATGGAAACGTAGCGCAGCCCACTCAGCTGCTCCCATATTTCCAACCACCTGGGACCACTAAATAAATTGTGTATTTCCTTATCAGCCAAGAATGGATGAGATGTGAATACCCCTTTAAAACTAAGCAGGTTCTACAGAGAAAATCACCCAGCCTTACCAGCTTCTGTAGAGCACTAGCAGTCGGCACAGTCTCATTTTAAAGATACTCTTCTGACCTCCAACAAGCCCTAATAAGTACAGTAACGCACGTGTAGAACACCTACTGCTGACTCCAGAGCAGTAATTTGTGTATTGATATTCACTCTGTAAACCAGCTGTGGTATGTATAGAGAGCAGGGGTGTAACTATAGGGGAAGCAGAGGAAGCGGCTGCTTTGGGGCCCTGACCCCGAAGGGGCCCATCTAAGAGGAGGAGAAGTACTAAAAGATTTTGTCAGGGCCCCTCAACATTATTACACAATGAAATAATATACAGTGGCAGTATAGACAGTGTAGAAAACGGATGGAACAGCTGCCGGGCCTGGTCTGAGAGAGCCATCTTTACTAGCCACAGGAAAGGGGGTGGCATGAAAGGAAGGGGTTGTGAAAAAATTACTGGGAGAGGGGGCCCCATTCAAAAATTTGCTGTGGGGCCCAGTCATTTCTAGTTACGCCACTGATAGAGAGGACTCCTTTGCATGCCCACACAATGAAGAGGACGCCAGGATGAGTCTTCTCTATACATTCCATGGCCGGTTTGTTGGCACACAGTGGAGGAATAAGGGTCAATATCAACATACAAATTACTGATCTGGAGTCAGCGACAGATGTTCTGTACGTGTATTTGTGTACTTTCTAGGGCTTGTCCAAGGTGACAGATTCCCTTTAAAGTATTGTAGAAATGCTTAGGGAGGCTAGAAGGGCTTCTTGTCAAGCTTTTCAATAAATATGCATCAATACAAAAAATGATTTTATGTAAATCTGTTAATATCAATGTCATGCCTTCGCAAGCTGTAACATCTGGTTTATTGTGTGCATTTTTATATTCCCCATTGTACTGTATAGCCCTCTGCTAATTATTTTGCAAACAGCGCCATCTACTGTCACCATGCAGCATGTTTTATACCACTTTCTATATCAGTAATTAGCTCCTCCTGAGCTCTCATAAGTTTGGCCTTTTCAGCCACCTTAGTTTCCCATCTGCCCCTGCTTCTTGGGTCTATCTTGTCGGTAGCGGCTAGTTCCTATCCACGTAGATTGCCCTGTGACGTCACAGTGAAGCCCCGCCCACAGCCTATTCTCACTTTTCTTTACTATCCAGTTCATTCTTTACCATCAATGGCGGCATGGAGTTAGTTTTTATAAGAGCCGAGCGCAGCGAGGCCAGAGCCCGATGCGTGGCGAGCGAAGCGAGCCCGCGAGGGTACAACTTAATGTAGATTATGGGTTTTTACTAAAGGGAGAATTAGGCTGTAAACTCTAATGAATAGCAAATAGCAACTGCAAAGCGATAAAGTGAGAAGGAGGCTGAAGTAGATCATACTATTTGCGCTGTAGGTCTCCCTCTGTCCTTCTTCTTTTACATAATGTCCTCCTCTAAATAACCTGCATGGTAATAATGAAGAAAGGTCATTTGGCGGGATGGGAACTAGCTCCTTCACAGTGAACCGGCTAGCTCCCATCCTTATACATTACCTGACCACTAGGGGGCAAAAGGTTATTCTGTGGGGTGGGAACTAGCCTGTTCACACTGAGCAAGCTAGTTCCCATCCTCATAATTAACTAGGTGAATCTGCAGGATGGGAACTAGTCGCAACCCTATCTTGTCCTCATGGAAGACAGACATGTTGTCTGTCTCTCTCCCCCCGTTAGCTTCATCCTGTTCTTTAACCTTAAACATAGCACAGTCGGTGAGTCCTATTTACCCTACCTTTCTCATCCCACACAAGGTTATATCTGTATTGCTGTGCCTTAGCGGTTCTCATGTTATTACTATGTGGTCAGCTTTCCTCATGGTTAGTCAGCCATCTAGCCCCTCATCTGCCACATATGGCCTATACGTTATTAATCCCTATATGTATTTCAATATGTTCGTATATTACATATGCTCTTGCTATGCTATGTCATTTATACTGTGATATGTGTATATTTGCCTCATAATAAGCACTGTTATTTTTTTGTTGCAGTTTTACACTGATCCTTTCAATAAAGGTGTAAAGGACCCCCAGAGTCTACCTCATTGTTAGGAAAGAGTTTAGCTGCAAGTCAACTCATTTTCCTGTCAATGTGTGAGGGTGGCAGAACAATAAAAGTTTCTGTTTTTCTGTTTTCTTGCAAAAAAAAACTAAAAAACAGATTAAGTCCGCATTCACACATCAGTGTCTGGTATAATATCTGTGACTATGGGCAGTGGTTTAACTGTGAAGAATCTGTCAGTTTTTTCCCTTTGTGTGTCATCCATATTCCACATACACTGCTAGGCTGAAAATTATTTTTACAGCATCTCCTACCATTGGTCTATGGAAATCAGAGAACAAAGATATAATTTGTGTTGTTCCAATGATTTTCACAATCACTTAGAGACTCATCAAACTGGTGTAAAGTAGCCCTGGCTTAGTTGCCCATACCAACCAATCAGATTCCTCCTTTCATTGTTCACAGCTACTTTGGACAACTATGGGCAGCTACGCCAGTTCGACTTTACACCAGTTTGATAAATCTTCCCCATAGACTTCAATTGGTGCATTTGCATCACGCACCAAAGTAACATATGTCTCCGAGGTTCTTCCACTGACAGCGTGAACAAACACGTTAAAATGAATGGTATGAGTGCTGTGAAAGACATGTGAAAGAGGCCTTAGAGTTACATGGCATAATATAAAAGGGAAGGTTAGGCTTTAATTTTACCAATACTACATTAAATGGAAATTGTATTAAATCTAATACATCATAGCTCAGTCTTCGATTTAAATACATACCTCTCTCTTAATGATGTTAGAGGAACTTGATCTGAACTTTAGTATCCCAACTTCTATTTTCTGTGCGGTAGGGAGACATTTCAGTGATATTAGAACCTCTCCAATGATGTCCTGTAAGTGAAAGAGAACAAGATTATCTTATGGCCTATAAAGCGGAATTTCCCAGGTTGACCATTTTTCAAACCAAAAGTCCCAGGTTGACCATTTTTCAAAATCTCTTATAAACATAAGAGGAAATTTATCATCCCCTGTATGCCAGAATTTTGTCATCATAAAACTGTGTACCACCCCGCAACTGCAAAGTGCTAATTACTGATAAAAAAAAAAAAAAGTTCATGCTTTCTGCATGATCCCAAGAGCTGTCTATAGGTGATGCAGCTTAGATATTGTGCCCTACTCAAAAGAAGGAAGGTTTTTCCATCTGAGAGAGGAGCCGAGTAGTCTGATTGAATCATCTAGGGCTGTGATGGCTAACCTCTGGCACTTCAGCTGTGTTAAAGATGTACACTTGCTTGGCTGTTCTCAGAACTCCACAGAAATGAATGGAGCATGCTGGAAGTTGCAGTTTCACAACAGCTGGAATGCCAGAGGTTAGCCATCAGGTACTAACCACGTCCTAAGACTGATCAATCAAGCCCTTACACAACAGGTTACAGGCAGCTTTTCCCTGCAAAAGATACAATACAAAAGAGTTGACAATGGAGCAGATTTACTAATCTTGTCTAATATTTAACACCTTCCTTTTTTTTTTTTTAACTTTTTAGACCCCAAGTGGACCCCAACATGCAATCATTAGATTAAAATTTGTATAAAGTAATAGAATTTTAACCATTACCATATACAAAGACCGGTATATTTCAATTCAAGGCTGCCATCTTCTGGCGTGAATTGTAATATGCAAGCCTAGTTCAGGCTCTGGCTCATTACTGCAGGGAACGCCTACCCGATCTCAGCTCGGGGAGGCGGTCCTGCCTGAAAGTACGCCCTACCGGGTTTTTGGCCATTCAGATTCCGTGGTCACATTTGACATTAGCCCCGGATGTTTGTTGTATGGAACAGCAGGCATGCAGTTGGTATGATGCTCGCTCTGCTCCAGAGCGGGCACCATCTTTAAAGATTCGATATCTGCTGTACATGTACGGCAGATGTCAGGAAGGAGTTAAAGGGAATCTCTCAGCAGGAAATTCACAGATAAACCATGAATATAATGATACATTTCACTTTGCAATCTGTAGTTTCATTCTAAGAAATTTGCAAATAAGCAGTTAAATTCACCCAGGGTGAGCCCAAGCAATTCTCTGCGCTCCATCTCATCATGTTTCCTCTGCCAGCCTCTTCCCCTCATTCTTGACTGATAGGGCCAGGTAAGATGATGATGATGCAGGAGCCTGGTCTTGTCAATCAAAAATAGAGCCAAGAATACATGGCAGGGGCTGGGCCATCAAGCCCCATACATTTATCTTTTACACCTGGAAACATCCAGGGCGATAACGCCAGTCGTAGACATTTAACCCCTCAGATGCTGTGGTCAATTGTGACCACGGTATTTGAGGTGGTTTTCCCAAGAAGCATTGAGCTCCCAGGGTGCTAACTGCTCCCCCCGTAACGATCAGGGAGCCGTTCCTTCCTTGTAGTAGTCATCTGAAGGATCCAAGGCTTCTATAGCAGTAGTTCTTATGGGGGCATACAGCTCGCAGGCCTCCATAGGCACACAGCTCACCTCCGTGAGCTGCAATGGTAATTTATTGCATTTATTGGGACAAGCAATCTAACAAAAGCTTATTTACACATATTTAAATCCCCTTAGGGGATTTAAATGTGTAAAGAAAAGTGAATTTAAAATACATATCAACCCCTTTTTCCCATAATAAAAATAAACAAAAAATAAAGAACATTAGCACCACCTCATGCCAAATAGCCCATACTATTAATATATATATGTATTTATCCCTTACGATAAAAGCCATAAAGGAAAAAATCTGAATGGCTTTTAGTCACTTCAACTCAGCTTTGCAGACAGAACTATAAAAAAAAATGTTAGTGGGGTCTGAATATGGTAATGCAAAGTAAAAAAATCATTTTTTCAAAGTTTTTTATTAAAACACAAGAAAAACTACATAAATGTGTTATTGCTGTAATAGTATTGACAGGGAGAATGAAGGTAACAGGTCAGTTTTACCACATATGTAGACCAATTTCGTGTAAGAGGCATTGATCAGGTTTTTATATGCATAAGAGGTGGCAATTGGAAGAAACTACTTGCCAAAAAGAGGTAATATGGATGTAGGAACTGGATTATGTGGTCCCATTTGGGCTAAATGAAGATTTGTGTTTTTCACCATATTTGTAATTTCTTGATGTTTTTCCCTTTGGTCCTATGATGGTCCATATGTCTTATTACCTTATTTTAACTCTTTTTAATTGTTATGTTCTTATTCTTTAAGTTGTTTACACCTACAGGTTATTAATGGGAGCGGGATATAATCATGGAGAGGAATTAGGTCGGGATTTGAATCCTGATTATGGAGACACCTTTGGAAATATATTATCATGAAGTGTTACACTATAATGAGATTAATATTTTTATATATTTTTAATTTTTTGCGTTTTGCATTATGAATTAGTATTATATGTAAGGTTCTTGTACACATTTGTCTGATGTAGATAAACACATTTTGTTCTTCACTCAATCACTCTTTGCACTGCACTTTTTGATACAATTTTATTTGTTTTTGTTTTGTTTTTTCACTTTTTTGCACTTCTCTATTTTATTAATCATATCGTGATTTAATATTAATTATATTTTTTTATCATTTTGTGATATTCACTTTGCAATCGTGATGTATTCTTTTCTTTATTTTTTACTTTAGAATATTATATCATGTTAATATGTAAATGTACTTATAGAATACAATAGTGTTGGAGAAATTATTAACCACTTAAGCCCCCTAGCTTAAACACCCTTAATGACCAGGCCACTTTTTACAATTCTGCACTACACTACTTTCACCGTTTATTGCTCCGTCATGCAACTTACCACCCAAATGAATTTTACCTCCTTTTCTTCTCACTAATAGAGCTTTCATTTGGTGCTATTTCATTGTTGCTGACATTTTTACTTTTTTGCCATTAATACAAATTTAACGACATTTTTGCAAAAAATGACATTTTTCACTTTCTGTTGTAAAATTTTTCAAAAAACTACATTTCTATATAAATTTTCTCTAAATTTATTGTTCTACATGTCTTTGATAAAAAAGTCCAATAAGTGTATATTTATTGGTTTGGGTAAAAGTTATAGCGTTTACAAACTATGGTGCAAAAAGTGAATTTCTGCATTTTGAAGCAGCTCTGACTTTCTGAGCGCCTGTCATGTTTCTTCAGGTGCTAGAATGTCAGGAAAGTATAAATACCCCCAAATCACACCATTTTAGAAAGAAGACACCCCAAAGTATTCACGGAGGGGCATGGTGAGTTCATGTATCATTTCATTTTTTTCACAAGTTAGCGGAAAATGACACTTTCTGAGAAAAAAAAAAAAAAAGTTTAAATTTCTGCTAACTTCTGGCAAAAAAAGAAATCTCAGACGGACTCACTATGCCCCTCAGTGAATACCTTGGGGTGTCTACTTTCCGAAAAGGGGTCATTTGTGGGGTGTGTTTACTGTTCTGGCATTTTGGGTGGGGCTAAATTGTGAGCCGCCATGTAAAACCTAAAGGTACTCGTTGAATTTGGGCCTTTGCGCACCCAGGCTGCAAAAAGTGTCACTTATGTGGTATCGCCGTACTCAGGAGAAGTAGGGCAATGTGTTTGGGGTGTATTTTTACATATACCCATGTTGGGTGAGAGAATATCTCTGTAAACTGACAACTTTGTATAAAAATTTTTAAAAGTTGTCGTTTACAGAGATATTTTCACACACAGTATAGGTATATATAAAAATACACCCCAAAGCACATTGCCCTACTTCTCCTGAGTACGGCGATACCACATGTGTGCCACTTTTTGCAGCCTGGGTGCGCAAAGGGCCCTAAAACCAATGAGTACCTTTAGGATTTCACAGGGCATTTTTACGCATTTGGATTCCAGACTTCTTCTCACGCTTTAGGGGCCCCTAAAATGCCAGGACAGTATAAATACCCCACATGTGACCCCATTTTGCAAAGAAGACACCTCAAGGTATTCCGTGAGGGGTATGGTGAGTTCATGTAAAATTTTATTTTTGTCACAAGTTAGTGGAATATGAGACTTTGTAAAAACAAAATAAAATAAAAATATATCAATTTCCGCTAACTTGTGCCAAAAATAAAAATTCTGTGAACTCGCCATGCCCCTCACGGAATACCTTGGGGTGTCTTCTTTCCAAAATGGGGTCACATGTGGGGTATTTATACTGCCCTGGCATTTTAGGGGCCCCTAAAGCGTGAGAATCCAAATGCGTAAAAATGCCCTGTGAAATCCTAAAGGTACTCATTGGTTTTAGGGCCCCTTTGCGCATCTTGGCTGCAAAAGTGTCACTCATGTGGTATCGCTGAACTCAGGAGAAGTAGGGCAATGTGTTTTGGGTGTATTTTTACATATACCCATGCTGCGTGTGAGAAATATTGCTGTAAACGACAACTTTTACATTTTTTTATTCAAAGTTGTCAATTTACAGAGATATTTCTCACACAAAGTATGGGTATATGTAAAAATACACCCCAAAACACATTGCCCTACTTCTCCTGAGTACGGCGATACCACATGAGTGACACTTTTGCAGCCAAGATGCCAAGGGGCCTTAAAATCAATGAGTGTCACTCATGTGGTATCGCCGTACTCAGAGAAGTAGGGCAATGTGTTTTGGGGTGTATTTTACATATACTCATACTTGTGTGAGAAATATCTCTGTAAATTGACAACTTTGAATAAAATTTTTAAAAGTTGTCGTTTACAGTGATATTTCTCACACAGTATGGGTATATGTAAAAATACACCCCAAAACACATTGCCCTACTTCTCCTGAGTACGGCGATACCACATGTGTGACACTTTTTGCAGCCAAGATGCGCAAAGGGGCCCTAAAACCAATGAGTACCTTTAGGATTTCACAGGGCATTTTTACGCATTTGGATTCTCACACTTTAGGACCCCTAAAATGCCAGGGCAGTATAAATACCCCACAAGTGACCCCATTGTGGAAAGAAGACACCCCAAGGTAATCCGTGAGGGGTATGGCGAGTTCACAGAAAAAAAATTTGGCACAAGTTAGCGGAAATTGATTTTTTTTTTTTTACAGTCTCATATTCCACTTGTGACAAAAATAATATTTTACATGAACTCACCATACCCCTCACGGAATACCTTGGGGTGTCTTCTTTTCTGTGGGGTATTTATACTGCCCTGGCATTTGAGGGTCTCAAGCAAAAGGGACCACCAAGGAACGATCAGCAAGCATATCAGACGCTGTTAACAAAACAGCGTCTGATATGCCATTTTACTTCTTACAGCCTGCCAGCGCACGATCAGCGCTGGCAGGCTGTAGGTTACCTTGTCCTCGACGTGATCCTGTGACGCGCGCACAGGCACGCGCGTTCACAGGAAATCTCGCTCTCGCGAGATGACGCGCGAGCGCGTCAAGGAGGAACAGACCGACCGCCCGCAGAACGCAATCCTGCGTGAGGCGGTCGGAAAGAGGTTAAATAGGAGATATTGGGAATATTATGTTATTGAATGTTATTGGATTCAACACGTGTTGACTAGTGTTGATCGAGCACCAAAGTGCTCGGGCCGCACACATCTGGATGCTCGGGTGCTCTACAGAGCACCCAAGTATAATGGAATTCAGTGCGAGAACTCAAGCATTAAACCAGGCACCCCTGCTCTGAAGAGGGAGGGTGCCTGGAAAAGGTCAGAAATTGATGGAAACACCACCGAAATGGTTCGGGAACAGCATGGGGAGGATGTCTGGATGCATCTTGGACTCCCAGGTCGCTGCTGGGAACGATGTTGTCCGAGTAGTACGCCACTTTTACAGACTGACAATAATACGCACAAAACCAAAGATAAAACTGATTTAGGGGAAAAATTGTTAGGAAACATTCTTTCCTGTATATTTACTTGTATATAAAGTGCAAGTGCTGCCAAAAATCTCAAGCAAGAGGCACTCCGCTACAACCTGTATATCACATAAAGGAGGGCCTCATTTATATTGTGGTACAATTGTTCAGGTAGTGGGACTCCTACACTCATAAAGCTTATGCACTAAGTAAAGGGCCGCCAAAAATCAAAAGGGATCGGCACTACAATACACCCTTTGTTACACATAAAGGAGGGCATCATACATACCCTTGAAAATTATGAGGGTCTCTGCTGGTGACCCTCAAAAACATTTGGAGCAAGAGCCTGCTGATCTGACCATCTAAAACATTAGGGGTGAGGGTCTGCTGCCGAGCTGACCATCGAAAAATTATGGTTGATGGCCAGCTGCTGAGCTCACCATTTAAAAAGTTATGGGAGAGTGCCTGCTGCTTAGCTGACCATTGAAAAATTATGGTTGAGGGCCTGTTGAGGAGCTGACCATCGAAAAAATTATGGGCGAGGGCCTGCTGCTGATCTGGCCATCTAAAACATTAGAGGTGAGGGTATGCTGCTGTGCACCATCAGAACCACGGCCACTTCCCCGTCCCTTACTGCTCGCATTCTTCATATTAAATGTTCTATATGCTTGAAAGTATGTCACATGTACAGTAGCGTAGGATTTGGAAGTGTATGCACAAAATTTTTTAAAAAGGTATTTGGGAACGTCACACAGGAGATATCCTGCAGATAATGTCAATGCTGTCCCCAGCGGCTAATAAAAAAATTACAGGGAATGTCACAGGTATTTGGGATGAGGAAACGTTATACAGTAGAGGTACCACTGGTAATGTCACTGTCTGCAGCATCTACGGAAAAAGTACACTGTATGTCACAGATAAAAAATGTATGCGCACACGTTACACTGGAGATGTTGTGCACTAATGTCACTGTCAGAAGCAGACAGACACAGTCTATTGAAAAAGTACACTATATGTCACAGATACATTTTTTCAGCGCACACTTTACACTGAAGATGTCGCGCAGCTAATGTCGCTATCTGCAGTGGCATAACTATTGCACGCTATTTAGCGCAGGATGCGCTAAAAATAAATATTGCTGCCACACACAATAGTCCTTAAAAGGACCTTTGGGGCTGTAAAGTTTTAGCTATTTAGCGCTAAAAATAGATATTGCTGCCACACACAATAGTCCTTAAAAGGACCTTTGGGTCTCTGAAAAGTTTTTCTAATAATATTCCTATATCACTGCCTACACTGTCTGTCCCTACCTCAGCACAGCTCTCCCTGACTAAGACTGAGCCAAACATGTGTATAGCACCCAATGACGCGTTTTAGCCAGCCAATCACTGTAATGCCAGTAACCAACAAGGCTATGGCATTACAGTGAGGGCAGTATTTACCTGCACGTTTATTGGCTGCATAGCCGAATACCACCATGTGCCAGGCATCGAGATTGCTCGATCAACACTAGTGGCGACGTGTGCGTCGGGCCTCGTTGTGACCTGGCATGCAAGTCCCAACGACATCTGGCCTGTTTTCCTCCTTCATCCGGCCTTCCGATGTCTTGTGGCCCCTATGAAATTGCCGCACGTGTTATCACAGTAAGTTAATAGAACAAAGTTTGCTATTGATCAAGGTAGGGTTTGACTGTTCCTATGTATCCCTGGAAGAAGCCTTAGGGCGAAATGGCGTTGGGTGGAGGGTGTGGCCATATCAGTCTGTAATCCATAGATGTGTCTTTTGATAATATTATGGTTTTCTATAATGTGTGAGGTTATTTTATCGGATTCTCTTTTGCAGTCCCTGTATGGTTACAATTCTTTTTTTGTTAGGCTAGTTGTCTTATTGACCTTTTGATTTACAAATGTGGATTCATTATGACCTAATATGGTGGCGCCCCCTATATTCTCTCCTGGATTTCTGATCACTGCCAACTGTTATACTAGTGTCAACTTTTTAATTATTTATTAAATACTGAATTATCAATAAAGCTTATCTAAATGATAATCTGTGTCAGAGGTACTTTTGGTTTTGGTGCATTCACATATGTAACGCTGTAAAAATAAAACCCATAAAATATGGCAGATGTTTTTTTCCAATTTCGGACCATTTGGAATTTTTTTCAGATTCCCATTACATCATATACAATATTCAATGGCACTAATAAAAAAATGCAACTTGTCCTGCACAAAACAAGCCCCATACAGCTATGTTAATGGAAAAATAAAAAGTTATGGCTCTGAGATAGCAGGGATTAAAAAGCAAAAACATAAAAATGGAAAACCACAAGGTCCTAATGGGCTTAAAAGTACCAATTTTGGTACCAGCTTATCATATGGTATGCTTTTGTAGTACACCATTAAAAATACATTATTGGGGTAAATTTATCATAAAGTGACTTTTAAAAAGTCAGTTTTGCTCGAGTTTGCATTGGTATTTGCCAAATTTATCAAATGTCACACTTTGTTTGATACATTTGTTGTACCTTTAAAAATACACTTTTGATAGGAAATGTTACTCCAGTTTTAAACAAACCCCTTCTGGATTTAGATTGTGATTTTTTCTTAATCTGTGATTAAAAACTATGACCACTTTTCCTTGCCACATTTCAAAAGTTTAGTGAACAGCGCAAAGTCTTTTTTAGAAAAATCACAAATTTTGGAGTAAAATGACTTGCAAAATGACGTGCAAAAATGTGCCCGTAGAGCCCCTAGAGTCCCTGAGGTGCTGCAAACCCTGATTGGCAGCCCCCATCTTCAGCCGCACCAGTAGTTCCCCTTTTCACCGCCCAGTCAGGAGTTCTGGTTGAGACAGCTCAGATCAGATCAGCACTGGGGTTTTTTGAGCTGTTCTTCACTGCGGAGCTCTTTGACCTAGTCGTGGCAGAAACAAACCGGTATGCCACTCAATTTATAACCACCAACCCGGGAAGCTTTTATGCCCAGTCTTTCCGGTGGAAACCCGTCCAAGTTTCCGAAATTAAAACTTTTCTGGGCCTTCTCCTCAACATGGCCCTGACAAAAAGCATGAATTGCGGTCATATTGGTCCACGAACCCAATTCATCACATGCCCATGTACTCTGCTGCCATGTCCAGGACACGATTTGAGACCATTCTGCGCTTCCTAGACCACTTTAACACCAAATTAGCAGATTTGTATACCCCTGAGCAAAACATCTGCATAGATGAGTCCCTAATACATTTTACCGGGCGCCTTGGCTTCAAACAATACATCCCAAACAAGCGCCCGGTATGGGGTCAAATTGTATAAGCTCTGTGAAAGGGCCACAGGCTATACGTACAAATTTCGCGTCTATGAGGGTAAAGATCAGACCCTGGAGCCGGTCGGTTGCCCTGACTACCTGGGGAGCAGTGGGAAGACAGTCTGGGACTTGGTGTCACCCTTATTTGGCAAGGGGTACCACCTTTATGTGGACAATTTCTACACAAGTGTGCCCCTCTTCAGGAATTTGTTCCTAGAACAGATTGGCTGCTGTGGCACCGCGCGACCTAGTTGCCGGGCTTCCCCAAACGGCTCGTTACCACCCGTCTTGTAAGGGGGAAAGGGCTGTCTTGTGTAACGAAGAACTGCTCACGGTGAAATGGAGAGACAAACGTGACGTTTACATGCTCTCCTCCATTCACGCAGACACGACAATCCAAATTGAACGGGCAACCAGTGTCATTGAAAAGCCCCTCTCGGTCCATGACTATAATTTGCTCATGGGAGGGGTGGACTTCAATGACCAGATGTTGGCTCCTTATTTACTCTCCCGCAGGACCAGACGCTGGTATAAGATGGTGTCTGTATACCTAATTCAATTGGCTATAAATAATAGTTTTGTTCTCTACAGTAAGGCTGGGAGAACAGGATCCTTCCTCAAATTTCAGGAAGAGATCATCGAGAACCTCCTGTATCCAGGAGGTTCCGTGGCCCCAACCACCAGTGTAGTGAGCCGTCTACACGAGCAACATTTCCCCAGTGTCGTTGCTGGTACCTCAAACCAACCGCCACCCCGAAAAGATGTCGTGCCTGTAGCAGGAGTGGAATAAGGCGTGACACCCGCTATTTCTGTCCTGACTGCCCTGACCACCCTGCCCTATGCTTAGGGAGTGTTTCTGGAAGTACCACACTCAGGTACACTTAGGGACCGCAGGACACTGGTAGATTTTACACAAGGGCCTCTCAGGATACTAGGTTTTGAGAGACCCTAACACACAGTGGTGCTAGTGTGCTACTGCAGATATGTGAAACCTCTCCTTTCACTTGGGATAAAGTGCATAATGTACTTCGCACCATCTCTGTGCGATTTACACTTTACACATTGTCCTGTGGGAGAGGAGAGGTTTCTGCTAGGTAAGTAAAGAGTGAAAAGTAAAAAACAAAACAAAAATTAAACAGGTAGCAAGAAAAAGAAATCTTGAGTTAGTTTAGGTTTTAAAAGTTTTATGATGTTCAGGTTTTATAAAGTTTGTAACGTTCAAATTTATGAGCCTGCTGCTTGTTTTTCTTCTTCTTTTTTTTTTTACTAACTACCCTTTACTTTCCAGCTGGACCAACGGACCAACCGACGCAAACGCTGCAGCACTGATGTGCATTCTGAGAGAAGCATTGCGCTGCTGTCAGTTTACATGGGAAGTCGGCAGTGGCGTACATACAGGGGTCGCAGGGGTCGCAGTTGCGACCGGGCCCGGCACTCCAGGGGCCCGGCCGCCTGTGGACCCACCCCTAGGCCAGCAAGCTACCCTAAATTATGTTGTACTAACATGTAATGGAGCGCTCTGATGGGGCCCAGCACAAAGTACAGAGCGCTCCATTACATGTATAATGTGGAGGGAAGGGGGTCGGGGTTGGGGGTGCGCGCACTCACACACCCGGCTGGTCGGCATTTCTTTTCAGTAGTGAAGCAGGGAAACCTCTCCCATCCCTGCTTCACTGATCTTCACAGTTCAGGAGCTCCCCTGCTGGCCCCAGATCGCGCTGCTGGCTGTGGGAGGAGATCTGAAGACCCGGGAATCTGCCTGCAGCACAGCCAGAGATGAGTGAGGAGGCAATGCTGCGCGGGGTCAGAATCCTGATTCCCTTGGCTGCCATGATTCTGACCCCGCGCAGCATTGCCAACAGAGCCACAGAGCTCCAACCGCTCCTTTCCAACACGGATTCTTACACAGTGCGGCACGCCCAGTGTCCTGATGAAGGCGTTTACCGCCGAAACGTTGTTATAATACTTACTCACAACTGGCAAACCGCATACTGTAATCTGAGCTGTTTAATAAAGACACAAGCAAGTAACAACAGTGGTGTCCAGGAACTTTTTCGTATATCTGGCCTGGGAACCTTTTCCTGCGACTCCACGCCTTTCAAGGGGAGCACCACCCAACCTATCTAGACAATGAGGATTGAGGGGGCACATATGAAAGCATAACTACTGTGAGGGGGCACGTATGTGGGCATATCTAATTTGAGGGACACATAATGTGGCATAACTACTGTGAGGGGCACATATCTGGGCATAAATATTTTGAAGGGGCACATAATCTGGCATAACCACTCTGAGGGGGCACATATCTGGGCATATCTACTTTGAGGGGGCACATAACTGGGCATAAATACTGTGAAGGGGCACATATGTCTGGTCATTACTACTGTGAGGGGGCACATATTCGGCATTACTACTGTGAGGGGGCACATATTCTGGGCATTACTACTGTGAGGGGGCACATATTCGGCATTACTACTGTGAGGGGGCACATATCTGGGCATATTACTGTGAGGGGACACATAATCTGGCATTACTACTGTGAGGGGGCACATATTTGGCATTACTACTGTGAGGGGGCACATATTCTGGGCATTACTACTGTGAGGGGCCACATATCTGGGCATATTACTGTGAGGAGACACATAATCTGGGCATTACTACTGTGAGGGGACACATAACTGGGCATAACTACTGTGAGGGGGCACATATCTGAGTATACTTACTGTGACAGGAACAAAGGTGGGCATTAGTACTGTGAGGGGCCTCAAGGTGGGCATTAGTACTGTGTGGTAGCACTAGATTACCCTGCTATATATTGGCATGGCTCAGTCTTAAAGGCCAGCACAGCGCCCCTGCTGGTGATTTCACAGGGTCAGTCGCCATCTCTTTCTCATGTAATTATTCTTTTTTTCTCACCACAGGGACCTTGTTCTGGATCCAGCGGACATCACGCCGACACCAGCGACACTCTGGATGAGGTAGGACCAGATTTTATTAGTTAGGACTGGGTGAGTGTAGCCGTGCATTGGGGTTAGGGCTCTTTAACATCCTGTACGGGTAATCTGCTGTGTGAATGAGTGCCAAGCCCCGCTCCGAACAGCAGAGACACAGAGCACTAACAGGATTGATAATGCTCTGTGCCTCTCTGTGATCTTTACTACAAAATCACAGTGAGATAAAGTTGTCACCGTGATTTTGTAGTTAAAAGATCACAGAGAGGCACAGAGCATTATCAATCCTGTTAGTGCTCCGTGTCTCTGCTGTTCGGAGCGGGGCTTGGCACTCTTTCACGCAGCGGATTAGCCGCACGGAAATGGCAAGTGATAGGTTACATTTTTGTAATATACTTTATTTAGCCAAAATAATTTTAGTAGTAAACTGGGGCTGAAATGGCCATTAGCAGCGCTCTCAGAAATTAGGGGGGGCGACGGGGTGGATCAGTTTCGCACCGGGGCCCCATGGATTGTGTGTACGCCACTGGAAGTCGGTGTATGCGGCGCTGCAGGACGAGATTTCTCCTCTGCAGTACAGGTACGTTTGCCCAGGCATATGAGCTGAGGAGAGGTGTTGGAGTTCATATGCTTTGGCGAACACTTTGGATCAAAAATCTGGCAAAGAAGTCTTCCTCCACAACGATGGATTGATCGATCTGAATGGAGAAATCACGTTTGCCAGGACATAGGAGCTGAAGTGGGTATGGATGTTTGGGCGGAGCCCCTATGTCCTGGCAATTGCCAGGCCCCTCTTTTTTTTTTCTTGCTTATTTTTTGGCAGAGATTTTTTCATCCACATTGATCGATGCGAATGAAGAAATCTGTGCCGTTCATTTTTCTTTCAGCCCAGAGGCTGAACGGAAATAAAATCTCATTACCCGTATGCTCAATATAATGAGAATAGCGGAAATTCCTAATGCTGGCCATACATGTAATGATTGCGGAGACCCTCAAAAGCCAGGGCAGTACAAACACCTCACATGTGACCCCATTTTAGAAAGAAGACACCCCAAGGTATTCGCTGAGGGGCATATTGAGTCTATGAAAGATAGAACTTTTTTGTCACAAGTTAGCGGAAAGAGAAAAAAAAAAAAAGTCAATTTGTGCTAACTTGTTCCAAAAAAAAAAAAAAATCTTCTATGAACTCGCCATGTCCCTCACAGAATACCTTGGGGTGTCTTCTTTCAAAAATGGGGTCACTTGTGGGGTATTTATACTGCCCTGGCATTTTAGGGGCCCTAAAGCGTGAGAAGAAGTCTGGAATCCAAATGCGTAAAAATGCCTTCCTAAAAGGTACTCATTGGAATTAGGGCCCTTTGCGCATCTTGGCTGCAAAAAAGTGTCACTCATGTGGTATCGATGTATTTAGGAGAAGTGGGGCATTGTGTTTTGTGGTGTATTTTTACATATACCCATGCTAGGTGAGAGAAATATCTCTGTAAATTGACAACTTTGTATAAAAAAAAAAAAGGAAAAAGTTGTCATTTAGGCCCCATGCACACGACCGTTGTTTGTTTCCGCGTCCGTTCCGTTTTTTTTCACAAGTAGGATGCTTCCCCATTTATTTCAATGGGTCCGTCAAAAAATGCGGATGGTCAACCGTTTTTGTTCCGCATCCGTGATCCGTGTTTTCATTCCGTCAAAAAAATAGTGCATGTCCTATTTTTTTCACGTTTGCGGAAAAGGATAGACATTTTTACAATGGATCTGCCATAAAAATCGGATCCGTCAAAAAAAACGGTCCATCATCCGTTTTTTTTGACGGACGCAAAATTTCAAGGAGGAGCGGATGCGGAGGCAGGCAATTGTCGTGTGCATGTAGCCTTACAGAGATATTTTTCACACACAGTATGGGTATATCTAAAAATACACCCCAAAACACATTGCCCCACTTCTCCTGAGTACGGCGATACCACATGAGTGACACTTTTTTGCAGCCAAGATGCGCAAGGGGGCCCAAATTCCAATGAGTACCTTTAGGATTTCACAGGGCATTTTTACGCATATGGATTCCAGACTTCTTCTCACGCTTTAGAGACCCCTAAAATGCCAGGGCAGTATAAATACCCCACAAGTTGCCCCATTTTAGAAAGTAGACACTCCAAGGTATTCCGTGAGGGGTATGGTGAGTTCATGTAAAATTTTATTTTTGTCACAAGTTAGTGGAATATGAGACTTTGTAAGAAAAAATAAAAATTCAATTTCCGCTAACTTCTGACAAAAAATAAAAACTTCCATAAACTCACTATGCCCATCAGCGAATACCTTAGGGTGTCTAATTTCCGAAATGGGGTCATTTGTGGGGTGTTTCTACTGTCTGGGCATTGTAGTACCTCAGGAAACATGACAGGTGCTCAGAAAGTCAAAGTGCGGAAATTCACTTTTTGCATCATAGTTTGTAAACTCTATAACTTTTACCCAAACCAATAAATATACACTTATTGCATTTTTTTTATCAAAGACATGTAGAACAATAAATTTAGAGAAAATTTATATAGAAATGTAGTTTTTTAAAATTCGATTTTTTTTATAAATAGCAAAAAGTAAAAATGTCAGCAACAATGAAATACCACCATATGAAAGCTCTATTAGTGAGAAGCAAAGGAGGTCAAATTCATTTGGGTGGTAAGTTGCATGACCGAGCAATAAACCGTGAAAGTAGTGTAGTGCAGAATTGTAAAAAGTGGTCTGGTCATTAACGGTGTTTAAGCTAGGGGGCTGAGGTGGTTAAAGGCTTCCATTTTGCATTCGGTCATAAAACAAGTCTATAGGCTCCAGAACGGATCCGTCCTCCGCTTTATGGATTCCGTTATTTTCCGTTATAACTATGTTATAATGGAAAGCCATAACAGAAACCATGACGATAGTGTAAACCTACCCTTAGAGATGTTGTCTGTAAACCTTCAGTTTTTATCATGCGCGTGAAAAACGCATCAAAACACATTGCACCCGCGGAAAAACTAAACAACTGAACGCAATCACAGACAAAACTGACTGAACTTGCTTGCAAATAGTGCAAGTTTCACTGAACGCACCCAGAGCCAATCCGTCACGATTGTGTGAAAGAGGCCTAAAGGAGAACAGGTTGCAATAGGAGAGTGTACAGCCTGGGTAATAGGAGCGATTCTATGACACCTTGCTGCACTAATTGGGGATCCAAATTGGTGTTTACGGCAGCTTTTAGGTTGTTTGCACTATATGATACATTAGTAATTCCAGCAAACCTTGCTTGTTGTTGGGGTGCAAAGGGCTGTGTGATACAGCCATTTACAGGGTGTATTAATAGGAAAATACATACATCCTATTAGCTGCTTTGATTTTATATTGTTTTACATTTTTTGGGGTATATTAATAGTAAAAAAAAAAATGGAAAAATGTATGTCATAATTGCTGTTCAACGGTGAAGTTACATTGTACTACAGCCATTTACGGGTGTTTTAAGGGGAAATAAACCTACTTCCTATTATCTGAATTGTGATTGTTAGTTTTTTTGGAGGGGTTTAATAATCGGAAAAATATATGTCTTCAGTGTTAAAGTAACATTGCAGTACAGCCTTTTGGGGGGTTTAATTTTAATTTAATTCTTTTGTATACAGTATGTCAGACAGACAGGTGATAGGCCCTTCAAATGGAATGGGCAGTGGCCAAAATGTTTCTGTCGCAGGCAGCAGAAGAAGGAGGTGGCAGCAGGAGTCCCAGCGAGAGGCCTGAGCTCCCGGTGTCATCTAGCGGTCGTGTCTTGACCAGCAACCCAGCGGTGCTTGAATGGTTGACTCAGTCTTCGACTCTCGTAGCAAGTGACATCAGACACCCCCAGGCAAGAGTCGGTGGGTTCCTCTGACATGACGCTTAGTTGGCATGGCCCCGAGCAGGCCCTGTGCCCTCAACTGTCCCAACCTGCAGACAGTAGCGGATGATGATGATGTAGCCAATCGCATGATCATCATCATCATCAGGGGAAGAGGGTGGCAGCTTGCGAGTGAGGCAGCGGCTGAGGCAGCAGGGTGGCTGCAGTGGGAGATCAGGAGTCAAACGTGCCCGAGGTAGAACACCCGCCGCAGAAGCCCACCTGCCCAGAAAGTAGCGGTGCAGGGTTCCTGAAGACAGTGGTAGCAGTCAGTCAGCATGGAGTGTTGGGTGAAAAATGGAATACTCAGTGCTGTGGCAATTTTTTGTTAGGCCGTCGGAGTAGGGGAACATGGCCATTTGCCGAATTTGTTGGTAGTAGGTGAAGCGTTGCCAGGTTGCCAATGCTGGCACCACGGCACTGCATCAACACATGCAGCATCACCATAAAGTGGCCTGGGAGAACTGTGGCTCGATGTGGTTGTCTAGCCTGCTGCAGAAACCGCTGCATCACCCAGTGGCACGCACCCAATTTCATGCAGTCAAGGCTCTACCACCTCAACCGAAAAGAGCTGTCTGTCCTTCTCATCGCCTGCTGGTCCTGATGCTCCTGCTTCTCCTCGTCAGTCATTCCGTAAGGAATCGATCACTGAAGCGATTCCCAAGAGGCAACAATATGCGTGCACTCATCCAACGGCACAGAATCTGAACGTGCTCCTGGCCAAGTTGCTGGTGCTGCAGTCCCTCCCTTTCCAAGTGGTGGACTCTGCACCTTTCAGAGAACTGATGGCTTGTGCTGAGCCGAGGTGGAGAGTCCTAAGCCGCAATTTCTTTGCGAAAAAAGGCAGTACCAGCCCTGCACACATATGAAGAACAGAAGGTGGGCCAGTCCATGAGCCTGTCGGTGTTTGCCAAAGTGCCCGGGAGCGCCGACGTGTGGAGCTGTAACTACGGTCAAGGACAATATATGTCCTTTATGGCCCACTGGGTAAATGTGGTTCCTCCCCTGCCACACCAGCAACTCGGCCAGGTGATGCCGCTTCCCCCTCCAAGTTCTCACGCTGTTGGTCCTGCGACAATGTCCGTCTCTGCCTCCTCATCCTCCACTGTATCCTCATCCTCCACTGCAGGGATAATTCACAGTGCTCCTCCAGCATACCACATGTGCAGGTACGGGGGTGTCCAGCTGTTTTGCACCTACAGTTTGCCTGGAGCCACTTTTTTTGACAGTCGCCAGGACTACGGGATGAACAACTCCACTGATTCATGTCCTGGAACACATACTGCTAAATCTGGCTGGCCAGGGGACTACATCTCACGGCCACATGAGCCCTGTGGGGGCTGAACTAGAGGAGGAGAAGGGGGAGGCCATTCGAGCACAAGCAATGCGTAGAGAAATGGCTGGTTTTTCTACACAGGTGACAGGAGAGGTGGAGCTGGAGCAGTCAGAAGAGCTACAGGATGATAAGGAAGATGAGGCTGAGGACCCAGACACACCGCGGTAGTGGAGATGGAGGCAGGGAGTCTCTCCAAGTCACTTGCTCAAATGGCCCGATTCATGCTCAGTTGCTTGCGTAGTGACAACCGAATTGTCACCATTCGGCAGAGGGATGACTACTGGCTCTCCACCATGTTAGACCCTCAATACAAGTCCAAAATGGGGGCCTTTTACACCCACTGAGAGAGAGGATAAACTGATCTACTATCGAGACATCCTATGTAGTCAGTTGGTCGCTGCCTATCTGCGCCATCGCCCATCCTCACGCAGGTCTGACTGGGGGTGCCTTCTGCGCTCATGTCCCACTGCCATGTCTGCTGGGGTCGCAGCAGTACCAGCTCCATCAGAAGCAACTGAAGTCTAGAGTCGCTGATGAGCAGTTTTCCTTACCCACCTACTGAAGAAACTACTCACCAGCAGCTAGACAGAGCAGAACCTAAACGAGCAGGTTGTGGCATACTTGGACAGCACCCTGACACCCCACATTGAAGATTCCCTGGACTACTGGGCAACCAAGCTCGATTTGTGACTGCAAATTTATATAGGGGAAAAATCTGTAAACCCTTGTACTGAAAGCAACGCCCGACATTTCTGCCAGACCTTGTGTATCATGAAAAGTGTAGGGTGACCTGTCATCTTACCAGAAAGCCCACCATGTTCCAATAGAGTCACTGGGGAATCATGACCTATGATGTGCGCCACCAACCTGGCAGATGCACTATCCCCAGGAGTCCTCCCCCATCCCCTCAGCTGCTGCAATTGGGACGAGATGTAGTAGAGCCATGCGTTCTCGACTGAAAGCCCTCCCGCCTTTTTCCCCCCTGCAGAGTGTCTAGTCTAATCCGAGCTTTTTTATGACACCAGATCAGTTCCCTAAATAGTCTATCTATTTTAATAAATATCCTACGAGGTATCTATATCGGGGAATTATGTAGGACATACATGACTTTGGGCATGATAATCATTTTAAGAAGGTTACTCCTCCCAATTTCAAACATCGCCAATTTGCACCAAGCCTTAACCTTAACAGACATTGAAGTCAATAGCGGCTCTATATTATGCTTAATATAACTGCTGGGGTTCGCGGTAACCAATATTCCCAAATACTTAACTTGATAAGCAACCTGTAATGGGCTGGACTGGGGAAGGAGAGTCATATCAGATTCATCTAGCGGTAGGAGAGTGGACTTGTCCCAATTGATACGGAGACCAAACCTATCTCCAAACTCCTGTATAAGTGACATGATAGGACCTGAGGACCGTTCCACATTTCTCACATAGATTAGCATGTCAACCGCATACACCCTCTCTTCCCAGGTCCCACAGGGAAATCCTATGATCCTGTCAGAGGAGTGCAACACACGTGCAAGTGGCTCAATAGCGATGGCAAAAGAAGGGGGATAGCGGGCATCCCTGGCGGGTTCCCTTGCCTAGTCTAAATGCCTCCGATATTCCCCCATTAGCCCGAATCCTAGCCGTGGGACCATTGTGCAGCAACTGGACCCAGGAGATAAAGGTCTTCCCAAATCCCATGACCCGCAAAACAGCTCCCAAAGAGAGCTCCATTCAACACTGTCGAAGGTCTTAGCCGCGTCCAATGAAAGGATGGCTCGACCTCCGACTGACCCGATCCTCCTCTGGATATTAAGAAAAAGTCATCTAAGATTTACCGAGTAGATTTATCAGGCATGAAACCCGCCTGATCGCTATGAATAATAGTGGAGATGACCGACTGCAGTCGGTTCGCTAAAACTTTCGCTAAGATCTTAATATCAGAAGTCAACATCGAAATTGGTCTGTACGAGTCAGGGAATTTGGAATCCTTACCGGGTTTGGGCAAGACCACTACAATGGCCTCTTTCATAGAGGTGGGAAGATTCCCTGCTAAAAGGGCATCATTAAAAATATAGTGGTGTCCTGCTGCCTCATCTTCTGTTGGTTTTTAAAGAACTCTATTGGCAATCCATCTATCCAAGGGACTTTCTCATTGGGAAACGATTGTAGCGCCAATTCCAACTCAGTGAGTGTCAAAGGACCATCTAGACATGCCACACTTTCCGCTGATAATCGCGGAATCCCAATCCCTTCAAGATAAGCAGCTATATCAGTAGAGTCTACCTCTAGTTTAGTCCTATAAAGGGATAGGCGTGAAATACTGCTGGAATATCCTCATCTGTCGTGGCAAGAGAACCATCAGTCCTCTGAATAGACAAAATTTTGGACGGGCCCTCCTGGGCTCCAATAACCCTTGCTAGTAGCTTCCAAGAACTGTCCCCTGTCTCAAAATACTTTTGTTTTAAAAACTGCGATGATCCGCCGTATGCAAGAGAGATGTTGATTCAACCCCACCTGTGCTGCTATAAGGATTCCTCACTAGCCCTGTCAGGTGAATTTACAAACCTTTCCTCCGCCTCCACTACTAAAGCTTGCAACTTTTTCTAGGCGTCCCGGGTTTTCATTTTATGATGACTAATCTTTTGGATGTAAAGACCTCTAGTATATGCTTTGCATGTATCCCACACCACCCCATAGACACCGACCCCACATTCTGCGCAAAAATTCCCTCAGTTCCTCCACAATACCATTCTTCCCATCTACCAGCTGCAACCAGAACGGGTTAAGCTTCCATGTACCAACCCCAGGGGAACGCCTGGTGCCCAAGTGCAATTCTAAATAAATCGGGAATGGTCGGATAGACTTCTAGGTAAGTATTTAACCTCAGCCACTATCGTCAACACTTCAGGCGTTCCTATAGCTAAGTCAATCTAAGACAATGAGTGATGAGAGCTAGAGAAACATGAAGTTGATTCCTCACCCATCAAATGTCATGCAGGTCCAATTCTCGCAGCACACTAGCGAAGTTGTCCCTACTCGCATCCGACATCCCACCCCTATCTAACGTTACAGAGGGACAAGTATTAAAATCTCCTACTATCAGTATAGGACAGTGAGGTAGCTCCTCAACATACCTCATAATCTCCTTTAGCACCTCACTACTATAGGGAGGGGGAATGTGCACAGCTACCAATATGAAGGACCAATGATAACAAGTACAGTGGAGACATACATAGCGTGCATCATCTATACGGGACGAATGACACACAAATGGCAGTGATTTATGCACCAAAACACTTACACCCCTGGAATGTGAAGAAAGTATAGAATGATACGCATGACCAACCCACGGCCTGTGTACGACCGAGGTAGTGGTAGGAGATAGACGAGTCTCTGACAGACAGATTATAGCGGGTGAAAGCGTTGCAACGCCAAAAGCACCGCGGTTCGTTTAGTCAGCTCTTCTAGTCCCCTAACATTCCAGCCTATTATCTTAAGACTATTCGCCATAAGGACCCACAGTACATCATAGCCAAGCACACCTCTCCAGTCATACGTGTTACCTCCATACTTCCTACATACCACAGAAGATCCCCAAACTCGTTCCATCGCCCATCCCACCCATTCCCAACTCCCAAAACTAACCCAGAAACATAACAGGCTCCGGCAAGGATAAAATCCATACCCTGAAAAAACAAAAACAGGGCCAAAAATTTCCTCCAGTCGACCAAATACAGTTGTGTTCAAAATTATTCAACCCCCACTGAAATTTAATGTTTTGGCCAGTTTGACATTAAAATGTGAATTCCCACATCAAGATCTTATCTTAATAAACAGTACACAATGCTATTAACATCAGTTAAACAATTTCTGCATTCAAATCCTACAACTGCTTTGATTTAGCTGCCAGTGGTCATGTCCTGGTTTAGTTCTTGTTTTACAGGATAAGCATGCGCAGTTGCTATCTGGCAATTCAGTGCTCATAATGCAGGGATTCCATCTCACGTGTCTGCTTACTAGGTCCGTCCTGAAAGTTCAGGGCAGGCATGTGTCTGAGCCTGTGCAGAAGTCCCTTCTGCCGTCTAGAATGCTTTTCAGTGGATCTAATTCTGAGTATGTTCAACTAGCTTCCACCATGGCCCATCAATGAGAATTCAGATGTCCAGATGACCATGCTGGTGAGGTCAGGGGAAATAGCATCTTGCAATAGAATGGAAGTGACCTCACAAGCTCAAATGGACCACCCATTTCAGCCTTATCATGAAAAAAGATACCAAATATATCAACAAAAGAAAGAATTCAGCACAGTCCACCCTTCCCCACCACGTGGTATGCCTCCATTGCAGGTACAACACTGAGCACTGGCACTCATGGCTCAAAGATAGTTAGTAAATATGTCACACAGAAGTTTCAAACCTATTTAGAGAAAATGTTGAAAACAGGGCACCTACAATTGGCTAAATAGATGACATTTATTATATAGTACATAAATGTACCTTTGTTTTCTCCTGCAAATCTTCATTAAACTCCAAATTTTCAGAAACCTTTAGATCTTTCAGTGCAGTTCTTGTCTCACCAATCAGTGTGTGTCTGGAATATTTGTCAAAATCTTTCACCTTTGTCGAAAAGAAAAAATGATTAAATATATTTGATGTACTGTATTTATTTGTGCATTTTCAATACAACTATCCCTAGTATTCCAAAATATTTCCTTGAACTACAGTCTCTACAATGTATTGTCAGCATTTAGTTCTTAGATTGAAATAAAGATCCCATTACAATATGATGGTAGAGGCACACAGCTCACAGATTAAATCCAGGAGACTTTTTCTACTTCCAAGAAATGAATGACCCATATACTTATGGTACCCTCTGTTGTACATGGCAGCTATTTATAAGTCATTCCCATCAGTAAAGAGACACACACAAAGTTACAAACTATATCCTACATGGAAATTTATACCTGTGCATATTTTTGTGGTCAGTGCTATTTATCATTAAAGGAGTCTTCTGAGATTTTTATACTGATGACCTATCCTCTAGATAGGTCAACAGTATCTGATTAGTGGGGTCAGACACCTGGGACCCCACCGATCAGCCGCGTTGAGAAGGCAATAGCAATCACAGTAGCGCCACGGTCTCCTCTTAGCTCACCAAGATCAGCGCTTTACATTGTATAGCAGCTGTTCTTGGTACTGCAGCCAGCCCCATTCACTTCAATGGTGCTGAGGCTGCTCCTAGGCCATGTGACCAATGAACATGACATCACATGGCCTAGAGCAAAGCTGTGAAAAGGATAAATTTAATATTTTAATAAAAAAAAAAAAAAAGAGGGGCAGATGACTAAAAAAATGAAAAATAAAACAAACTATTTACTGAAATATAAAATTATTAAAACAATTAACACCTAAGTATAAGATTTAAAATGGGTTTTCTCATGATGACAACCTCTTCTCTAAGGCCTCTTTCACACGAACGATACAGATTGTGTCAGGATTGGTTCAGGGTGCATTTAGTGAAACTCGCACCATTTTGCGAGTTCAGTCAGTTTCGACTGCGATTGCGTTCAGTTTTTTCTGCGCTGGTGCAATCCGTTTTATGTTTCAATAATTTTTATTAATATTTATGTCACTATACAAACATCCCCACTGAGAATAATCAGTGACAAATGAAGTAATAAAAGTGGTACAAAATGAAACTGGAGACAGGTACACAAAATACAAGGTACCACATATAAAGATCATTAAGTCACAATGGAAGCAGTTATCACATGGAATCATGATACAAAAGGAGCAGCGGTGATGCGGGTGGATCCAGCCAACGAGCCGCTGAGAGAAACAGTGGTCGCAGTATCAAGCATCAACCATTTGACTATGGTAGGTAGAGCGTACCAAAAGGAGAGAACAAATAAAACAAAACAAAACAAAGATATAGTCAAAACCATTAACCTAAATAATAACATAGGTCTCAGAGATTCACATAGCAAGGGCTTGTGATAGGGTCATGTTTAAGTTAGAGATACTAGCCTGTAACCAGTGTTTCCATTGTCTGGTAAACTTCCCAACATTGTGGTCTTTATAGGCCATAATTTTCTCATACCGGCAATTGGTATTGACCCTAGACACAACTTCCTCCTTAGATGGGATCTCCGGAGACTTCCATTTGCTAGCTATAGCAATTTTTGGGGTTATGAAGAGATGGGCTATTGGGACCCTACTGTGAGTCGGAATGTCAGACATGCTCATCAGAAATAAGGCTTACAGTGCGACACCTGCAGGTGAAACCCGCACAACTTGGAGGCAATAGTAAAAATATCTGACCAAAGTGGACCTACTAACGGGCAGGCCCACAATATGTGTAAGAGTGTGCCTTTATGGCCACAGCCCTCCAACATAGGTTGGAGACACCTGGGTAGATTCTACTAAGCCTTGCCGCAGTATAATACCACCTCAAGCATGTTTTAACGGCAGCTTCATACATAGTTATGCTACGAAAAGTGGATGAGATAAATTTAAATGCTGGCTAACCAGTCTGACTCAGGGATTACTGTCTGGAGTTCCCTGTCCCACTCACACAAAGGTAGGGTTTTGGAGAAAGTGTCTTTAGAGCCTAACGCCCTATACCATGGCCTGATTCCCTGTTTAGTAAGAGAGGCCGGGGCTGACCACTTATCAATACAAGCTTTATGCACCAACACTTGACAAGGGAAATCATGTTGCAATAAATGCCATACTTGTAGATATTTGAAAAAGTCCCTATGAGGGAGGCCAAATTCTAGCTGCAAGGCCTGAAATGGTTTAACCCCACTGTTGTCATAGAGTTGGGACACATTTTGAAGGCCTAGTGAGCGCCAAGAGCCAAGCTCCATTTCAGGAAGGTGTAATTCAACCGTTTGCATCGGAGCAATTTCTTTGATAGAGATCGACTGGTGTAGGCTATTGCGGTGGAAGGAGCACCAATAATGCACTGCCATTTTTAAAACGTAAGGCAAAGGTGGGGGTTTGAGTGGAGAGACACCAATGCTGTATAGCAATATAGCCCGAAGGTTTTTGTGGGAGCTAGCTCAGATTCTATCCTCATCCAAGGAGTAGCTGTATCCTGCACCCACCAGCTCCTAAGGGCCTGTACTTGAGTTGCTAAATGATAGTCTAGTAGATTGGGAAGACTCAGCCCACCCACTAACTTGGTTTTAGTAATAATCACCGCAGTCTTGGTTTCACCAGACCATACAAATTTGTTTACCATACTCTGCACTTTTCTGAAAAAGGAACCTGGAACTCTAATGGGGAGCATCCTAAAGAAAAACAGCAGCTTCGGCAGGATAAGCATTTGGAAGGCAGCTATGCGACCTACCCACGAAACTTCATATTGGCTATAAGTTGCAATATCAGTTTTAATAACATCTATGAGTGGAATAAAGTTATGTTCAAACAGGCCAGAGATAGTTGGGGTAATTGCCACACCTAAGTACTGAATATGATCATGCCTCCAGTCAAAAGGAAATCTCTTTTTAAAGAGTGTTAGATCAGGCACATTGAAAGATAGGACCTCTGACTTGATTTCATTAATTTTATAGAAGGAGAGACATCCATATGACTTGATTATAGATAGGGCGGCTGGAAGGGATTCAGTGGGGAAGGAGAGGGTTAATAAAATGTCATCCGCGTATAATGACAGACGATGTTGTTCATTCCCTATTTGGATCCCCGTAACCTTCGGGTGATTTCTCAAAGCTTGTGCGAGGGGCTCAATCGCCAGTATGAAGATTAGCGGTGAAAGGGGCATCCCTGACAGGTACCATTAGTCAAGGGGAATGAGGAGGACAGGGCTCCATTAGCAAAAACTCTGGCGGTAGGGCCCGAGTAAAGAGCCTTAATTGCAGTGACAAAAGGAGTTCCTAGTCCCATGGCCTTGAGTGCCGAGAAGGCGAAGGACCATTTAATGCGGTCAAACGCCTTCTCGGCATCCAAGGTGACAAACACCGCCTCCAACCTTCTACTGCTGACGAAATCTATTAGATTCAGGGTCCGGCGGGTATTGTCCGTTATTTGTCTCCCTTTTACAAAGCCCGATTGGTCAGCTTTTATTAACGAGGGTAGCACTGTGGCTAATCTAGTGGCCAGTACTTTCGCATATAATTTCGTATCAGTATTTAAAAGGGAAATGGGCCTGAAATTCTGTGGTCTATTAGGGGTTTTGCCCGGCTTCGGGCACTACAATTGCCTCAAGCATTTCAGCTGGGAGTCTACCTTCAGTAAAAGCGCTATTGAAAACCTGGAGAAGGTGGGGAACCAGTTGATCCGAAAAAGTCCGAAAAAGTTTTGAAGTATAAATTGGATAAGCCGTCAGGGCCTGGGGATTTGTTAAAAGGAAGGGCAGATATGAGTTTAGACACTTCAGTATGAGTAACAGGGCTAGCTAAAAGATCCTGTTGCTCTGAGGTCAGAGACGGGAGGTTTAAAGATGATAAATACGCATTAATTTCATACTCAGGAGCCACATGCGTGTCTGGTAGATCTTTAAGATTATATAGCTAGAGTAATATGAGACGAATTGTTCTACCATACCTTTTGGGTCATATATTCTATCACCTGTGGAAGAATGAACTATATGGGGAATTCTCGATTTGGCGACTCTTGCCTTCAGGCGACTAGCAAGCAACTTGCCTGCCTTATTGTCTTGTGAGTAGTATTTTGCCTTGATCGATCTTAGTTGCCTTTCATAATTAAAGAGGAGATGTTCTCTCAGTTGCGTTCTAAGGGAGCAAATCTGTTCTGCCCTCTGTGAGGAAAAAAGATTCTTATTAAGGGTTTCTAATGACGTTAATTGAGAAAGTATGGTCTGCATCTTCTGTTCCCTGCGTTTTTTCACCTGATGGCCTAGCTTGATCAAAATCCCACGTATGAACGCCTTATGAGCATTCCATAATGTGAACGGGCTGGAGACGGAGTCACAGTTTAAGCTGAAATATTCTTTTAGGGACTTGAGTAGTTCCACAACCTTTTTTCTTCACATTGTACGCTTCCTGAATAGAGAGGGAAACGGCTGCATGGTCTGACCACTTAACATCAATTTTAGATTGGAGGGCTAATTGCAAAAGGGACCTGCTAACCAAAATTAGATCTATGCGAGAATAGCTATTATGGACTGAAGAGAAAAAAGAGAAATTCCTCTCCATTGCATGCTGCAGCCTCCACATGTCATATAATTCTTCCCTCCTTAGTACGAGGTTAAGAGTAGGGTATGAACTCCTGCTACTCGCTGTGGAGTCCAATTCAGCGTCAGGGACTATGTTAAAATCCCCACAGGCTATTAAATGACCCGTCCGTACACTCGCCACTTTCGCAATGACTCTATTCAGGAAACGTATTTGGTGTTTGTTGGGTGCATACACTGCTAATATGGTGTAAGAAACATTATTTATCGAGCAAACCACAATAATGTATCTGCCATTTTCATCAACTATTGAAGATTCAATGTTCACAGCAATTGAATTGCTAAAGGCCAAGAGAATGCCCCTCTGTTTTTTACTATAGTGAGACTGCAATATCAAAGGATAGGAACGGTGTTTGATCCTATGAGCATCTGAACTTACAATATGTGATTCAGGCACACACAGTATGTCAGCTTTCAATAAAGTCGCTTCCGACCATAAGTATGACCTCTTTTGAGGGCTGTTGAGGCCTTTAGCATTAATAGTTACAATATTAAGAACCATGGGGACTGATCAGGATATTGCAAACCATTGCGACCCTATACACAAGACGTGAATCTGTGAGACTGAACAGAAAAAAGCAAGCATATAACACTAGCAACATATGCCAAAACTGTGGCGTAAAGGTGCTAACCTAAGTAAAGCAAGTCTTACAGGACCAGAGATTACCCAAAACAAGATAAGGGCAAAATCCGGATCAGACGATTACCAGGGGGAAAAGTTCAGTTTGAAGCCTGGCGTGGGATGAAAGCTCCCTGGCACTTCAAATGATGCAATGTAGTCAGTGCTTGGTTCCCTCTTTGCTCCCACGGTGCGCCACTCAGGTTGTAAGCGGTTCTGTGGAGATGAGGAGGAGGTTTCCTGAGGTGGGACGGAGATGTTCCAAGATCCCAAGAGGCGACGGCCTTCATCTAACAAAGAGATTACATGTTGTTGCCCTTCTTGGCTGAGAATGAGGCGCACAGGAAAGCCCCATTTCTATAGAATTTTATGTTCTCTGAGCGCCGCTGTAATTGGGGCCAATAGACGCCTTTGTCGAGCGTATCTCGCGGAGAGATCCGTATACAGCTTCACCGATTGATACGGTGCCGGAAGTTCTGGAAGCTTGCAGGTCGCTGACAAAACCGCCTCTTTAGTTTTATAAAAATGTATCCTAGCAAGTGTGTCTCTAGGAGCAGTTGATGGCAGATGTTTGGGCCTAGGGACTCTGTGGGCCCGATCTAGGATCAAGTCCTGTGCAGAGCATGAGGGTAATAGTTGCTGCATAAGCCCTTTCAAATATTCTGGTAGCTCGGCTGGTCCTGCAGAGCATGAGGGTAATAGTTGCTGCATAAGCCCTTTCAAATATTCTAGTAGCTCGGCTGGTCATTTTTCTTTGGCTTGGAGATGTTCAAGCTCAGCCACCAGATCTTCATGGGAATCAATGAGATTATTATGGGAGGTAGCAAATTCACCCATTTTATGCTCCACATGAGACATCCTAGTGTCCAGGTCTGAGATGGAAGCTTGAAGTGGAGACATTAAAGATGAGACATCATGGCGCAGGGTCTCGCCCAAAGCAATCATCATGTCTCTCAATAGGGTCCCTGAGGCAGGTTTATCAGTGGTGGGGAAGACCTGCAGCATCTGTGTGATAGACCCATTCGCTAGAGCTCCTTCGCTACCTCCTCAGAGGTGACGGCACTGGATTCCCATTGTCCCCGTTTTCTTTCACATGCGAGGAGGATGCGGAAGATGGCGTCTGCTCTGCCGCGTGACCTAGTGCAGGGAACTGTGTACTGACCCTCCGCTGCTCAAGCTGTCTCTCGTAGGTGTCGGGCTATGTGGCAGGTGAGACGGAGTCCACTTGGGCTGCTTCGCTTTCTTGCTGACCCGGAGGAGAAGCTGTAGTCTCAGGGTTGGTAGCCGGCACACGTGAAGGCCTAACTGAGGGCTCCGTACTTGCCATGTCCGCTCCATTCTCAAAGAAAAAGCTGATTTTACCCTGTTTAGGGTTAGTTTTCTTCCCTCTTGGCATGCTTGAGGGTGAGAGACAGGAGGTGACGCTCGTTTCAGGTATTTTAAGTAGCTTTAGAGAGGGAAAAATGCTTTTCCAAGTCGCTATGTGCCGGAGCACAGATTCAGGCAGCCATTCAGCTTGGCAGCCAAACCACGCCCCTGGTGCAATCCATTTTGATGCGTTTTTCACGTGCGTGAAAATAAACTGAAGGTTTACAAACAACATCTCCTAGGAACCATCAGTGAAAAACGCATTGCACCAGGACTGTGTTGCGTTGTTTACTGAAGCCCTATTCACTTCTCTGGGGCCAGGGCTGCGTGAAAAATGCAGAATTTAGAACATGCTGCGATTCTCATGCAACACAGAACTGTTGCATGAAAAAAAAACAGACCCATTGAAATCAATGGGTCAGGATTCAGTGTGGATGCTCACGCATCACACCAGCATGGAAAATTTTGCTCGTGTGAAAGGGACCTAATGACAGAAGCCATACATGCCAACAGCCCAATTCTGGTGGGACAATATTTACGAACAAAATCACAAAAGGACAGGATTTTTGCAAATGCGCACTAAATGTGGGTGTTCTAGGGTCTTTTGGTGAGATCTTGGGGCTGGCTTAAAACTCCAGCATTGGCTCCTGGAAGTTCGCTCTGTGGACACTGCAAGGAAAATGTGAATTGCCAACAAGCTTATGAGTAGCTGGGTCTCTGCCTATTGAATGGCTCTCCTGAGCAAGAGATTTCCCTATAACTACTCCATGCACTAATGATACAGCTCCTTTAAATTCTTTAAAAAAATACATGGCACAAACAGTTCACACATGTTAAGGACTCAAATCACAGATCCGCAAAACCACAGATCCCAGCCATGTGCATGGCACCATTTTTCAAACTCCTGTACAAATGTCCTATCCTTGTCCACATAATCGACAAGAATAGGACATGTTTTACCTTTTTACAGGGCTGCGGAACAGACATACAGATGCAGACAGCACACCCAGTGTGCTGTCTGCATCTGTTGCAGCCCCAGTGAAATGAATGGGACCGCATCCAATCTGCAAAAATGCGGATCGGATGCAGACCAAACATATGGTCATGTGCATGAGCCCTAACACTGTAGAGATTTAATAAGCTAAATGTGCCAAAATCTTTATTCGAAATCCTTACTGTTTTAAGTGTAAAAGAGAAAGGAAGGGAGCACTTCCAGGTATAATACCTCCTATGTCACTGCATTAATCACCTTACCAGATCGAGTTGTGCAGACCAGGCAGGACACTAGTGAAGGGCAAAGTTCCTCCACACTAGGAGGAAAGACCATGCTGCAGCTCTTGTTCGCTGTACACTGCACGGAAGAGGCCAGAAGAGGAGCGAAGACAGAGAAGCTCCCAAAGGTAGCAGGTAAAAACAGAGTGCTGCAACGGATACTTCGAGGTAGGTGTTTATTGTATAAAACACATTAAAAACAACAGCTGCGCATTTTGTTGGCGGTCCACCACTTTCATCAGGTGCCTGTAGAAGGTGGCGTACCACTCGAAATGCATAGCTGTTGTTTTATATTTGTTTTTATGTGTTTATATCCAATAAACACCTACCTCAAAGTATCCTGTGCAGCGCACTGTTTTTATCTGCTACCTTCGAGAGCTTCTCTGTCTTCATTGTTGTAAGTGATAACTGATATGTACATCAGCTTCCAGCTGGTGTAGATTTCAGTCTGACGTGGGGACTATTAGAGGAGGTCTATCAAGACTGGCATAGCACACACCGGTCTTGATAAAACAAGATAAATAAATTAATCAGAGCCTTTTTGCATCTCACTAGACAGTTTTGTAAAGGGTCTATAAAAGAAAGTAAAAATTAAAGAGCCACGTCTTAACAACAAAAATTGACAAAACGTAATGATGATCAAAAGTAAGGCAATGAAGAGGTGGTGTAAGGGAAAAACGTTCACCCAGCGTTTTTGCTGGATCCATCATGGATCAGCAAAAACACTTCCGTCATGATGCAACCATCTGCATCCATTATGAATGGATCTGGTTGTACTATCTTTAAAATAGCCATGACGGGGCCGTCATGAACACCTCTGAAAGTCAGTGGAGGACAGATCCGTTTTTTTTGTGTCCCCATATCGGGGACAGAAAAACACTGCTTGCAGCGTTATTATGTCCGCGATGGGGACGCAACCAAATGGAATGGAATGCATTCTGGTGCATTCAGTTTCATTCAGTTCAGTGTTGTCCTCATTGAAAATAAATTGGGATAAAACAAGCATTTTCCCTCACTATTGAGATTGTGTAACGGATCTCAAAAGCAAAAAGGGAAGCGCAGATGTGAAAGTAGCCTAACATGTCTAGCAAGATACACCAAATCTATGAGACACTAATGAATTTGGCGCACCTTCTACCTGCCTGATATAGTTTTAGACTAACTGAATTTAAGACCATAACATTATTGCAATAAATCTCCCTAATGTTTTTTCATATTTAGCTAAAGAAAAACCGTTAGATACTATACCTCAAGCTTTAGACTTATGGATGATAATGGGTAATTCTTCAGAGAAAATGAAAAGTCTTCATCAAAGACAGGATTTCTGCTGTTTTTAACTACCCTGGTCTCACACTCATGGAGGACAGATTGAACTTCAGATTGTGGATCATTGGCTTTGGAGAGAACTCGAATCCTTAAAAAGGATCTCTGCTGTATTCTGGAAGATCTGTAGCTTCAATGACACTGAGGATTAAGGTCGATGTGTTTTTATTATAATGAAGATTAAACTTGAGTTTTCCTCTGGGCCCTTGAGGATGATCAGAGTCACTGCCCACATCATCTAGGCTTTCTGTACTTGGTGGTGAGGGGGTCAGGTGTACTTCCAGTTTCTCCATTTCTTTCTGCATGAGTTGGATCTAGTACAATGAAAAAGCAGAATACCACAAATAAGATCTTTTTATAAAGCCTCTGCCATCTTTATTTTTTGGAGAACTGAATAATGGGATAGTATGTAACTACTTTAATGAGTGATTGTTATGAGCAATTGTAAATGTGAGGAACCTGATATACAAGACAGCTGCCAGAGTGTAAGAAACATTGTGAAATGGGTATTCTCATCTTGGATATGTGTGGCATATCCACAAGATATGCCATAATTGTTTGATAGGTTTGCAGTTGGGATCTACATCTACCTCCAGAACAGACATTTCCAACTCTTGTCCCAACTGCTGAAGCTCCCACTGCCATTGGAGAGTTGGTCAGAAGAACTTCTATGGGACTTCCAGAAACCGTGTAGCACAGGCATCTCTGGTTTCCATAATCCTGATCATTTCTCCATTTGCTGCAGCTGCTTCACCAGCAATAGAGGGGTCAAGTGGCATTCTCGAGGTAGATCCTGACCCGAGAGGAAGGACCAGCATCTATCACACATTTATGGCAATATTCTGTGGCTATGCCATAAATGTTTAATATGAAGGGGTTGCCTTTCCATGAAAACAGCATCTAAAAATAAAGCTGGCAGGTCTGGTTTTTGTAACCCCTAGCAGGAAAAAAATCAGTACATGGAATCCATTTAAATGAACAGCAAGAATAGGAGATACGCTCTAGCTCATAGAGAGGGGTCCCAAGACTGAGACCCTGCTCTACAAAATTGGCTTTGCGTACTGGCTGTACTGAGAAGAAGAGAGGGATCCAGGAAGGTTACTCGGTATTTTTATGATAGATGACAAGATGTTCAAGGGTCTTTCTTGAACAAAAGGTGTCATTAAACTTGCCTTTGAGTCCTGTTCCTTTCTTGCAAACTCAAAAAGACAGGGGATAAACTTTTACGAGAATGTTTCCTTCAGTTTTCTTTTCAACAACTGAACCGCTGTTGAGCTTCTTGTCTGCAAAAGGTAACCGTCACATATGAAGAAAAAAAGGAGTAATGCAAAATCTCACTGACGTTATATTGCAGGCCAAATTACAAACACTATTTTCTAAAATCAAGTCAACACATTTTTAACCTTTCATAATAAATCACCAAGCAACCTTAGGCTAGGTTCTTATTTGTAGCGCTGTTCAGGTTTCATGCTCTGGTATAGAAACAGAAAAACTGCAGCATTGGATCTGGCATATACTGGACATCAATTACTCCTACTAGATCCCACAGACTACAATGAGATCCATTAGGTTTCCATTATGGATCCCAGCATTCCGTTAAACAAATTTTCACAGATTCTATGACGGAGACTCCTACCAAAATCTCTGCCGCAGAAGTGACCCTAACCTTTAGATCCCAGCATGCATGTTACTAATGAGAAATACACTGAGGGAGATATGCCAATATATTCATGACAGTTAATGGAGAAAATAAATTGACAATTAAATTGACATTGAATAAATAAACAAAATGGATGGTATAGGCATGTTCAAGTTAAGCAGAAAGGTAAGGGTAATAAGGCTGGAAAGATCTAAACACCCTTATGTAAGCAACTGGATCAATGGAAAACACATGTGAGGGGCTGCTATTTTAAGAGCAAAGGAGCTAGGATCAGGAAATGTCCCATTGCGTTCTGCATTATATTAGAGCTAGAGAAATGGTGGATTAAAAGGAAAAAAATACAAAATGTCCTTCCATATTGACTGAATGCCATCAGTAAAATACAGTATAAAATGTCACACAAACAATGCTTTTTGGGTCAATATCTTTTTTTTAAAGAACTGCTACATGCTCCAGTGTGGCATTTTTTCTGATGTGAATGTGCGGCTTACCTTTCACAATTAATGTTGCTTTATATGAGTAATACTGGTGCATTTTCCATGCTAAAATAATGAGAGCAGTCAGGAACAAAGCAATTGCAAGACCCAGAAGGCTGTATTTCAAAGTATCTGAAAAATGCAGATAAACCTGCAAGGATAAATATCGGAAGCTCATGTTCCCTAGAAGAGAACACAGACAATATTTTAAATCCAGCCTATGGAGGATCTCACCATTTAAAAGCTCTGTTTGCTGTAAAGAGATAAATGTAATGAAAAGTTAAGACACACACAATATATCACCCATCTAGGCTGATGAGCACAGAACACAACATCATTTGACTTGAGGAATACAAAATCATCTGACATCTTCAGAAACCTCTTGTGCCTAAGGTTACTTTCACACTCGCGTTTTGTGCGGATCCGTCATGGACGGATCCGTTCAGTTATCATAACCGTCTGCATCCGTTCAGAACGGATGCGTTTGTATTATCTTTAAAATAGCCAAGACGGATCCGTCTTAAACACCATTGAAAGTCAATGAAGGACGCATCCGTTTTCTATCGTGCCAGATTGTGTCAGTGAAAGCGGATCCGTCCCCATTGACTTACATTGTGTGCCAGGATGTTCTCAGTTTCGCCAGACGAACACAATAGCGCTGCATGCAGAGTTTTGGTGTCCGTCTCCAAAGCGGAATGGAGACTGAACTAATGCAAAATGATGCATTCTGAGCGGATCCTTTTCCATTCAGAATGCATTAGGGAAAACTGATCCGTTTTGGAGCGCTTGTGAGAGCCCTGAACGGATCTCCCAAACTGAAAGCCAAAACGCGAGTGTAAAAGTAGACTAAGGCTGAAATAAGACATCTGTCCATCCAGTTCAGCCTGGGTATTCCAGCTTTGGGGAACTTTTAACATTTGGTTCATATCCACTCCATAGCTCCCCCTTAATCAATTCTGAAACAGAAGCTCTTCTTAGTGAGGTCCCAGACCTGTACACATCTGGACATGGTCACGTATGCCACTGCATCCAATCACTGGCCTCAGCTTTGACATGTCCCCAAGCGGCACATGAGCCAGCAGTGACATGCCACTGGATGGGTTTTATAACAACTAGATTTGTACAATATTCAGGATTTGTGTAATATGGATGTAAAATGGCCGTGTAGATGAGGCATAAAATGCAAATTGTTTGTTGAGGTTTTTGGTACCTCTCTTTCCTACTCTTTTCTACTAAAGAAGGGTCTGTAATCAGTATCTTACCCTTTTTTTTCCATTTTCATTCCCGGCCTTTTAAGAACCATATTTTTTTTTTTTTCATTTTCTGATCTCCCAGCCGCATAAGGGCTTTTTTGTGGGACAAGTTTTACTTTTTAATGGCACTGTTTATTTTAACACAGCTTGTATTGGAAAACGGGAAAAAAATCTTAGTAGGGTGAAATTGGAAAATAATGCCAATTCTGCCAAAGTGTTTTGAACAGTACAAATACAGCAATATAAAACTTACATAGTTTTTATTATTTCTTACTTTAAAATTTTTTTAAATCTTTGAAAATAAATATTTTTTGCATCGCCATATTCTGAAAGCCATAACTTTTTTCTATCAAGCTGTGTGATGTTTTTTGTTTTTTTGCAGGGTAAACTACAATTTTTACTAGTGCCATTTTGAGGTTTCACTTAAATGGGGCTGAGCTGCACCCAGGCCAGTAATACTAGTCGTGACGTCACTGAGCCTGCGGTAAACACAGAGACGGCGCCAGAGCTACTGCCGGCAATGCTGTCTTCTGAAACAGCTGATGGGTGGTGGTCCAGGGGGTCGGACCCCTGCAGATTGGATGCTGATGATCTATTTAGAGGATAGATCATCAGTAAGAAAGCTACCGAACCCCTTTAACTTTTATTAACAAAAGATAATAAAAGTTTTAAAAACACATCATTACACAATCTCTCTCTATAGTGTTTAGATATTCAATACAGATAGAGATATCATATACCCTTTAGGGTAAGTTCACACGACGACATTTGTCGCGCGATAGGGCACAACTTCACTGCAACATTTGTCGTGCGACAATTTTTATAATGGGAATCTATGGTGTCGCATTGATACATGCTGCGACTGCGACGCGACAGTTGCAGAAAAATCCATCTTGAATGGATTTTTCTGCGACTGTCGCGTTACATGCAGCATGTCGCAATGCGACACCATAAACTCCCATTATAAAAATTGATGCTGCAACAATAGTGCGACTTACTGTCGCGCGACAAATTTCGTCGTGTGAATGTACCCTTAGGTGTAATTTAACACCCCAGTGGGTCAGATCTATAAATATATATGCAGGGTGGTGGTGGTCAACTATAGCTTTTGCACCAGGACTGAATAGCTTAAAGAGATATCACTAGTAAAGATAATATGGAACCAAGTGTATATTACCAAGCGAGCTGCACATTCTGGGTACAAGGTTTAAATTTTACGTCAAAGAAAGGAATTTGCCAGCACGCCAGATTATGCCTGAAAATAGAAAGCATTTAATTTAATAAAATAAGGTGTCTTAATTGATCTAGAAGCATGTGCAAACTTTGATCAGTTTATACATCTTGTTGGTCCCTGCAATAAGTCATGAATCTATTGGTTGCACAAATAGGTCTTCTTGAGTGATTGTTGACCGAAACATTCACAAGGAAAAGGAATATTAAAAACGAACAGGAATCTATATATATAAAGAAGGACGTATATATGTGTGTGTATGTATGCATGTTCCGCGATCACTCAAAAACGCAACCATCGATTTCAATGAAACTTGGTATACACATCCCTTGCTACCTAGAAATAAATCTTTGGGGGGAGGGGGGTGTCACAGCTCTCTAGGACGTACCGTTCCTGAGATATTCCCAAAAAATTACCTGCGTTAGCCAATACAAGTCTTTCTCTTCATATCCCAACTGCCATACACATGGTCACATGTCCCTTATCAGCCAATAGAAGCTCGCAGTCCCTTAGTCTCCACATACACACAGTTTTACTCCAGGTTTCCATAACAACCCAAAAAATTTTCTTCAATGCTTTAGGTCAGCTTTAGGCTAGGGCTACACAACGACAATAAGTCGCATGACACATAGAGCACAACTACACTGCTACATGTGTCACCCGACATTGATTTCACTTTTTATAATTATAATCTATAGTGTTGCACTGCAACATGTGACATGCTGCAACTGCGACACGACGGTCGCAGAAAAATCCATATAAAAAATCTCATCTTGAGATGAGGAGTAGTTAGAGATGAGCGAATTTTTTACAAATTGTTAGTCAGACGAATTCTACTGGATCAGAATTTGAAACGCATTAAAAAAACAGCTATTTCCCGGATGCAGAGAGCCTGTATATTGGTGTAGAACACTGTGCATTGCAGAAACATGCATAGGTAGTCCGCTTTGGTAGTGAAACAGTTACTTTGCGTCTATATGACAGGCGTGACTCTTAGAATCACTTCACACTTCACTTATTTAGTTCTGTGACGGGGCCAAAACTGACCAAATAAGTGTGAACTCAGCCTTACAGGTCAATGTTAGCGTCAGATATAAAGAACCGTGCAGTGGCCCAAGATTGTACTATAGAGTGAAAGAGAGCACTCCTTTTACACAGTCAGCTGATTCCACATAGATTTCTACAGAACCTGTTCTGTTACATGCTGATGCAGCAGTAAGTTTGTGTTGACGTCACTGTTTATTTTTCCCTTCCCTGATCTGTCATGAAAACAACCCCCAAAAAATGGATCCTGTCTTTTCAGCATCCACCTTTACATGGTCAGTATTTGGTCAGTAAGCCATTATTATTGCTAAGGCCAAAAAAAAAGGAGTGGATCCAAAACAGAGATGACACGCAATTGGAATGTTTGCATGTCTTCTGTGTTTTGTACCCACTCCTGCTTTCAGCTTCCAAATCATGAGCATATTCTGAAATTGGGACCGTGTGATATAGTCCTTATGGATGCTCCAAAGACAGTATCTGTTTTGTTTATCATTTTTCCGTCCTTCTGACAGCTCAGAAGAAGGGTAAAATAAATAGTGATGTCAACAAGGCCAAACAGGACACTAGTGGCCTCGTCACAGAGTGGAGAGGTGGCAAACGCATGAGGAGTCAACACAGAGGCCCAGTTACGGTATGGGGAAGGTGGCTACTTGTCGGGCATTTTCATGAGTGTATATGATACCTGATCATATTATAGTCAAAATGGATGCTCATTGTCTTTAAGAGACTGAATGAACCTTGAATGAGTTTTGCTGTATGGCTGAAACAGGCCAACATAAGGTCATGCCGAGTTCAGTCTGTAAAAGTTTATACTGAATACAAAGAACATTGTATTTTAAAAAGTTATTGCCACAGATGTGGGCTTATCTGTTGGGAGTACACTGGATTCTGCAGACATGTCCGTCTGAAGAGATCAAGGCCCATTCATATCATTATGGTTCATAGATCAACAGTGTGAGAAACACTCAAAGAGATGCCTAGAGGTCTATCTTTAGTCATTTCAAAATGTCCAAGTTAATCCTTATCTCTAGGGTCAAATGTATATAATACAAGAGTGCCATAGTTAACTCTTTATAGTATGGTGCTAAAAGCTTACACAACAGTACCATCTGGAGACAGATGGATATCATTACACCATCCTCCATAGTTGCATTATGGGTAAATATGATCTCATAGGATCATTACCATATGAGCATATGATTATAAGATCTTAATCCAGGAGGATGTGACATGAGATAAGGGGTGAAACAAGAAGAAGAACATTCCAAGATTCCAGGATTCAGCATTGTCATCAACATCATGATCATAGCCAGAAGTGTGATTCCTACTAGGACTTGGTAAGAGACATTTTATTAAGACTAATTGGATAATGTGGGTGAAATCATATCACCCAGATTGGCGAATTCATAAACACATTAAGTAATTGATCATCTCCATATGAGATGTAGTCTTAGGATATTGTGTGGCTTCATTCTACCTGCAGAAGAATCAAGACTCATAATCTAGCAAAGTATTAAATGATTATATATATTTTTTTTTTTTTCCATAGTAACATTCTTCGCCAAGCTAGGTGATAAATTCCCACTGAAAATACTTGTTCCAAGTTCTTCCCATTTATGTTGTTTGTCTTAATAGTCTTACCAAGTCATATATGTGAAAATAGTCCAGGATGGGAAGGAAGGATACAGTTATCTCTTCTAAGTTATATCCTTGTATGGATTTGCCCATTCTTGAAGTCATGTGAGGTATAGTTGGTTAGAGGGGCAGAATGTATTTAGCATTCCATATTAATGCCCATCCTGATATCATGAGGTTTCCTCTGAACAGAAGTGATGTATATAATTTAACTTCTTGTTTTAATATCCTAACCAAATAATAGCTTTGTTTTAATGAGACAAATTGTTCCTACTCACATGCATTGTTTAAGCTTATGTTGCTTTATATCGATGATATCAGTGTTTATTTACTTATTTTAAGCTTGTAATGCTTTATATCAACGTCGTATATATTTATTAGCATATATAATTGTGTTTATTTACTTATTCATGTTTAGAACCTTAAAAACCAATAAATCTGCATGTATTATTATTTAATGTCAAAACTACATCTACTACTACTAGCATTAATGTCATTTCCCATGATAAGAACTTATTATCTGAGGAAATAGTCGGCCTCAGATGTGAATTGTATCGATTGGGTTATCTACAATTCACCAGGTCATGATATCTTTATGACCTTAATTAATAATTCTTAATTGAATTATTATAAACCCAACAAACCACAAAGAAGTCAACATAACTGGTCAGTCACAGAGTGGTGAGGGTGCCAAACTCATGAGGAGTCAAAACAGTGTCCCAGTCACAGAGTGGTGAGGGTAGCAAAAGCATGAGGAGTCAACATGGTGGCTAGGTCACAGAGTGGTGAGGGTGGGGGCAACAGTAGTGGCAGTAACAGCACAAGATGTTGGGTGGCATGAATATTCGGTGCACTGACAGCCATCAGATGTGTCAAATTGAATAACAGGCCTGTATCTTGTAATAAAGTTGTACCATTTAACTCCATTGGACTAACTCCTTGAACGTCTTTTCTACTCTCACTTAATAAGCTATCTCTCTACAAACCCTCTTCTTGACCCCTTACAGTCTGCCTTTTGCCCCCTCCACTCTAATAAAACTTCCCTTACTAAAGTGTCTAACGATCACCTGCCAGCAAAAAGAAATGGTGATTATTCTCTACTGATTCTTCTGGATCTCTCTGCAGTATTTGATACATAGACCACAAACTCCTCCTTACAATGATCCACTCAATTGACCTAAAGGACACTGTTCCCCACCTTTAGTGTATCATTCACTGGTTCTACTTCTTCTCCTCTTCCTCTTAATGTTGGCGTTTCTCAGGGTTCAGTACTAGGTCCTCTACGCTTCTCCCTCTACACAGCCCCCATCAGACAAAGTAGATTTGGCTTTGGTACCATCTCTGTGCTGAAAAAACCAACTATACACTTCATCCCATGGCATCACCCTGCTTTACTCCAAAGCACCAGTAACTGTTTGGCAGCTGTCTCTAACATCATTTCCTCTCTGTATCTAAAACTGAACCTCTCAAAACGGAAGTTCTTATCTTTCCCCCATAGAATAACCCACCTAAACTTGATATTTAAATTTCGGTCTATGGCCCTACCATAACTCCTGTGCAACACGCCAGCTGTCTTGGGCCGCGTTTGACTCAGATGTTGCCTTTTTTCCACATATCTAATAGCTTACATGCTCTTGTCGTCTGCACCTCAAGAATATTTCCAGAATCTGCCCTTTTCCTACAGTGGAAATGGCAAAAACTCTTGTTGTTGCCTTGATTCAATTTTCGTCTTGACTACTGCAACGCATTACTAAATCGGTCTCCCTCTCACTAAACTCTCCACAATTCAGTCTGTCCTAAATGCTGCAGCCAGGCTCATCTATCTATCTACCTGCTATACTGATGCGACTAGCCTGTGCCAGTCACTTCAAACTCTCCCACACAGCTCTCCACAGTGCTGCACCTCCATACATTTCCATCTATCACTCTACTCGTGCTCTCCGTTCTGTTGCAGAGATTCTCTATTAATAAAGCTCCCGCTTTGCTGGACTTGAGCATATTAAACGGACAGCTATACATCTGAATGGCAGCCATATAATACTACATTTCTCCTGTAGTGGCCGCTGCAAAGGAAATGCATGGGTGGCAACACACATATACTGTATTAGTCGGGTTCATGTACTAGCTTAGTTCTATAAATTTCCACTGTGTACTTGTGATGCAGATTAGTTTTCAGTCTTGTTGGATTATATAGCAATGACGTATACGGCACAGATGGCATTCTGTTATCATGAAAAGCTCCATATAGCAATAAATATGCTGTTTGTCTATGACTTTTCCTTAGTTATCAGAGAACAGTATTGGTACCTGGAAGATTAGAATAAGGTTGGAATGCCCAATGTTGCCCAGAGACACTGGCTTTCTGAGAAAACTCTGCAGGAGTTATCTGGAGAAAACCACAGCTACTATAATTAAAGGGAAATCACCTGTATTAAAAGGCAGATACTGAAACATTCTTTTCTAATGTTTTTATTTTATGGTTGTATATTTTTGTTCTGTTGCTTATAAATGATTACGAGGGCGAGCAGCCATCTTGCCTCTGGTGCAGTTCTGATCTGTGAACAGTGGGTCAGAGATGGACCAAAGAAACAGAAGTAACCTTTGCAGAGGTCATTGTGCAGGAGGGAGAAAAGATGAGCTGTGACCATCACCTGTTGTGAATGGTGGATCTTGTGTTACCTATATATAGGCTCTACCTGTCATTATTATCACAAGCAAGATTATAATGAGATGCCTACTGAAAAGTGATCTCTACAGAACATGAAGTGTCAGCCTCTTGTGAAACTTAGTGATCAGTGCAAAATAGACAACATAGAAAAAGAAAAGAAACACCAAAGTTATATATAGCATTTAAACATAAAAAAATGATTTAAGTTCTCCTGAAGTGTTTGATTTAGTAAATATTTGTATTCCCCATGACATAACAATTCGAACTTGTTTTCTTAGAACTCTGTGTTGAGCCATTTCTATATTATTCCTCCTAGCAATGTATGAATAAATTGAAAACAGGTGTTGCCATTCTCTTGTCAAAAGAACGTGCCTCTACATGTCCTGACCCTAGCAGCACTGATTGGACAGAGTTACAGTGGGTAGGGACGTACTCCCCAACTGGTAACACCTAGCTGGTAATTCATTCATAACTTTCTAGCAGGAATAACAAAGGGGTGACACCATGCAGAGTAATAGGAAAGGATGCAGAATTGTTATTTCATAGGAAATAAGGGGGCATTCACTAAGCTGTAATACTCCTAAATTAGGCGTATTTCAGGCGCAGCTGTTTTGCAGTCCGTTTTTGGTTTCAGTAGTGTCTCTGTTTCCATTCCGCTTCCCTTCCGTTTCCGTATGGTTTACAGTTTTTGTGGATCGCAAACGGAAACATTTAATAATGTTTTAACAGTAAGAACATTAAAAAATTGGGCTGGGCATAAAATTTTCAATAGATGCTTACGCAAAAACAGAACGGATACTGGAAGACATACGTATGCATTCTGTTTTTTTACAGCCCCATTGACTTAAATGGAGCCACAGTACGTGATTTGGGGCAAAATGTAGCGAAACGGAAAACGGAAATGAAATGCATATGGAGTACATTCAGTTTTTTTGCGGACTCGTTGAAATGAATGGTTCTGTATATGGACGGTATACTGAACGCAAAAACGGCCCGTATACTGGAACGCAAAAATGTTTGTGTGAACGAGCCCTTAGACGTAGAAAATGATCTAAATGTAAGACAGCTAGGAAGCTTGCGCTGGATGCGCTGAAGTTATGGAGAGGCTTGCACCTCTTGATAACTCCTCCAGATTGACCGCTAACTATGGGGCTTTATTAAGACCAGCGTTAATACGCCAATCTTAATAAATGTGCCCCAAAAGTCTTTATTAAAGCTTGCATGTCTGGGGAACTGACAGGTCCTTTTAAAGAATAGGTCATTTTCTAACAATTTCCCTTTAGTTTCCTACCTATGTCTAATATAAACGAAAAGATCTTACTAAAATAAAAAAATTCCACTTTAGATTGCCGTACAGCTGTATTACACAGCCCAATGTGGCAGATCGATTGTCGGGAGGAAGCGTTCCTCCCAGCAATCGCCTGCTCACTAGAGGAGGAGACAGCTGCTATTAAATGTTACGATCTCCTCTGCAGCATTGGGAGGAGTGATTGTTATGCCATGGTTCGTCCCCATGCTGTATAGGAGTTTGTTGGTGGCAGATCGCGATTAGACACCACTAATTTCTAAAAGATTTGGACTGCCTGATGAACAAGCGTTTGCTCATTCACTGGGTAATCGGCGGCAGTATTACACTGCCAGATGATCGCTAATGAGCTGTGGCAGTATTACACTTCAAGATGATCGCTAACGAGCATTCATACGATCGCTTGTTACTGATAATCTGCCCAAAAAAAAATCAGGCAGTGTTATACAGACTTTAGTTTTACATAAGGGTTTTGGAAGAAAATGCCTCAAGTTATTGTAGCTTTAGGTTACTTTCACACTAGCGTTTTAGTTTTCCGTTATAGAGATCCGTCACAGGGGTTCAGTCCCGGAAAAACTTCAGTTTTGTCCCCATTCATTGTCAATGGGGACAAAACTGAACTGAACTAGAACGGAATGCTACAAAATCTCTCTGTTTAGTTGCGTTCCCATACCGGAGACCAAACCGCATCATGATGTAGTTAGCTTTCCGTCCTGGGATGCGGAGCAAGACGGATCCGGCATGACTCCCAATGCAAGTCAATGGGGACAGATCCGTTTTCTCTGACACAATAGAAAACTGATCCGTCCTCCATTGACTTTCAATGGTGTTCATGACGGATCCGTCTTGGCTATGTTAAAGATAATACAACCGGATCCCTTCATAACGGATGTAGATGGTTGCATTATCAGTAACTGAAGCGTTTTTGCTGAACCCTGCCGGATCTAGTAAAAACGCTAGTGTGAAAGTAGCCTTAGACAAAGAGTAGAGAGAGTTTAGATGACTGTTCCGGATGAGGAAATATGCTGATACTGACATAAATCACTACACGACACAAGTTAAGCTCTGCTTGCAGACAGTTAAAGGAACGCTTCCATAAAAAAATAAGTTATCACATATTAACCACTACAGCATATGTGAATATTTTTACTTTTCTTTATAAAAATGGTTTTCTGGCTCTAATTTTAAAATCACTTCATGTATTCAACTTTCTGTCCGGGCTCTTTAACGTCATCCTTAGCACAACAAAACGTCTCACTTACAGTAACTTTTTCAGACCATCAATGCGGCCAGAAAGAGTGACTTAATTAGAGCATCACACTTATTCTGTGGGCATCTTTAGTAGGTCTATCAAGGGAACAATAGTGCTGTAATACTGTTGTCCTAATTCTACACCCACTATTATAATGAGGATAATCTTGCACGTGCCATCTTCTTCTCATAGCAGTAGTAAACAGACCATGGATTACCTATCTATATAGGAGGTTTTATCATTTGTCAGTTTGTGTTTAAATTTCAGTGCTAACCGACTGCCAAAATAGAAAGAAAAATGGCCAAAAATTCTACATAAAAAGGAGTTTGAAAAAAAATATATCCCTGATAGACATTCTCTTTAAAAAAAAAAAAAAAGGGATGCCCTAAAACCAATACTCAAAAAATAAAAATTAAGATGCAGTATTTAAAAGGGTGCAGTTAACAGTCTAAGCAGTTGCATAAAAGCAAGAAGTAGGTCCCTGGAAAAATTCAATCATGTGTTAACACAACAGAGGTAGTTGTCTTGAATTTATCATATTCAATGTGCGTCCTGTAAGTCACTGTATTGTAGAGTAAGGGTTCGTTCACATCTCCATTTTGTAACTCCAGTAGTCTGCTTCAGAAAAGGAACCACTACAGGAGTTATAGTATCTGGCATAGACTGACACCGCCGGTGTTCCGTGAAATTATGGTACCTGTAAAAATCTGTTACCCTCGTCACTTCCGGTAGTGACGTAGCCGCATCGGAGGCTTGAAAAGGATTTCTGATCTGAGAGCTCGGCACCTGATTGGCTGAAAAGAAGGCGTTTTGGCGCCTGCGCACAACCAACCTGGGTACCGTAATTTACATCCAGCACCTGTGAGCGGGAGGGAGGTTTTCCCGCAACATGATAGGCTGAACCACCCGGGGTACATAATTTTAACAGCTCCTTCACAGATCATAGCTGTAAAATTAGGTACCTCGGTGGTTTAGCCAATCATGTAGCAGGCAAACCTCCTTACCTTCCCCGTACCCTGTCTGCTTCAAAAGGAGGCAATCTGGTTCGTGCATGCACGATGGCCAGAAACTTCGAAGGTACCCTTTCTCCGTGGATGTAAAATTACAGTACCCAGGTTGGTTGTGCACAGGCGCCAACACGCCTTCTTTTCAGCCAATCAGGTGCCGAGCTCTCAAATCACACCTCCTTTTAAGCTGGAAGTGACGAGGGTACCAGATTTTAACAGGTACCATAATTTCACGGAACACCGGCACCGATGGATCCCCTTTCACATAAATGCAGACTTTCTGGCAGAAAAATAGTGCTGCATGGAATAAGGGGTCGAGCGGTGCCCGGTGGTGTCTGGCTATATGGTAACCAGTGGCGTACCTAAGGTGTTTGGCACCCGGGGTGGGTCCTTTCTCTGGCAACCTCCCACCCCCTCAATACTTTAAAACACTTTTCCCCCCTCACAGTAGTTACTGTATGCCTATTTGTGCCCCTCACAGTAACCATGCCCACACCTTTCGCAGTAGTTATGCCCACATTTTGTCCCGCTCACAGTAGTTATCCCTTGATTGTGCCCCCTCTAAGTAGTTAAACCCTCATTGTGCTGCCTCACAGTAGTTATTCCTTCATTGTGCCCCCTTCACGGTAGTAATGCCCTCATTGTGCCCCTCTCACAGTAGTTATGCCCTCTCTGTGCCCCATTCAGAGTAGTTATGCACTTATTGTGCCCCCTCACAGTAATTATGCCTTCAATGCCCTTCTTCACAGTAGTTATGCCCACATTGTGCTCCCCTCATGGTAGTTATGCCCACATTTTGTCCCCTCACAATAGTTTTGCCCACATTGTGCCCCCTCAATGTTAACAAAAAAACAAAAAAAAAAAAAACAGTAACTACTCACCTTGTCCCGTTCCTGATGAGATCACCTCCAGCACTCCCCTGCAGGCTCCTCCTACACCAGGGTTTCACAACTCGGGACCCACCTACCAGTCATGTTTTCAGGATTTTCTTAGCATTGAGCAGGTGATATAATTAGTGTCCATGCATCAGGACTTAACACAGGCATTCATTCTGTGGGATATTCTCAAATCCTGACCGGTTGGTGGGCCCCGAGGAAACCCTGTCCTACACAGTCTGGCAGTGCGATCTGTGCCTGAAGAACTGAATGATAAAGCAGACCGCCTGGAAGAGGAAGGAGCGCAGAGAGCTGAGAGGTCAATAAGTGAATGGACCAACAGCTTCCCGGTGCTCTAGCAATGAGCTCTTCCATCTGTATCGATGGAAGCACTCATCGCATCCGGCACCACTCTGACAGCTGGCACCCAGGGCGCACCGTCCCCCTTGGCATGCCACTGACGGTAACTCCAGTAGTCTGTTCCTCTGCCAGAACAGACTACTGCAGTTACAAAACGAAGATGTGAACTTAGACTAAGAAGTGCGTGCTGATTAAAATATTTGTATTGCATAATACTGTATATTCACCTTCAACAAGGATGTGGATATCAGTCATGGGAATACACCAAAAAACTTTTCATTAACACAGGCATTAAACTATTAGGCTTTAAAAGGTGTACATAGAGTCTAATCCTTGTAAGAGTAGATTAATACATAAAGCATGAGAATCCAGATTTTAGAAAAGGTGATGAAAAGATTTGCATAACAAAAGCTATACTTCTGTCGAGAGCATTTGCCATGTCTGGTTGATGAAATATTTGCTGGGTAAATATTTAACTTACCATAATAAACCTGTTTAACCCTCTGCAGACAGTATTCGCCTTAATGAACAAGCCCTATTTTTCAAATCTGCCACGTGTCTCTTTATGTGGTAATAACTTTGGAATGCTTTTACTTATCGAAGCGATTCTGAGACTGTTTTCTTGTGACACAGTGCACTTCGTGTTAGTGGTAAATTTGAGTTGATCTGTTTTACCTTTTTATAAAAAAAATCCTATTTAAAAAAAAAAAAAAAAAAGTGTGGGGCACATAATAGGCACTATACATAAGGGGCACATATATAAGGCACTATACATAAAGGGGCACATAGAAGAGGAGTGTTTTCAACTCCGAAACGCGTTGTCACCCACATGTAAATAAAAAGAATTGTCTCCAACAACTCATGGTCGTGTTATTGCGCCAGGAAGTATCGAAAACAGTGGACCCTAATTACTCCACACCCCTTACTGTAAGGTCTATGGCCAATCCGCCCCTGCTCCTGCCCCACTACCTCATTACTTTATCGACCACTAAAGGTCGGACCGCCCTGAATGGGCTTTTGCCATGTTGGCTACCTGTTGTCCACTGTTTTCCTTTGTTCTTTTGTTTTTTCCTTTTACACAGTTTGTTCCTGAGAAACTCGCTGCCGAAACGTGTATCAAACCACGCCAGACCTCACCTTGCTGTATCAATGTGGATCGGGAATGCCACTTGCACAGAGGGACTATGAGTACATGCTATGGGGATAAAGGTATATTCACTTAATGTGAGAGGGCTGAACTCTCCTTACCGGCGCATGCAGCTATGCTCTGAACTACTGAAATCAGAATGTGATGTAGCCTTTATACAGGATTTACATTTGTTGACGACGGATGTGCATAGATGCATGCATTGTAGATTCCGGTGACAGTTCACTCTCCGCTGTTAGGAAGAGGAAGACGGGGGTCTTAATTTGTGTTAAAACTTCAGTTGCATTTACCATGAAACGGTGCATCACTGACTCCACCGGTAGAGATGTCATACTAACATGTGAAATTGACGGGCTAGTGTATACATTGGTCTCGGTGTACACTCCAAATGTCCGACAGCTGGCCTTTTGTAAAAACTATGCAAAAAGTACAAAAGTACCTATAGGAGAAGTAATCATGGGAGGTGACTTTAATATTCCAGTTAATACGGATCTTGATTACCGCTCAAAACAAAATAGCCATCGTATTGACCGTCAAGCGGATGAATGAAGGAATCACCTTATCATGATATCTGGAAGTATCAACACGGGAGAAGCACGATTACACGTTCATCTCTTCGGTTCACAAAATGAAATTGAGGATTATGAAAGCCACCCCAGCAATCAAAGCCCCTGGTCCTGACCAGTTTACGGCAAAATATTATAAGACATTTCACCCCATCCTCCTCTCATGTATGGAGAAATTGTTTAATGGCTTTATGACTTCTAGCTACATACCCCCGACATGCTCTCTGCCACAGTTGTTACTCTGCCCAAACCGGGAAGCCCCCACTACACCAGCGAATTTTAGACCAATCTCATTATTAAATGCCGACTTTAAAAAATATTCGTTAAACTGCTGGCTACCAGGATCAATGCATTCTTTCCCTCCTGATTGCCACTGACCAGGTAGGTTTCGTATTTGGCAGGCAATGTAGGGATGGCACTAGGCATATGATAAACCTGCTCCAGGTAGCATAATGGTCCAGGAACCCCACAGTCTTTGTCTCCTTAGACGCTGAGAGCGTTTGATAGAGTCCACTGGGAGTTCCTGGACCAGATGCTACAGAAATTAGGGTTCACGGGCCATATATTGACAGCTGTTTCCGGTCTATACGCTAAGACTTCTGTCAGGGTTCTGGCCTCTGGATACCTATCCAAGGCTTTCCCGATCACTAACGGCACAAGGCAAGGATGCCCGTTATCACCCCTCATTTTCACCATGGTCATGGAACCACTAGCGGAACTTCTTTGCTCTTGCTTGGACATATCTGGTATCCTTGTAGGTGAACGCTCTCATGTTATTGGGCTTTACGCCGATTATGTCATTCTGACATTAACCGACCCATTAAGATCCTTGGAAACAGCATCCAAGCTCATAACTCAATACTCCTCACATTCCTATTATAAGCTTAATGTCACTAAAACTAATGTCTTACCCATTATTGTATCCGAAGGGACGGGAGACAACATCCAAAGACAATTCCAATATAATTGGGCCGAACAGACTGTATACACCTAGACGCCCTCAATTTCCCCATTACAGTTCTTGAACATCACATTCCCACTTTATCTCTCTCCAGATGGTTGGAATGTGGCATTGATACATTAGGTTCCTTTTTGTAAATTTATCAATGGTAGACTTCGAAACCCTACACTCTAAGTTTGCGCTACCTAACTCCCTTTTTTTATCAATATCTGCAAATCTGTCACTTCTTCTTTACAATACCCCAATCGGTACTTCAGAATAAGAGCTAAACCACTGAACAGGCTTTTTGCAGCCAACTCCCCACTACGTTCTAACCTGTCTGTCTATTTGGTACTCCAACTTAGTAGCGGTTAATACTGATATTAAACAGCAATTCATGCTCAAATGGTAGGCAAAGCTGGGAAAAGAGTTCCCACTGCCCTCGTGGCAAGCTGCACTATACTGGTCTATGAAGTGTTCCCATTGTATTAACCCTACAAAACAGAATAGGAAAATTCAACTCAGATGGTACATGACCCCAAACAGACTATCACACATTATTCCAAATGATTCCCCTTATGCTGGAGAGGGTGTGGGAAATCAGGTACCCCAACTCATATGTGGTAGCACTGCCCGTCTGTTAACAACTTCTGGTCGGCCATCTCCAACATTATCAGTGAGGTTACGGATCTGCTGATATCACTTTCCTGAAATTAGCAATCCCCTGTATAGGCCTTGCAGAGATTCCTACATGTGCACACTGGATTGTGGCCCACTTTCTTAATGCTTCTTTGGAAAATGGCACACCCTTCTACAACCTTGGAGGTAGTGCACCTGGTGAATTTCCATATGCATTGCGAACTTGTATTTCCTCCTACAATGTAATCCAGGATAGTAGCACATAACCGCTGGATGATGTGGCTCTCTAGCACCTATGCAACACCTTTACCTTCAAGTCTCAATTGATACTAAGTGGCATTGACATGTAATGCATGATAAAATATTCTATTGTCTGTTATCACCCTGTACCGAAGGTAGCTGCTTGATGATTTGTATGCCTCAACTATCTACCATGCACATATTTATCCTCAGGAACTCCTACGTATTGCCTTCACCATTTTGTTATTTGTCCTCTATGTTATGTAAGACGTCAATTTTCATTTTTCAAAAAACCTCAATAAAAACTTATTGAAACTCAAAGAAGCATTATACATAAAGGGGGCACATAAGAGGCACTATACTGTACATACAGTGAGTACATATGAGAGGCGCTATGCATAAAAAGGCACATGTAAGAGGCAATTTACATAAAGGAACAAATATAAGAGGCACCATACATTAAAGAGGCACATACAAGAGGCATTATATATAAAGGGGATACCTATAAGAGGTGCTATGCATAAAGGGAGCCCATGAAAGAGGTGCTTTGCATAAAGCAGGCACTATACATAATGGGGGCACATATAAGTGGCATTATACATATAGGAGGCACTATACATAAAGGGGGCACATATAAGTGGTATTATAAATATAGCGGGCACATATAAGAGGTGCTATACATAAAGGGGGCACATACCGTATTTTTCGCCCTATAAGACGCACCGGCCCATAAGACGCACCTAGGTTTTTAAGGAGGAAAAAAAAAATAAAAAATTTGAACCAAAAGGTATGCCTAATGGTGTTATGTGGGATCTGGGGATGGCACTGTTATGGGGGTCCGTGGATGGCACTGTTATGGGGGCACTGTGGATGGCACTGTTATGGGGGCACTGTGGATGGCACTGTTATTGGGGACTGTGGATGGCACTGTTATGGGGGATCTGTTGATGACACATAAATAGCATTTTACGCTATGTGTCATCCACAGACCCCCATAACAGTGCCATCCACAAATCCCCATAACAGTGCTATCCATAGAATGACCCCCAATAAGGAGGAGGGGCCGGCATCTAGCTCTGTACTTACAGCGGGCCCGGTGCAGTCACTGTATTCTGCTACACCGGGCCCGCTCCACTGTAGGAATCCTAACTGCAGGCAATGCTGTATGCTGATTAAGGTACCGTAACAGTAGTCTTTTATGCAGCCTGTACTTACGATACTAACTTTCCGGCAGGCAGCAGGCAGGAGACTGAGCTGGCGGGCGGGCGCTGAAAACGTAACTCACTATGTCACGCGCCGGCTCTCCCTTCTTCATTCATAAAGTGGGCGGAGCCGGCGCGTGACATAGTGAGTTACATTGTCAGCGCCCGCCAGCTCAGCCTCCTGCCTGCTGGCTGCCGGAAAGTTAGTATCGTAAGTACAGGCTGCATAAAAGGCTACTGTTAGCATTGCCTGCAGTTAGGATTCCTACAGTGAGCAGGCCCGGTGTAGCAGAATACAGTGACTGCACCGGGCCCGCTGTAGTTACAGAGCTAGATGCCGGCCCCTCCTCCCTCATCCCTGCCTACTAATACACCCGCCACCACACTGCGCAGCATGCGGTCGGCGGTATACAAACTGAAGTATTCGCCACATAAGACGCACTGCCTTTTCCCCCACTTATACGGAGAAAAATACGGTAAGTGACACTATTTATAATGTTGCTTTAGCACCAAAGGTTTCATTTTCATAAGGGGTAACAGGAGACAATGCACCCCACAATTTGTTATACATAATTCCTGAATACGGCAGTCATAACCTGCATTTATAAACAGCATTCAGTAAGTAATGGAGCCCTACCTGGATTTTCTAACATAAAAAATTATAATCTTTTAAGGGCCATATTTTTTCATTGACGGAGCTATGTGAGGGCTTGTTTTTGCAGGACAAGATGTAGTTTTTATTTGAATCCATTTTGAGGTACATACCACTTTTTGGTCGCTTTTATGCCATTTTTTGGGAGGTGTGCAAAAATTGCAATTTTTATGGTGTTCTCCATGATTATACATTCCAGTATATATAATATGATAACTTTGTTCTGTAAGTCAGAACAGTTATGGCATATACCAAATTTATGTCTTTTTATTTTTACTACTTTTTCAGCATAAAATCACTTTTATATTAAAATAAATTATATTTTGCATTGCAATATACCAACATTCATAAAATTTTATTTCCAATGTAATTGTGTGGAGCCTTGTTTTATGCGGGACGGGCTGTAGTTTTTCTTGGTATTATTTTGGGATACATATGACTTTTTGATCACTTTTTATTTAATTTTTGGGGAAGGCGAGGTGACAAAAACAGCAATTCTGTCACTGTTTTTGAATTTATTTTTACGGCGTTCACCATGCGGCATTAGTAACATGATCCTTATATAGATTAGGTAGTTACGGATGCGGCAATACCAATTTTATTTTTCATTTTTCAATCAATTATAAATCAGCAGTTATGGGAAATGACAATTTATTAATTAAAATTTGTATTAAATTTCTTTTTCTTTTTTGTTTTTTACTTCCAGGGTCTGTCAGGCTCAGATACATAGCAAGCCTAAATGCCTTTGTAAGGTGTCCAGCTGCCATGGTAACCATCATAATGGTGCCACTGCAGCACGGCGGCCCGATGGGGGACAGAAGATGCCGTGGGTGGCTACTGACCGTGGCATCTAAGGAATTACACCCGGGATTGGTGCCAGAATGGATCTCGGCCACTGCAGCAGGGTGTCAGCTGTATATTACAGCTAACCCCCATTGCTAATGGCAACGGCTCTGTTCCTGAGCCTCCGTCATCTCAGACAATCCTGGGCGACCACATGGAAGACTGCAGAGGACATCTGGAGCACAAAGGGGGCCATGCCTGATTTCAGGCTCTGATCTCCAAACTGAAACTGACATTTTTACACTACCTATGCTCCGATTGGTTTGTTTGCACCAGTCTGATTAGTTCCTGGCCAGCTTCTCCCGTGTCTCTGCTCTCGGTGAGCAGAGACACGGGAGACAATGGTGGCATTTCACTAGGATATGCTACCAATGTCAGATAGAGCAGGTCCCAGAGGTGGGACCCACACCTATCTCCAGAACGCAACCACCAAAGTAAGCGGTGGACAGCTGCGCATGCACGGCCAACCTCTATTCATTGCTATGGAAGTTCCAAAAATAGGCAAGTGCTGGCTCTGCTATTTCCAGCAGTCCCATAGAGGTAAATGGAGTAGTAGCTTAACTTTTTCGATGCATTCTCTATTCTTTTCTATGAGACTTCCGAAAATAGCCAAGCACTCTCGCACAGCTATTTTTGGAACTCCCATAGAAATGAATGGAAAGCAAAGAGGTGCACTACTGGTGAACTTCACTTCTGGGAGCATATTCTGGAGATCAGTGCAAGACCTAGAGATGGGAGCCACACCACACCTATCTGACATCGGTGGCATATCGCTAGAATATGCCATCAGTGTCTGAGATTATAAAACCTTTTAAAGGCCATCGACACTTTGGAGGGCAATTTTTATTGTATTTTACTCATTTTGGGACAAATAATTTTTAAATTGGTCTTCATTAACAATTTTCAAAAGATTTTGTTCTACAGGCTTCAATTTCAGTGCAACTACAGACCATTTCTTTCTGCTTTTCACTGAATCCGTCAGGGAGCTGACCTGATAACTCAATCTGTACTTCTTATTTGTATTATCCTGACAGCTTAAACACTCATTATAGCTAAAATATTTTCAGTTTAAAAAATACGGCTTAAAGAGTGTTTATGAGCTATCAGGAGTTCAGCGATAAGGGCTACAGTTCGAGCCATCAGATCATCTCTCTAAAGGATTAGCTGTTGGAATAGGCCGCTGCCACGTTCCTCTGATGGAGGCTTATCTCCTGTGAGAACAAAGGATCGCACATGTTGATTCCACATGCTCAATACTTCTTTTCACAACATCATCCATTGATGGAAGCCTAGCATAACCCCATACACATAAGATAGTCACCAGGTTTGGCCAACTTATGTGTTTGGGAACCTATAGTTTGTACCAGATTTCACTTGATAGAAAATTTGTCTTCTTCAGTCACCCACCTGAATAAAAGCATTCATATGGTCACTTTCACACAGTCAGTATTTGGTCTGTATTTCACATCGGTATTTGTAAGCTAAGGTAATCTAATTTTGTGCACAAAACAAGGACCTCGTACAGAGAACATACCAGCTATGGTCGAGATACACTAGGACCAGATAAAAATAAAATATAAAAATTTTTGGAGGATAATACAGACCTGATTTTTGAAGGAGCAGCATTTCTGCCATTTACAAAGATGAAGGACAGTTACTGTATCTCTCATGCTGTTCAAAATGTTTTCCGGTTTCCTATAATTACATTAAGCAATATACATTAGTAACCAAGCAATCAAAAAGTAGGTTTTGAGTTTTCAAATTTATATTTCACCTCTCCAGCCAGGACAAATTTTGGAAGCTACAGGACAATCATCAAGAACAAATCTTTCATTTACATTCAGCAATTATTCCCTTTGTATGGGAATGAACAATCAATGATAAGATTGTTCGTCCCCATACAGATGGTTTGCCAGTGGCACACTCTTGTTAACACAGAATGATGTGCTGCCAACAATGATTTTATGTACTGCACCAGCAACCTCTCTATCAAACTATTTGCATAGACACATAACTGTGATCAGAGACTCCGTTGCAGCATGATGATACTTTTTCTTAAGATGCGGATTAGGCCTATGGTGCAATGAGGGCATCACCATTGCTCTTGTTGTACCATAGCTCTCCTCCTTCCTATGGCCAGCTCCTCCCTTTTGCAGAGATCGGGCTGCATGGGCGTGTGCGAGTGTGGGTGGCTGGAAGGGTGTAGTAGTCATACTCACCGTTTTCTAAAGCCCCCTGGGCCGGTGTGCAGTAACAGCAAGGGTGCACCTCTTCCGTTCAGGGCACACTCTGGTTCTGAGGTTCTCCTGCCTGATGGTGGTTGAGGTGCCCTTGATGTTGCTGTTTAGAGATGCAAGGCAGGGTCCCAGTTGTCATGATGCCAGCACCTTGTGGTGCAAATGTAATAATGAGACCAGTGTTGGTATAACAAATCCACAGTACTTTACTGAAGCCGGTTATCAGGCGATCCACACATGCACTATTCACATAAAATGCAGTCTTTACAGTCAATTCAAGTTCCAAAAGTTTGTATATGGCGGCTAGCCTCTCTCTCAAATCAAACTGGTCAGTCTCTCTTTTCCCAGCCTAAAGGGATACACTTTCCTTATCATCAGATATATATATCAGTATATAATATTGATGGTATCCTCAGAGGAATACAGTCTCTGAGGAGAGGGCCCTCCTGTCCTTTGGTTACGGTGGGCAGCTTGTAGCTTACACTGTTTCCACCACGTGCAGAGGAGGCTGTAGCCAGATTAGCGGCGATTACATTCTTTGCCATAGTCCACTTAATCCCTTTCGGCTAAACCTTCTATAGATATTTTCCCTTCTGAGGGCTGGCAAATAAGTTTCTTGTAGGCTGTAGCGAAATGGAATCTCCCTACAGGAGCTGCTCGTTGCTGCTCTGAGGTGTTCACTCCTGAGCAATTAGCCATTAACTCCAGTAATCTTTCTCCTAGAGCAGGCATCCTTAAACTGCGGCCCTCCAGCTGTTGTAAAACTACAACTCCCACAATGCCCTGCTGTAGGCTGATACCTGTAGGCTGTTCAGGCATGCTGGGAGTTGTAGTTTTGCAACAGCTGGAGAGGCCAAAGTTTGAGGATGCCTGTCCTAGAGAGTAAAGATGTAGCCAGCCCTGTCTAGCCTCATGGGACCTCCCACTCCCTATAAAACCTTATGGCATTTGTAGCACATAATACATGAAATACAATGATATTAACACTTTCAATGCTTTGTAGTGCACTTCAGGACACTGCACTTGCTGCTTTGCCACTGCCTTGGCATGGTAATCAAAGCAGCCAGGAGGTGCTGGTCACAAAAGGAGCTGAACTTGGGTGCAACAGGAGCTGCGGTGACAACCAGATTACACCAAAGGTTTAATTTGCATATTAATTTAAAAAAAACGTGGGATTAAAGCCTCGGATCAACAAATGAAAAATATTGTTTTAAATCAGGTGAACCACAGCTATGTGTCTATGCAAACAGTTTGATAGGGAGGTCGCTGGTGACAGATTCCCTTTATGTAAATACCAACATAAGTGTGGAGAGCCTAAAGGCAGCCATACGCATTCAGTTGCTGTCTCTCCTGACTCCTCAAAACCTCCAATTTGGCTTGGCCTAACGTGCATGTGTATTTAATGGAGAAAGGGGAGAAAGCCTCTGCCAGGCACTTCTGATGGCAGCTTATCTCCTGGAAGGACAAAAGGATTTGGTGAAAATATTCATTTTGCCCAATATTTCTTTCTTCCAACATCATCTGTTGGGGAAGAGTTGAGAGCTCCCCATACAGGTTAAACTACCAGCTGAAGCCACCGTTTTCATTCGGTTGGACTGACAATACGTACTCTATTGTGCATGGGGGCCTTAACCCCTTAAGGACACAGGGTTTTTACATTTTTGCGTTTTCGTTTTGCGCTCTATGCCTTCCAAGAGCCATAACTTTTTATTTTTCCGTTCACATGGCCATATGAGGGCTTATTTTTTGCAGGACAAGTTGTACTTTCCAACGCCATCATTTAATAATGCATACAGTGTAGTGGGAAGCGGGAAAAAATTCCAAATGGGGTGAAATTGCAAAAAAAAGCAATTTCACCACAGTTTTACGGGTTTCTAAATTACGACGTTTGATTTGCGATAAAACTGACCATTTAGTTTTATTCTACAGGTCAGTACGAATCCGGCGATACCCAATATGTATAGCTTTTCTTGCGTTTTGATAGTGAAAAAAATTCAAAAGTGGGAAAAAATTTTATTTTTTTTTTGTCGCCATGTTTTGACCGCTATAACGTATTTGTAAATAAGTGTATGGCGTTGTATGGGGGCTTATTTTTGCGGTGCGATCTTAACTTTTAGTTGATACCATTATGGGGTGTGTAGGACTTTTTGATCGCTTTTATTTAATTTTTTGAGGAAATGAAGCGTCCAAAACGGCAAATCGGCCATTTGGGCGCTTTTCCGTTTTTCTGTTTACCGTATGGGAAATATATTTTTATATTTTTATACTATGGGCGTTTTCACACATTGCGACACCCATGATGTGTATTTTTTTATTTTTTATTATTTTATTTTAATTTTGGGGAAAGGGGGTGATTTAAATTTTTAGGTTTTTTTATTTATTTTTTATTTTTTTATTTTTTTAATTTTTTACACTTTTATATAGATCCCATAGGGACCTATATAAATCAGTTACCTGATTGCTTCTATCATAAACTCCAATACACTTGTATTGGAGTTTATGAGCATTTACTACTTTCCTATGAAGCCCTATTGCTAACAAGGGCTCCATAGGAAATAGTAAGTGATAGCCTCATGCTGAATAAAAGGCTTGAGGCTATCCCTTACAGCTCCGATTCTCCCGATCACCACTAGGGGGAGCCGGAGCGCTGCCGAAAGTTTTACTTTCGGTTTTAGCGCGTGCAGATGCCGTGATCAGGATTGATCACGGCATCTGCAGGGTTAAATGATCGCGGTCGGCAGCGCTGCCGACCGCGATCATCAGCTGCGGGGGTCAGCTACAGGAATCAGCCGGACCCCCGCAGCGATGGTGCCCGCAGCGGCCAGGAGCGGGCGCCATCTTTAGGGACTGGACACATGACGTACCCATACGTCATGTGTCCTTAAGGAGTTAAAGGAAATGTGCCACCAAAAATGTTATCTGCCAATTAAAATCAGATAGTAGTACATCTCCTTTTATAATCTGTTTTTACTTTCTGATTGTATATTTTTTTCCTAAAAGTTATTATGGGAGCTGCCATCTTGCCTGAGCTGTTTTTAACAGCAGTTGCAAAGCATTATAAAATTGCTTTATGGCAGCCCCATGGGCTATAGACACAATAGACAGGAGGGGACCCTAATGACTTGGGAAAGTTTTCTAGGCATGCTCTGGGCCCTGTGCAGAGATCATTGTACAAGGATGGAGTAGATAAGATTTAACAATCACCTGTTGTAAATGGTGGATCCTGTCTTATCTGTACACAGAGATGATACCATTATAGACAGGATTAGAATTAGTTAACTGCAGTAAAGTGATCTGTACAAACCAAGAAATTGCGCCAATTATTAGACATAGTGGCCAATGAAAAAATTGAAGGATTTTTGGTTTTAGTTTAAATATAAAAAAGTGACATGGAAAATTAAAAATAACATCAAAAATTATTTAAACATATGTTAAACATAAAAAGTGATTTAAACAGTAGGTCATTGTCTGATGACACATTCCCTTTAAGTGTGTCTTGTTCTTTTATGCAGGTTTTTTTGTATAAAGCAAGTCCTGCTAGACACTAGACACCAACGTATACGTGAAGGTCAAATAGGCAAGTTATCTGGATGTTTACTATGTTCACAATTTATTAATCTTACAGTTCTCCTCCCTTCTACAGAAACCGCTGAGAAGATAGCAAAGAAAAAAGCAGTCTTTGTTCTTTGCAAATGGTTCTGCTTTATTTCCTGACACACTTCTTTAGAATTGTAATTCTTTTCCCTTTATCAGAGGGTAATGTAAAAGAACAGTGAGGGACATATTTAAAAAAAAACAAAAAAACTAAAACATGCAAATAAGTCCTTTCCGTTTTATTTTCCTGTGGACACTTAATTTTAGAACTTTTTAAAAATATTTAAACACAATTTCCATTCATTTGGTGCTGCTGGGGTAGTATTTTGTGCTGTACAGTGGCAACTGGCATAAAAGCATTGATAAATCTCCCCATACAGCTCTAAATCACTGCTTCACTTCAGATAATATATTACTAAACTGGCTGCCTCCAGCCACCACTAGAGGAGCAAGGTGCATAGGAATTCACACAGTTACCATTGGCTGCAATGGAAGCTGTAATAATCTCTTTGCACTGGACACCAGGCACTTGACTCAGAAATGTTTTCGTTTAATCCCTTCATTACCAATGACCAAATTGGAACAATTCTTAATTGATTCTATGGCCAGGGAAGAGGGAAGCAAATTACTTTATCTAGGTAGGGCACCAAAACTGAAGGCATCCATAGCGCATCTGGATCTAATCCGCGCATGCTCGTCTGCAAGGGGCCTTACTGGTTGTCCCCGATTATATATCAACTTTTTTCTGTCAGTTACCCCATTCCCCATAGTCCACCATATTATTTTCCATGCCTGATAATCCAACAGATCGTCTCTACTTATCACCCCATGAGTGCCTGTTCCCTTTTTCATGTTTTTGCTTGATGCAATGTGTATGGCCACCTTTAGTTAGGTTGTATGTTAGTCTAACCGCCGGTTATTAGTCCACCAAAATTCTAAAGTCTATAGACTATAAGAATTGGGCATTGTATCATTTTCTATATCTCATTGCAACCTCCTGTATTCCACAGTGGATAAACTTTGCAAATACTCTAGGTATATACATAGGATAAACAGTCTGGGACGTCACTTATTCACCAGCAAATCCAGAAATAGTACAGAAGTTCCAATAATTTTCGAATAACTCTAGTGAATGTGCAATGTGCCGCCCCCAGGGTCGATCGGGTCACAGCTCTATAAGAAGGCCGAGTTGTGTGGGGTGGCCTCAATAGTTTTCTGTGTGTGTCACTGTTCTCCTACCTGGATACCGTCGCTCCCCAGGGTTAGGCTCTGAAGTAATAAAAGGGAGAGTAATGGTGGAGGTGGAGAAATAGTCGAGTCCAGACTTTTATAAAGTTCAACAGCTTTACTTGAATCAACTTGCATCCATACAAGAAGTGGTTTTCTCAGGCTAACTTAAATATTCTGCTTTATCTCTGTGCTGTGCTAAACTCAGCTTTAGTCTAGTCGCTGGACTTTAGGGCTATTCTGGAACCTTTGGAGTGGGGTGCCTTTGGCTGTTGACCCACTCGCAACACTGTCAGTTAATCTATAAGGAGTCAGGGTGATTCTCATCTCTTTCCAACTAGACTAGACTAAGACTGACTGAAAACGTCCTGCAGCCCCTTCTTTGGTAGGAAGCAGAATGGTAAGTTTCATTCTATCTCTCTGCCATATGTGCTGCCATCTGCTTGTGAACCAGGCATATAACATGTAACAAATAACAGTTACATAGCAGAACAATTAATGCAAAGTGTATAAGGACCTATAATAAATACACAGATTATGGTTAGCCCGTTAGAGACAGTAGCAGGGTGTAGGAATGGCACAAAAATGCTTCTGTGTCCTGCATGTCATAATTCCCATAGACTTTCAGCTAACATTTGGAGCTGTTGTTTTCCCCCACAAACTGCACTAAACGCAGCATGTGCAAAGCCACAAAAATTCAAAAGGTCTGAAAAATGAAACTAAACAAATGTGTGATTCCAGCCTTAGGAAATGCCTTAGAGAAATTTTGAAGAGAGAGCCTGCCTTTAGCAGAACTTTACTAGCAGAACAGATGAGTAGCCCCACCTAAATAAGGACTTCACCTGAAGCAGTAATTATATGCACATTAACGCATTCAATCACTTTTCTCAGATAGCAGTTGCTAGGTGGCTGTCGTTTCCTAGAGAAAATGTAGTTTGCAGGTCAGATTCCTACAAACCCTTCTTAACTTCTTCTGCAGCAAGCTAAGAAGAGAGGAAGGATAGTAGCAAGAATGGTGGTTGTAGCTGTTACTCACTCGGAGGCTCCACTGGGCCATGCAGTGATGGGAAGGGCACACTTTTTATCCCTTTGGGGCACACTCTGGTTCTGGAGTTTCTCCTGCCTGATGGTGGTTGTAGTGTTCTTGATGGTGATGAACTGTGAGGTGCAAGGCAGGGTCACCTGCAGCCTATAGGCAATGATGAGGCGATTTTTTCAGTAAAACAGTTCTTTACTTGAAGAAAGGTTCAAATACAGCATTGACAGTTCAGATTTTGCATGGACAGACAGATCCTCCACTGAACTTTACTATTCCACACTAGAGCATAAGCAACCAGAAATAGGGGTGCAACACTTCACTTCCACTAAGCAACCATGGGCGGCCCCCAATGTTAGAGTACCTTTCCACTGCAGGATATAGTATGGTGGACATATCCGAATTCTGCCTTTTTAGATTTGTCCAGGTACCAAAACAGTTTTTAACAGTTTATCTCCACAGGGCTTCTATGTGCACCTCCTCTCAACACTAGAATGCCTTTCAAGTTCTCTTTCTCAATTCTTATCAGTTCAATAAGAATTGAGCTAAAATGAGTGTTTAAGAGGTCATAAGATCAGAGATAGGAGCAACATGTGCCTGCAAACAGACAGATTTTTAACCGTGTATGCCAGAAACAGATGATTTTTTTTATAAAGACCTATTAAAATATGATTTTTTAGACAAAATGAGTAAAATGCAATTATAAAAAAAAATTGCCCAGAAGATGTCGCCCTTTAAAGGGACACTGACAGACCGATTTTGCATACTGACATATTGGTATCATGATATCAGTCTCGATTATGTCATTAAAAATATACTAGTTTTACCCCCACCTGTAGTTTCATTTAAGATAAAAATGGGCACGTTTGAAAGGCAATTACAATAAATATAAAACCTAAGAGGCTGTCCCTCTGGCCGTTTGTGCCCAGCCACGCCCCTGATCTCTGAGCCCAGCGCTGCCCCGCTGTTAATTTATTCACTCCTCTCCGTCCTCTTTGCACCGTAATCCCGCACTGGCACAGAGGCTGCTGCCAGGACACCGCGCGGCCCGGACGTGTGTGACATCTGCACATGTGCGGGATTACGGCACACTGAGAAAAAAAAAGAGGACGGAGAGGAGTGAATAAATTAACAGTTGAGCGGCGCTGGGCTCAGAGATAGGCATGGCTGGGCACAAACGGCTGGAGGAACAGCCCCTTGGGCATGTTAGGAAGATAATTACCATAAACATAAAACCTATTTTTATCGCAAATGAAACTGCAGGTGGGGGTAAAACTAGTATATTTTTAATGACATAAAGGAGACTGATATCATTATACTAATATGTCTGTATGCAAAGGCTTCATACACACCAAAATATCTGAATTTCTGTGCACAAAAATTGATTGCCTGTATGTGTATTCTGTTTTTCTCCCACTCCCATGAATAGTAAGGACTATTCTCAGCTGTAAAAACAGACAAGAATAAGATCTGTGCTGAATTTTACAGATTGGGCACACAAAAAAATTGTGTGTGTAAGGCCCATTGAATTTCATGGGTCAATGTGCTATATTGTTTAAAAACAGATACTACACTGAAGGTAAAATACACTTGTGTGCCTGAAGCTAACAGTGATTGAGTGTACTTGCCACTTGCACATTTCAACAAAATTTCAAGCTGTATAACCAGCTTTCTTTATTATTTTAACTATGTGTTGCATAGTATTTTGTCCTAAAGCTCATTGCTAAAGGTTACATCCCTTCTGTATTTTTTCATATTTCTATGTAGACAGCAAGGGATACCTATGAAGTACCTAGAGAAATAGACAATGACAGTATTGATTGACCGCCACTCAAACAAATGGAATCAGTAGGATTACACTGATGTTATATGATCTATAAATGTTTTAATTAGGGTGGGTTCACACTAGCGTTAGGGATTCCGTTATTGCTTTCCGTTATAACATGGTTATAACGGAAAATAACTGAATCCTTTCTTTGCCCATAGATTTCTATTATGACGGAATGCAAAACGTAAGCCTTTAAAAGGCATTCCGTTTGCTTTCTGTCATAATACAAGTCTATGGGAAGCATAACTGATCCGTCTGGGTCCCGTTATGCAAGACAGAAAACAAAGTCCAGGACGGGAACCAGAAGGATCTGTTATGCTTTCCCATAGTCTTGTATTATGACGGAAAGCAAGCGGAATGCCTTTTAAAGACTTCCGTTTGCATTCCTTCATAAAGAAGTCTATGGACAAAATAATGGATCTGTCCTTCTGTCTTACCCTGGGTTCACACCTGAGCGTTTACAGCGCGTTCAAGCGCGCTGTAAAACGCTCAACAGATAAAACCAATGCATCCCTATGGGAGTGGTTCACACTTGAGCGTTTTACAGCGCGTTTGAGCAGCTGTAAAGCATGCCTATAAACAAGTACTTGAGCTTCTTTTGGGAGCGTTTGGCGCGTTTGTGATTGACACCACAGTAGTCAATCACAGAGCAGCAGCGTTTACTGCAGCGTTTCCTATTTGCAAAAGCGCGCTGAAATACGCGCGACAAAAGCGCGCGTAAAACACGCGTTTTTAGAACGCTCAGGTCTGAACCCAGGGTTATGGATTCCGTTATAATCACGTTATAACAAAAGGCCATAACGGAAACCAGAACACTAGTGTGAACCCACGCTTACCCTGGGTTCAGACCTGAGCGTTCTAAAAGCGCACGTTTTGCAGCGTTTTTGTCGCGCGTATTTCAGCGCGTTTTTGCAAATAGGAAGCGCGCGTAACGCGTAACAGCGTTCTTGTGATTGACTACTGTGGTGTCAATCACAAAAGCGCGTCAAACGCCCAAAGAAGCTCAAGTACTTGTTTATGCGTTAGGCGTTTACAGCGCGTTCAACGCGCTGTAAAACGCTCAAGTGTGAACCACTCCATAGGGATGCATTGGTTTTAATCTGTTGAGCATTTTACAGCGCGTTTGAGCGCGCTGTAAACGCTCAGGTGTGAACCCAGGGTTAGAGTACATGGAATTGTACAAACATCATTATTAAAAAATAAAATAAAAATGGTAAACAAAAACAATAAAAATAACAACTAGTTTATTGTTTTCTTCACCATTTTATTTTATTTTTAAATAATCATGATTGTATAATTCCATGTACTCTAAATAAAAATGTATAGATCATACAACATCAGTGTAATCCTACTGATTCCATTTGTTTGTGCTGGTCAATCAATACGATTATATGATTTTTGATCTTTGGGTGAGATCTAATGACTTGAGCACCTCGCCACAGACATTTGGGGGTGAGCCACCCTAATTTGCTATTTTAAGAAATAGACAATGCTTTAAAAATTCAATGCCAGAAATTTGTTTCATATCAACACTAGCAGATAAATATGCAAAAAGTGAAGCTCACTGACAGATGATGGGAACCTAATTATGATGGTGAACGAATACCAAAATAGGATCTGCGCAGCTTTCTTGTTACGGTTCCTCTGGCCACTGCTGCCTCCATGTGGCAGCAGCATCTGGTTGTTGGGGAACCAGGGCTGCAGGCAGGGGTGTAGCTAACGGCTCATGGGCCCCGTTGCAAGAGTTGAGCTTGGGCCCCCTTCCCTCAGTGCTTTGTGTGTCTTCCTATGCGGCACAAGGATCTTTGGCCCCCTCAGGCTCCTGTGCCTGTTAGCGACTGCTACCTCTGCACCCCTATAGCTACGCCCATGGCTGCAGTGTGGGCTTCACTGATGTTGAAGCCCGGGCCAATGAGGAGGTGCACCTGGGCTCCTTAATGTCAGGGCACTCGTGCAGCAGCTCCACCTGGCATACTGGCATCTGCGGGGCCGGTAATTTCTTGCCTCTGGCTCCCAGTACGTCCCCAGCTCACAGCAAACAAACCTTGCCCTGTGCGATGCAGTGCAAGGTAAGTGAAGAAATGGAGCGAGGAAATGCTCGTACATGGTAAAGGAGTGAAGCAGAGCTGATATGTGGGTTCAGTCATGATCCCTGACAACCCCTTTAAGTTTTGCTTCCTAGGCTTCACCTAGAGCTTGAATAGTGAGACCACGTTCCACCCATTTATAGACTCATATTAGCATATTCAGCAATTAAGACAAAATATTCTAAAACAACATCATACACAATATATATATATATATATATATATATATAAAAAAAATAAAACATGCAGCACCTAATGTTCTCAACAAGTCTTCCATTGCAATTAGAACCGAGTCTAGTCTTGATTAGCTTTTACGTTCAGGCAGGAGTAGGCTGGATGGGCATGGATAGGCTAAGTATAAAACTATGCAAATGGGGTTCACTGCATTTTCCATAATAAAAATATACAATATATAGATAAACTGGAGAATAATTAGCAAAAAAATTGAATTCCTTTCTAGATCTAGATTGAGACCTCGGGGTGTAAAATACCCAACTGGTATATCCAGTATATCTCCCTAAGATTAATTTGGGAGGTCAAACTTCCATCCCTCTAGTCCTGCTGGACAAGCTCTGTAACTTGTCCAGTGGGACTGCAAATTTCCACCTTTCATTACCCAAATTAATCTAAGTAAGATATCAGTTAGGTATTTTACACCCGGACTTTAGAACAATACCATAATCTCTAGTTCTCTAATTCTAATTTTTTTATAATTGTGGTAAATTTAGTATAATCTATTGGGATGGTTTAACTACACTAGTTGCCAGTTGTATAAAAAAAATCTCCGTTTATTAGGAAAAAAACTCATTTGATTATTTATTTGTTTTTGCATCTGTTTTGAGTATTCTTATATAAGGTAAATGTTCGCCAATTTATCAATATTATTTTTATTATAAAAATTGCAGCAGAGCATTTTTGCATCCTTATAGCCTCACCATCCCCATCCAGCTTGAATTTAAACTCTAAGGCTACTTTCACACTTGCGGTAGCCTTTTCCAGCAGGCTGTTCCAGTGTTTGCCGCGCTGCAGCCGGACGTCCGGCCCACCCCATTATAGTAAATGGGACTAGAGCAGACTTCCGGCAGCACGGTGGACTTGCAGTAGCATGGATCTGGCAGGCTGTTCCCCCACTGGAACAGCCAGGCGGAAATGCTTCCATAAGTGTGAAAGTAGCCCAAGCAAGACTGGGCTTGGTTCAAATTGTGATAGATTAATTATTAAGAACACTGGGAGTCATTTACGAAGTTTTATGCTTCTTTTCGTGTAAAACTGTTGCGTGACCCCTTTTGCCACTTTTTAAACGCACGTTTGTCAATATTGGTCACAAGGGTGTTTTACGCCTTCAACACATAAAAGTGTCAAGGGAGTGGCAGGAGCAAATTTACTAATTTTATGCCAGGAAAATGGTGTAAAAGTTGCAGAAAAACTATGCCAGCCAGTCTTTATATATTTTATAAAGTACGCTACCTTGTTTGTCAAGTCTTTTGTGCTGTCCACACAGAGGCATATCCATAAAATGGCTGCTGATGAAGGGTCATGTGATCAGGCAAATCACCTCCTTGTGATGCCTCCTTCATTCAAATACACTGTACCTGCCATCTCCACATTCACTGTTGGGAGTTTAGTGCAGCTACAGTGCGCTTGAATGCAGGGAGGCTGAGTGATTGCCTGGTCACATGACCCTCCATCATGACCCTGCCATTTTACGGACAGGACATCCCTGTAGACAGCACAAAAAACATGACAAATAAGGAATTTTATGAAATCTAGAAAAAGGCACAGAATTTCAACAACGGCTATATTAGTAAGTGCCATGTAGTCAACTTGCAAACACATTTGTCAGTACTAGCCAGAAAGTGGCCAACCCCTTTAAGTGGGCCATGGCGCAAGCTCTGTATTAGGACTTTTGCACACGACCGTATTCCCTCCAAGACATACGGTCAGTAAGCGGGCCATATGTCCTGGAGCGGCATCGATCTTGCGCACGGGAGCGCACAGCATCATAGATTACAATGACCCACATGATCATATGAGTGCGGGACAATAGTCCCGCGGGTGGCTCGACGTGCACAGCATCATTGTAATCTATGATGCGGTGCGCTCCGATCACGATCAATGCCGCTCCAGGACATATGGCCCGCTCACGGACTGTGTGTCTCGGAGGTCATATGGTCGTGTGCGGGAGGCCTTAGACGTGTTTTTACCTTTACTACGTGTGGTTTTAACACCAGCATCTTGTGAATAGAAATAAATCTGTGCAGGACTACTTTGTGTCGGATGGTATTTCACCATTTGTGGTTTTGTGCCTGTTTTTCTTTAGCGATTCCAGGGACATTACGCCGATATTGGTGTGTACATGCCGCTGCTCTCCAGGCCTGCTGCACATTGTGGTTCCACACTGCACTTCTCTAGTCTATTGCCTTTGCTATTATTTAACTAATAACACAGAAAACTGCACAGAGATATCGTGACTGGCAGAAATTTCCTAAATTCCTATTGATCCATTGAAGTTAAAGGGTCTACAGTGATGGGGCGTGCAAATGGCCAGTAACCATGTTTTGCAGATGTGTCATGAACCACAAAATACGGTGGTGTGAATGCAGCCTAAGGTTACATGTACACAACAGTTGTTTTTATCGGCTTCTGTTTCAGTTTTTTTGCGGATAGGACAGAAACCCATTCATTTCAATGGGTCAGCAAAAAATGCTGACAGTTCATCCGTTTGTGTTCCCCGTCCGTTGTCCGTGTTTCCCTTCAGCAAACAAAGTAGTGCATGTCCGACTTTTTCTCATTTGCGGACGAGGATAGGAATTTATTACAAGGGATCTGTGAAAAATGTAGCCTAAGGCCTCATGCACACGGCCGTTGTTGTGGCCTGCGTCCGAACCGCATATTTTGCGGCTCGGGCGCCGACCCATTCACTTCAATTGGGCGCAAAGATGCGGACAGCACTTCGTGTGCTGTCGCATCCATTGCTCCGTTCCGTGGACCCGCAAAAAAATAGAGCATGTCCTATTCTTGTCCGCTTTGCGGACAAGAATAGGCATTTCTAATGGGCCGCATTACGTTCTGCAAATTGCGGAACAGAGCGCGGAGCAGCTTCCGTGTTTTGCGGATCCGCGGTTTGCAGACCGCAAAACACCAACGGTCGTGTGCATGAGGCCTAAATGTAAGAAATATTCTTTGCATTGGGACCCAGGAATCTCATATTATGCCTCTGTATCAATCTATCCCTTTTCCCTGAGAAGATAAAAAGGAGATTGTTTTATTCAACTGCATCTGATATTGCATTATTTTCGTGACTACTTGTTCATTTATATGTGATATCTATTTGGCAAGTTTTTCACTTTAAGCACCATTGTTTATTGTTTGCATGGTAAACTTGCCATTATTTTATCATTATTTTTGATCGTATGGAGTTCAAGATTTGGGGGTGAGCCTTGTGCTGGCCTTATTGTGAACCTCTGATCCTACTGGGGATCCGAATCAGTATTTATGTCCGCATATGTGCAAGTTGTTTTTAGCATTGCCTTCTTTATGGATATGCTGCCCTGTACTGATTGTGCTGTCCTTTACATGTGTGTCTGAGGGAATTTGGTTGTTCTGTATTAACACTTCAGACTTAGGCTTATTGCACACGACCGTATGGTTTTGCGGTCCGTTTTTTACGGATCCGTTGTGCGGGCAATAATAGGACATGTTCTATCTTTGCACGGAACGGAAAAACGGAAATACGGAAACGGAATGCATACGGAAACAATTCAGTTTTTTTTGCGGACCCATTGAAATGAATGGGTCCGTATACGGACCGTATATGGAACTCATAAAAACGACCTGTACACCCGCAAAAAAAATGTTAGTGTGCAAGAGGCCTTACTTGTGGTGCCCACTATGGATGAGCTCCGTACAGTATTAGAATGTATTGGCTCCTATGAGCTAAAGTTATTGCTTCGAGAAGTCTCCGTACAAATTGGGACAAATTTTTATGCGAATCGGCTTTGGATGTTTCAAGCGGTCGATTCGCTCATCCCTAGTGCCCACTAATGCCTATGTTGTTGGGGATGGACATAGCCAGCATATGTGAGAGCTAGGAAATAATGATGCTGGTGCTGTTTATTTTGTTGGAAACTAAAGATATCCACCATATGTAAGTGCTAGGAAGTACTGAGGCTTGTACTCCAAAGGAGTACAAAAGTTAGAGGTCTCAAAATCTGTTGGTGAGACTCAGTGGTGCTGATGATTATGGTTTACTGAACTGAATCTGAGATTTGTCTGCCCTTTCAAAATAGCCCTCTAAAATGTAAACCTGGTCTGACCTAGCATTGGCTAAAGACTAAAACTGGAGCGATTTCATAACTTCAAGCTTCTTACTACTACAGCAGATACAGGTCTTCCACGTGCCACTGTATGGAGCCTCTGAACAACGCCATATTACAGAGCTGTGATGGCAACCTCCGGCACTCCAGCTGTGGTAAAACTACAACTCCCAAATGCACACTTGCTTGGCTGTTCTCAGAACTCCACAGAAATGAATTGAGAATGCTGGGAGTCGTAGTTTCACCACAGCTGGAGTGTCGGAAGGACTGAATCAGATAACTTCAGAGAGCATTTTACAGTGAATGGCAGGTTAGGTCCTCAATATCTGAATGGTGGGGTCCGACTCCCAGCAGCCCTGCCATCACCAGGTGAGCATTGCAGCCTCTTTTATTGGTCAGTATAGCCATGTTGATCAGTCTCATGGCCTAGGCACAGCCCAGTCCCATTCAAATAAAATGGGGCTGAGCTGTTATAGCAAGCACAGCTGCTATCCCAATGGACAGTGTTGCGCTTGGTAATCTGTGAGGAGGCTTCAGTACTCATCAGATTGCCGCAGTCTCTTCAAACAACTGATCGTCTGGGGTGCCGGGAGTCAGACCCCACTGATTGCATACTGATGACATGCTGAGGATAGATAATACGTTTTAAAACACTCTAAAAACCCTGTTAAGAATAATAAAATAGACATAGCAGCGCTATTGAAATTATGGTTATTCACTTTAGAAAAAGATGACTGAGGGAGATCTAATAACTATGTATAAATATATCAGGGGTCAGTACAGAGATCTCTCCCATCATCTATTTATCCCCAGGACTGTGACTGTGACAAGAGGATATCCTCTGCGTCTGGAGGAAAGAAGGTTTGTACACAAACATAGAAAAGGATTCTTTACGGTAAGAGCAGTGAGACTATGGAACTCTCTGCCTGAGGAGGTGGTGAGTACAATAAAGGAATTCAAGAGGGGACTGGATGTATTTCTGGAGTGTAATAATATTACAGGTTACAGCTACTAGGGAGGGTTGTTGATCCAGGGAGTTATTCTGATTGCCTGATTGGAGTCGGGAAGGAATTTTTCCCCCTATGGGTACTTTCACACTTGCGTTATTCTTTTCCGGCATAGAGTTCCGTCAAAGGGCATATCCCCATGCATTCTGAATGGATAGAAATCGGTTCAGTTTGCATCAGTATGCCTTCTGTTCAGTCACTGTCAGGCGTTTTGGCCGGACATAATACCGCAGCATGCTGCTGTAGTATGTCCGTCCAAAATGCCTGATCAGTCGCCGGAATGCCGGATCCGGCATTAGTTTACATTGACTTGCATTAGTGCCGGATCCAGCATTGCAAAACAACTGAAGGACGGATCCATCCTTACAGTCTGCGAATGCACAGACTGGGAAAGCTGTGAAAAAGACTGCAAGACAGATCCGTCCATCTGCATGACAAGCGGAGAGACGTTCTTGCAATGCATTTGTAGACGGATCCGTCTACAAATGCTGTCAGTTGTCACACTAAACGGCAGATCCGGCTGGCAGCTCCGACAATGGAACTGCCTGCCTGATCACACAAACGCCAGTGTGAAAGTACCCTAAAGTGGGGAAAATTTGCTTTTACCTCACAGTTAGTTTTTTTGCCTTCCTCTGAATTAACTTGCAGGATAACAGGCCGAACTGGATGGACAGATGTCTTTTTGGCCTTATATACTATGTTATGTTACTAAAAGGAGAATATTTATTTTAAACATTCCTATCAATTAGGCTACATTCACATTTTTTCCAATCCATTGTAACAATGCCTATCTTTGTCCATAAAACGGACAAGAATAGAATATGCTCTATATTTTTGTGGGGTACAGAACGGACATATGGATGCGGACAGCACACAGTGTGCGGTCCACATTTTTGCAGACCCATTGAAACGACTGGGTTCTCCTCCAATCCGCAAAAAAACTGAACAGACACAAACAAAATATGTTCGTGTCACATAGAGACATATGCAGTATTTTGTCAAAGGGGATTCATTAACTCATACCAACCTTATCCAGTGTCCCATAACTTTACAGAACTTAGTCAGCATACTAAACAACAGACCCACATAACAGAACCAGCTAGTGCCCCATAAAACCTCCAGCCACGGTCCTCCCTTTCGGTGTCTACCATAGAAGTCTTGTACATGAGATCTGACATCACTTCAGCAGGAGTTAAAAGCATTGTGCCTACTTAGGAACACAGTACTGTTTGTTCCGCCAACCCTGGGACACTTATCCTTAGCGCTGTGTTACACCAACAAATTATCTGACAGATTTTCTGACCACGCACTGGTCAGCTGCCCAATTACACACACAGATCTTTTGTTATTCACACCAACTATTGGTCTGATTTTACAGATACTGGTCAGATATTCTGTTCACTCACACAAGCGCATTATTCTTCAGTGCGTTATCTGTATGCACAACAGACTGCATGTCAATAACATATAGAGCCATAGAAGCAGTGCTATTCACATGACCAGAGGAAGTCCTATTTAGGGTTGTGTCCCATGGACTAGGGACCTGGAGAGAGTGGTCTCCAGTGGTCGACAGGTCCTACGCAAACATATGGACCTCACTGTCGTATTACAAATCGTTTGTATATTGCAGCTTCAACACAGACAATAGTAAATACGAATGTGAGAATAAGCACTTAAAAAGGTCATATCTTAAGCCCATGCCCCATTCATGCACCTGTGATTGGTCATATTCCCTAGTGCTGTACAATGTGGCCCAAAACAAGGCTACAAAAAATACTAATAAACAACAATACGTACAAAAAAAGAAGTTTGCAAGATACAGTGGATACAGCCAGTACTAGTTGACTTAGCTTGTACTCACGATTCTGCAGGCTGCGGAGCTCACAGCGTTTCATGCTGGCATGGTATCTGCACAGAGCTTGATCTAATCATTTGCACTCTGGGAGGTGTAGTCTTTATACTACACGTTGTAGAGTAATTTGTCACCACTCCCAGAATGAAGTGCCGTGTGAAAGACAATTCTGCCTCTAAACTTACTTTGAGAACCCATTGGAAAGGATATCATTGCTAGACTGTGAACCCCCGCCTAGATGGACTGGCATTTTACTGGTATATATGTCTTTTCCAGCTTTTCAAATAATACTGTTAATACCCATACTGATAATGCTGTTGTGGACAGGTCCTGCTCAGGCTGTGTGGCGGCAGAGCGGTACAGTACATGCTGAAGGTGGATTTTCCTTAGCAACATTCAATTAGACTTCAAAGCCATTTTTTTATAAAAGTGAACTAAATTAGCTAATAAAGTTTATTACAAAGATACTTCTAATCACTTTCCCTACACATTTAAAAAGTCAATATGACATTTGTACTTTTAGGCTAAAATGAGTCACTTCACTAAGTGGTTAAATGCATGTAAAGGGATGTCCATTTTTATTAATTTGCCCACCAGCCATCTGATCATGTGGAGAAATCAATACCCACCAGCAACCCACCTGCTCCGTTTCGGCTCCCTTTACTCGTTTTCAGGTCCCAATCTGCCAACAGGGGCACATGTGTCACTGCAGCCAATAATGTCACTACTGAGGCCCAGAGCCGGATTAAGAGCATCATGGGCCTGGTGCTGAAGATTTTAATGGGCCTTTTTTTATGTCAGCGAATATCACCACCCCACCCCCATCATGTCCAGCATGTCAGTCAATATCACCACCCCACCCCCATCATGTCCAGCATGTCAGCCAATATCACCGCCCATCATGTCCAGCATGTCAGCCAATATCACCACCCCACCCCCATCATGTCCAGCATGTCAGCCAATATCACCACCCCACCCCCATCATGTCCAGCATGTCAGTCAATATCACCCCCATCATGTCAGCGAATATCACCACCCCACCCCCATCATGTCCAGCATGTCAGCCAATATCACCGCCCATCATGTCCAGCATGTCAGCCAATATCACCACCCCACCCCCATCATGTCCAGCATGTCAGCCAATATCACCACCCCACCCCCATCATGTCCAGCATGTCAGCCAATATCACCGCCCATCATGTCCAGCATGTCAGCCAATATCACCACCCCACCCCCATCATGTCCAGCATGTCAGTCAATATCACCCCCATCATGTCAGCGAATATCACCACCCCACCCCCATCATGTCCAGCATGTCAGTCAATATCACTACCCCACCCCCATCATGTCCAGCATGTCAGCCAATATCACCACCCCACCCCCATCATGTCCAGCATGTCAGCCAATATCACCGCCCATCATGTCCAGCATGTCAGCCAATATCACCACCCCACCCCCCATCATGTCCAGCATGTCAGTCAATATCACTACCCCACCCCCATCATGTCCAGCATGTCAGCCAATATCACCACCCCACCCCCATCATGTCCAGCATGTCAGCCAATATCACCGCCCATCATGTCCAGCATGTCAGCCAATATCACCACCCCACCCCCATTATGTCCAGCATGTCAGTCAATATCACCCCCCATCATGTCAGCGAATATCACCACCCCACCCCGCATCATGTCCAGCATGTCAGCCAATATCACTACCCCACCCCCATCATGTCCAGCATGTCAGCGAATATCACCACCCCACCCCCATCATGTCCAGCATGTCAGTCAATATCACCCCCCATCATGTCAGCGAATATCACCACCCCACCCCCATCATGTCCAGCATGTCAGCGAATATCACCACCCCACCCCCATCATGTCCAGCATGTCAGCCAATATCACCACCCCACCCCCATCATGTCCAGCATGTCAGCCAATATCACCCCCCATCATGTCCAGCATGTCAGCGAATATCACCACCCCACCCCCATCATGTCCAGCATGTCAGTCAATATCACCCCCCATCATGTCCAGCATGTCAGTCAATATCACCCCCCATCATGTCAGCGAATATCACCACCCCACCCCCATCATGTCCAGCATGTCAGCCAATATCACTACCCCACCCCCATCATGTCCAGCATGTCAGCGAATATCACCACCCCACCCCCATCATGTCCAGCATGTCAGTCAATATCACCCCCCATCATGTCAGCGAATATCACCACCCCACCCCCATCATGTCCAGCATGTCAGCCAATATCACCACCCCACCCCCATCATGTCCAGCATGTCAGCCAATATCACCCCCATCATGTCCAGCATGACAGCCAATATCACCCCCCAAATCATGTCCAGCATGTCAGCCAATATGACCCACCCCCACATCATTCATGTCAGGCTTGATTTAAACCCCCCAACACGGCACCCCCCACCTGCTCCAAGCGACTCAGTTTCTGTGAGGGTAAGCAAGTCACACTCACAGTCTCAGCTCCTCCTCAGTCAGGACTCCGACACACAGCAGCAGGCAGTCACGTGGGCCTCTCTCTGGCTGAGGCTGCTGCTGTGAGAGACAGTCCCTGCGGCGCCACTCGTCTCGCCGGCCACGGCCAGGTCGGCCACGCCCCCAATTATCATGTGACCCGGGCCGGGCCGTGTGCAGCGCAGCCAGCCCAGGAGGGTGAATAATTACTAATAATGATTATGGCGCAGCGGGGATGGATATGAGGCACACGCCGACCCACCCGCGGCAGGCTGGTGCTTAAAGCGCGTTATATAAAATTAAAAGAAAGTTTTTTTCTGGGCGGCTGGGGCTGGGCCTATCTTCACACAGGGGCCTGGAGCAGCAGCTCCATCCGCCCCTATGTTAATCCGGCCCTGCTGAGGCCTATACAACTGCTAAAAGGGGGGGGGGGGGTCAGTCAGCACATCCCAATGTGCAGGTGCACGCTGCCATGGCTAGAAACACAAAGAAAACAGGCAATGCAGCAGCACTCTGCCAACACAAATAAGGTACAATAATGACATAATTATAGAAAACATTCTGGGAGAACCGGAGTGGCAGAACAAGAATCTGCCAGGTAAGTAATGATCATTTTTTATTGCAGGTAGGTCCCCTGTGTTGTCCAATTTTCTCCTGAAACTGGACAACCCCTTGAAGGAAATGTTGCAGATTTGTTGCAGAAATAGCAACAAGTCTGTCCACTATTTTTGGGGTTATTTCTGCAAGCCCTATTCAGATACTGTATGTGAAACAGTCTCAGACATTTCTGCAGCAAATCTGCTATATCTTATAATGACCACCGGTTCATCATTTTCCATGATATTTTATATTTATAGATCACATTTCATGACCTTCTTTCAGCATTTCATCCTCTCTATTGTGAAGTGTACAGTAGCTGACATTTATTACACATTCAAAATCCATTTCATTCTGTCATAAGACCTGCAAAACCTGCCTCCAGGAAATGTCAGGGACACACAGAGATAAAACCGCATACTTTTCAGTTTGCTTAGAGCTATGTATCATATGTGTGTTTAGGACTTGGAACAATGATGTTTATCTAGGACGGCTTAATCTGAAGAAAGGCGAATACACCCATCAAGTACACCTACTCTAAAGAATACCTCCTTTAACTGTTTAGGAGTGTTCAAGAAAAAGAAAATATAGATATGCTACTGAACAGCCTATCCAGCAGACATGTCATCATCACTCAACCACAAGAGGAAAAAAATGTAAGAAACGTATTCATTATCATTTGGTGGTCTGTCAGGCTTTATGGATCTTTACTGGATATCTGGTGGCATGTGAGGTCCCCCATTTTATCCACATGTGCCATGATGCTCTTTGCATCCCCATGCCTCAGTATAGATATTAACAATTCCTGATGCAACGATTTTCCGTTTTTACCTCCCTGGCTTGCAGGAGAGAGAACTTTTTATTTTTGCATTCTCATAGCCATATGAGGGCTTTTTTTTAGGCACAAGTTGTACTTTCTAATGGCACCATTAATATAGAATATGATGTAGTTGGAAGCTGGAAAAAAAAACACAATACAGCCATAGTTTGGGTCAGTACGATTACAGAGATACCACATCTTTGTAGTTTTTCTACATCGCCAACTTACGGATCCGCAAAACACGGAGACCGGCATTTTGCGGACCGCACATCGCCGGCACTATAATAGAAAATGCCTTTTCTTGTCCGCAATTGCGGACAAGAATAGGACATGTTCTATTTTTTCAGGAATGCAATTGCGGACGCTGGGCGGGACATAGTGTGTCCCCATAGAAATGAATGGGTCCGCAATTCCGTTCCGCTAAATGGGGAACAGAATTGCGGACGTGTGAAGGGGGAGCCTGCCAGTCTGCAAAGAAATTGAAAGCTGTTAATTTTTATGAAGATCAACTGAAGAGAATAAGTTTTAATCCAAGATAAGTAAAATGTAATGATTAAAAAAATCCCTAAATGGGTCCATAGCCTTAAAAATCATGGAACTGTAAATAGATTAAACTGTACTACAACATAAGACAATGGCATGGGAGCCGGGACCTCTGTACGTTCACTGCAGGGATACTACTATCTTATATAATAGTATAAATGATGTAATCATTTCTGACTGGTGCTGCTGCTGCCCACCATCCCACTCTGCTTCCATGTAAGGGTACTTTCACACTTGTGTTGTTTAATTCGGAAGGCAGTTCCGTCGCCTGAACTGCCTGATCAGGCAAACTGTATGCAAACGCATGTCATTTTTGCTGACTGATCAGTCATTTTTCAGACTGATCAGGTCTGAAAAATGCCTGATCAGTCAGAAAAATGCATTGCAATACCAGATCCGTTTTCCGGTGTCATCCTACAAAACGGATCCGATATTTCTTTTTCACATTCTTAAAGGTCTGCGCATGCGCAGACCAGAATTCACGGATCCGTCATTTTTAATGCCGAATGCGACACTAATGCATTGCAATGGAAATTAATGCTGGATCCCTCATGTGTTCGGAATTTTGGATTGAGATAATACCACAGCATGCTGAGGTATTATCTCCGACCAAACGCCATTCAGTGACTGAACTAAAGACAACCTGATGCATACCAAAAGGATTTCTCTCCATTCAGAAAGCATTAGGATATAACTGAAGCGTTTTTATTTTCGGTATTGAGCCCGAGGAAGGAACTCACTGCCGGAAAAATTTAACGCTAGTGTTAAAGTACACTTAGCGACTGATAATGTGTATGAGGCCACTTTCATACAGCAATATTTTGCTTAATATTTGTAATCCAAAACCAGGAGTGGTAACTAGAGAAAGAAAAACTTTAATATCTTGGATCCACTGATGAGCTTGGCTTACAAATATTCATACAAAATACTGACTAAAATACTCCAGTGTGAAAGTGGCCTTACGTGTGGATGTTTCTGTTTAATGCAGGTATGTAACGACTATGAATATATATAGGCAATATGTGTACATGTAGTGTATGAATTAACCGTGTCTATTTGTGCATGCATATATAAATAATGTTTGTGGTGACTGTGTGTATGTCTGTGTATAGCTGAATACCATTGCTTATGGCATGTTATTTCAGTCATCTATGAAAGTATTAATTGGGCACTACAGTATTATTACTTGCCTTCCTTGTGGGGGTATTATTTCAGCAATGTTTGGTACTATTATTTTGGAACAATACATTTATCTACATTGTGTACCATATGGCTGCATTTTTCTGTCGTACAGTCATTTCACAGGCTTTTTCAGAATAGGCTGCCATAGGTGTATAAATGAGTGATAGCACTTTATATGACCATTATATAACTTGTATCTTCACTCACTCAGAAGCACCATATAAGATATCATAGAAAAGTGCTGCGCAATATAGATATAATTAAAGCACTTGGGTGAGATATACCCCCCCCCCCTTTCCATAGACTTATATGGTAGGAGAAATCTGATTCTTCAGTAAGCAGGCAGCTCATTTAGATTTAACAAGATGGAATTATTAAACATTTCATAAAGAAACTTAGTTTAGGAAATGAAGCAGCTGATAACTGGATAACAAAGCATTTTTCTCTGATATGATATATTACAAAGTATCTTATAGTCACCTAAATTATTCATTTATGCAAAATTGTATGAAACAGCAATGACAATTTTAAATATGTCACAATCTATATTTTAAAACAAATTCTAAAGTGCTGCAGTTTTGCACTGGACACTAAACCAAATTATACAGTATACTGTAGAGATCACTTGTCAGTCAACTTATCATCATCACAGACAGGATAACACTGAAAAATAAAACCTCTTCATAGATAATAGAAGACCTAGCATTTACAATAAGTGATGATCATAGCTTATCTACTCATCAATGAACAATGAGCTCTGTACATTTCACTCCGCATGTCTAGAAAATTCTCATAAAAGTAAGCGAGTAATATCTTGTCCATTGTTGCAGCTGCAAAGCATAACTCTACATGCTGATAGCAGGCAATATGACTGCTCCAATAATCATGAACTGAAAATAGAATTTTAAAAATCTACTATCAAAAGAAAAACAGATTAGAAAAAATTAACATGTTTCTCTATCTGGTTTTAATTAGTAGAAAATATAAGTTGTAGATTCTCTTTAACCACCTGTTTTGCCTGAGTCCAACTCGGGCAGAAGAGGAAGGCAGGGCGGGGTCTGATTGTTAGCAGCTAGAGACATTTTTTCAGACAGGACCAAAATGACAGCATTAACAAACATCAGCAGGAGATATCACTGTTAGAAATCGAGTTGAGAATAATTGCGGTAATACACGATTTTACTTTCAGCTGCATACACTGTATCCCGATTTCTAACAGCGATATCTTCCCATGTACTGAAGTGTTTTCGGTATTGTTTGAAAACTGGCATTCCAAGCTTCAAACAAAGCCCATATCTCTAGCTGCTACCTTTCCAGAGATATGAGCAGGTAAAGCAGCCCCCCTCAAGTCTGGATGGAGGAGGTAAAGCAGTTGCAGAGCCGACAGCCTGCAGGAGTAGAGAAAAAAAATAGTAAAAAAAATATATAGAAATGTGGCATCATCATCATTGTAGTGACCCGCATAATAAAATTCTGTTATTTATACCACACAGTGAACGTCATAAATAATTTCCACAAAATAATGTAAAAATTGCTGGGGTTTTTTCCCCCTAAAATGAAATAGTAAAAGTTATTTAATACACTATATATACACCCCAAAATAATTCCTAAAAAACCCACAGAAATCTGTACATTCCTGTACGGCACTGAAGGACATGACTAGAATCACAGGGCTGTACAGGTACGGCAGGCTGATCGGGTGGGTGCAGGAGCTGCGCCCACCTAATAAGCTCCCTGGGCCCAGCTTTCACTGACAGCCGAGCCCCTGCTGTATATGCCAGCATTGATGAATACACCGATGCCGGAGTTCTAACCCCTGACCGCGGCACACACGGGGCTTGTGGAGGGTACAGGCTACCTCCACATCTCCATCAGGTCCCTGCGCTGCGATGATGGGGACCTGATGGCTGAGAAGGCAGCCTGATGCCTTGCAGGAGCATCAGGGCTGGCCTTCTACAGAAGCCTAGGACAGGGATGGGCAAACTGCGTCTCTCCAGCTGTTGTAAAACTACAATTCCCACCATGCCCTGCTGTAGGCCAATAGCTGTAAGCAGTCTTTGCATGCTGGGAGTTGTAGTTTTGCAGAAGCTGGAGAGCTGCAGTTTGCCCATCCTTGGCCTAGGAGATCTAACCCCCAAGGCTGGGTCTCCTAGGCAACTATCAGTGTACTACACCGATAGCTCAATGCAGTACAATACAGCATGTATTGTATTGCATTGAAACAGGGATCAAACCCTGAAAACTTGGGACAATAGTGGGATAAAAGTATCAAGTTAAAATAAAACAAAAAAGCCCCCTTTTCCCATAATTAAGACGTATAAAATTGTAAAAAATAAAAAAACACATATTACGTATCGCCGCATCCGTAACGACCAGCTCTATAAAAATATAACATGATCCACCCTGTCAGGTAAACCTGTAAAAATTTTTATAAAAAACAGTGCCCCAAAAAGTGTAATATTAAACGATCAAAAAAAAATCATATGTACCCAAAATTGGTACCAATAAAAACAAACTCTTCCCGCAAAAACCATGCCCCTATGTAAGACAATCACCAGAAAAATTAAAAAATATCACTTTCAGAAAATGTAGACACATAAACATGATTTTGTTTTCAAAAATGCTTTTATTGTGTAAAACTGAAATAAATGTAAAAAATGTAGAAATATTAGGTATCAGTGTGTCCGTAATAAGCTGCTCTATAAAAATATCACATGAGCTACCCACTCAGGTAAATGTCATAAGTCATAAGAAAAACAATATATATATATATATATATATATATACACACACTGTGCCAAAACAGCCTTTTTTATCACCCTGTCCCAAAAAGTATAATATTGAACGATCAAAAAAATCATATGTACCCAAAAATAGTACTAATAAAAACGTCTACTCTTCCCATAGAAAACCAGCCCCTACACAAGACAATCGGCAGAAAAATAAAAAGATATGGCTTTCAGAATATAGAGATATAAAAACATGATTTCTTTTCAAAATTGCTTTATTATGTAAACCCGAAACAAAAAAATAAATAAAAATACACATATTTGGTATTATCGCTCCCGTAACGACCTGCTCTATAAAAATAACACATGACCTATCCTGTCAGGTGAACCCTGCCAGAACAGCCATTTTTGGTTACCTTGTCTCACAAAAAGCATAATATTGAGCGATGAAAAATCATATGTACCCCAAAATAGTACCAATCAAACTGTCATCTAATGCTGTAGTTTCCCAAACAGATTTACATTTTGGGAGTTTCTACTGTAGGGGTGTATCAAGGGGTCTACTAAAGTGACATGGCAAATTAAAATGATCCCAGCGACATCTGTTCTCCAAAATCAAGCAACGGACTACAAGTACCACAATAACCATCCTACATACGATAGCGATAATGTGGATGTGGAGAACAATCAAAAACATAACCATAGCAAAAGCAGGTGCACTCTGTGGCAATACTAAACCCTCACACTGATAAAATTGAGGGTTAGTTCGAAATATCCTACTAGGAGGACATGTCTTAAGCTCGGACACCACGGCAAGGTCCCTCAAGTAGCCCGAGGCCCTACCACTCAAACTACCTGAGCCGTATGGGCGATACCAGGAGCCGTTGGGCATTACGGGAGCGTGGTGTCCGAGCTTAAGATGGTTATTGTGGTACTTGTAGTCCGTTGCTGGCATCTTCCATTGAATGCATTTTTGCTGTTGATTGCCCCTAGCAACGGACTACAAGTGCAGGATGTGCTCCCTAGAAACATGCACAACTGCATATGGGTTAAGCATATCCTGCTTGTTAAACACCACACCACATTTTCTAATGGATTGTATAATATGTTTGGAGGTGTATAAACTCCGATTTAAATGTGCCTGCTTTTCATCTACAGGCTACATTCAGGTGCACCTGGGAGGCTCTGGGCCATATCAGCCGGTCTCAGGTGGGGCTCACAGGCACCTCCCACCTCCCATTGCAAGCATGGTTACATGCTGGAGGTCACTGGTGAGCTGTCTGTGAGTCAGGCCTTACGCTCCCGTAATGCCCAACGGCTCCTGGTATCGCCCATACGGCTCAGGTAGGTTGAGTGGTAGGGCCTCGGGCTACTTGAGGGACCTTGCTGTGGTATCCGAGCTTAAGACATGTCCTCCTAGTAGGATATGTCGAACTAACCCCTCAATTTTATCAGTGTGAGGGTTTAGTATTGCCGCAGAGTGCACCTGCTTTTGCTATGGTTATGTTTTTGATTGTTCTCCACATCCACATTATCGCTATCATATGTAGGATGGTTATTGTGGTACTTTTAGTCCGTTGCTGGCATCTTCCATTGTATGCATTTTTTGCTGTTGATTGCCCCTAGCAACGGACTACAAGTGCAGGATGTGCTCCCCTAGATACATGCACAACTGCATATGGGTTGAGCATATCCTGCTTGTTAAACACCACACCACGTTTTCTAATGTTAAAGTGAAGCGGCCATTCTATTTTTATTTTTGCAATGTGTAGGGGCAGTGATACTGACTATTTTTGTAAGGCCTCATGCACACGGCTGTTGTGCGACCGTTCTGTGCATTGGGGACCGCAATTTGCATTTCGCAGTTTTATTCCGGCCGCCTCTCGGCATGTTTACTATGCTGCCGCCGGAACTCCGGCCTGCCACCATTACAGTCAATGGGGCCAGAGCGGACGGTATGAGTGCACTAGCGGCAGCACGGATCTGGCAGGCTGCTCACCCAACGGAAGAGCCTGCCGGAAAAGGCTGCCGCTAGTGTGAAAGTGGCCTAAGGGATAAAAAATGGAATTGCGTCCCCTGAGTTGTGCGCCAACAAGATTTACTTCAAGCACATATTGAAAATCTACAATAAAAATGTGACATCCTTGTGTTTTTTCCAATTTTAATGTGACTGTGTGGAGGTTAAGGCCCCTTTCAGAAGAGAGAGTTCCACCAATCAGACTTGCAGTGCGAGTATGCAGCAGCTCCCGTCCTGTATTGGATAACACTGACACAATACTTTTAGTGATATCCAATACATTCCAGAACTCTAAGGCCTCTTTCCCACGGGCGTCACGTTTGACACCCGGATCAGAGGCGGGTGCGTTGCGGGAAAATGCGCGATTTTTCCGCGTGAGTGCAAACCGTTTTAATGCATTTTGCACGCGCGTGGGAGAAATCGGCATGTTTGGTACCCAGACCCGAACCCGGACTTCATCACTGAAGTTCCAGTTTCAGGTTCAGTATTCTGTAGATTTTATCATTTTCCCTTATAACATGATTATAAGGGAAAGTAATAGCATTCTCAATACAGAATGCTTAGTAAAATGTGGATGGAGGGGTTAAAAATAAAAAAAATTAACTCACCATATCCACTTGATCGAGTAGTTGGGATCTCTTCTTCATTCATTAGCTGTCGGCTAAAGGACCTGTTAGCTCATCACATGGTCCAATCACATGGTCCATCACCATGGTGATGGACCATGTGATGTGACGTCACCACAGGTCCTTTAGACTGCAGCTAATGCTTGAAGAAGATAGAAGGGATCGGCAACTACGCGATCAAGTGGATAAGGTGAGTTCATTTTTTATTTTTAACTCCTCCATCCACATTTTGCTAAGCATTCTGTAGTGAGAATGCTATTATTTTCCATTATAATCATGTTATAAGGGAAAATAATAAAGATCGGGTCCCGTCTCTTAGCAACCTTGCGGAAAAGCGCAATGCATCCGCACTTGCTTGCGGATGCTTGCAATTTTCCGCAGCCCTATTCACTTCTATGGGCTGCGTTGCGTGAAAAACGCACAATATAGAGCATGCTGTGATTTTCACACAACGCAGAAGTGATGCGTGAAATCACTGCTCATGTGCACAGCCCCATAGAAATGAATAGGTCAGGATTCAGTGCGGGTGCAATGAGTTCACATCACGCATTGCACCCACGCGGAAAACTCACCCGTGTGAAAGGGGCCTAAGGATTACATAGCATCATAAGTCAATATAATGCTATGCGTCAGTGCTGGGAGGACAGGACAGGAGCTGTCTCATACTCACACTGCAAGTCCGATGCGTTGAATGCGCTCGTCTAAAAGGGGCCTAAAGGGTGCCTGTCAGCAGATCTGTACCTATGACACAGGCCGACCTGTTGCGCGTGCGCTTGGCAGCTGAAGACTTCTGTGTTGGTCCCATGTTCATACTGTATGGGTCTGCATTATTTTTCTCAGTAAAGTTTTAATATATGCAAATGAGCTTCTAGGAACCTTGGGAGCATCGCAGTTGCAGAAAGAGCAGAGCCTCTAGGAGTAATGACAACGCCCCTGTTGCTCCTAGAGTCTCATTTGCATAAATGAAAACATAATTTTTCTCAGCAAATATGAACATGGGACCAACACAGATGTCTTCAGCTGCCAAGTGCACATGTAACAGGTCAGTCAGTGTCTCAGGTACAAAACTGCTGACAGATGCCCTTTAGGTACAATACCATTGTTTAGTTGTACTTCAAGGCTTCATTATTTATTTGCTTTTATGCTCACGACAGTTGAGCAAGCGCTTAAGCATATTGATCCCCATGCACTTGTGTGAGCGCAGACTTGTATATCTGCAACACTAAAAAATATTACAGCTGTAAAACACCCAATGAAATATTGAAACACTAAGCAGGCATTACATTATTTAGCATTAGGTGGTTTCTGGTCCATAAGACTATCGCAAGAGTTCAGCATGTAAAGTGCAGAACCTTTGTGATGCACACCCTCCATGCTATGGTGATATGTGTACATAGTTCTGCAACAACGTGCATACAGCTATTCTGTGACCATGCTCGATACACTTTTCTACATCAGTGCTATTATAAACAGACTGAAAAGAACAGAGCAACGCCATATTTATGAAGACCTTCTACCGCCTTTTTTGGTATTAAAAAAGTTGCAAACACCATTTTGCACATTTTTAAATGCCATTGTGACTTGCCATTTTTTTTACTCCAGCCTAGTCCGTTTCCTAAAAGGGAGGGCAGCGTGTGGAAAGAGCCATTGGCCCTGGCAAATTCATCATTATTTATGCCAGAAACTGCAGTAGAAATGCCGTAGATTTCAGATTGTCCATGGAAATGGCAAAGTGGACTAATGCTGGTGCTGCTGATGCAGTGGAGCTCAAGGCATAGGTTTCCTTTAAGAATATATTTATTGTGGGTTGTGTGAAAAGCTACGCATTTCAAGACTGGACTAGTCCCTTCTTCAGGCAGCACACATTAAATAAGGTGTTATAATGAGTTTTAATGAGTGTTGCCTAGAGAAGGGACTAGTCCAATCCCACAATAAATATCTTAACAGAAATCTATGCCTTGAGCTTCACTGCATCAGCAGCGCCAGCATTAGTCCACTTTGTCATTTCCACTGACTATTTGGGATTCCGGACAATCATTCCAGTTGGACAGCATGGTGGTCACACCCTACATTCATTCCATGCTTGATATGCCTCCAGGACAACCGCGCTAGGTAAGTGGCACTCATCCCAGCCCATCCACCTGCCCCCAGGTACTTCTTTGTGTTTGCTTTTGTGTGAACTTTTTACTAGATTATTGTAGATTTCAGACTAGTGTAGAGGGCGCCGGAGGAGGCATGTAATTTATGACAAGGCCTGTACCTCATCATAAATTACATGCCTCTTCCTGCAGCGCAGGCCTGTCAATACCTGCATAGCACATGCCAGTCTTGATAAATCAGGGCCGTAGTCTTTGAACCTCCATCCACTTTTCCTGACACTGGGATTGGCCACTTTGTAGTAATTGTTGACCAATGTGCTTGTGAGATGATTATATAGCACTTACTAATACAGTCCTTGTTGAAATTCTGCATCATTTTCTATACTTTATAAGGTATGCCCCCTTGGTGGCCAAGTCTTTTGTACTGTCCACACAAAGGTCCTTTCCATAAAATGGCTGCTGATGGAGGGTCATGTGACCAGTCTCCTCCATTAAAATACACTGCTCCTGCCATCTGTACTTGTCCTGTTGGGAGTTTAATGCAGGTGCAGTTTGTTTGAATGGAGGAGACATCACATGGAGGAGATTTGCCTGGTCACGTGACCCTCCATCCGCAGCCATCTTATGGACAGGACATCTGTGAGGACAGCACAAAAGACTTTGTAAACAAGGGGCATACCTAATAAAATAATGAAAATGATGCAAAATTTCAACAAAGGCAATATTAGTAGGTACTATATAATCATCTCACAAACATATTGATCAACAGTAACCAGAAAGTGGCCAATCCGTTTTACTGTTCTTGTATGCATACTTACTTTGGTTGCAGTTTTACCTTAAAGTGTAAGGCCTCTTGTTGCCCTGCCGTGGCCGTATTGTGGCCCGCATACGGTGGGTCAGCAATACACGGAGCACCGGCCGTGTGCATTCCGCATCATTCACTTGAATGGGTCCGCAAATCCGGAGATGCGGTGCGGGGCGGAACCGAAGCACAGAACAGAACCCCACGGAAGCACTACGGAGAACTTCCGTGGTGTTCCGTTCCGTGCTTCCGTTCTTTAAAAAATAGAACTTGTTTTATTCAAGTGAATGGTCCATGATCCGCATGCGGCTGCCCCACAGTCGGAGCTCGTGCATTGCGGACCACAATTTGTGGTCCGCAGCACTGGCCCGGCCAGCACACAGTCGTGTCATTCTTTTTTATTTTGTAATGGATAGGGCAGTGATACTGACCATTTTTGTAATTTACTTTAATTACTGAAATCGCAAATTTTTATTAAAAAATAGCTCTAAAGTGGGCCATTCTGAGCCTTAGCAACGCTCCTCTGTCTCCTGTGTGATGTGCGATTTCAGTAATTTAAGTATATTACAAAAATGATCAGTATCACTGCCCCTATCCATTACAAAATGACAGTTAACTGTCCAATAGTACAGAATTTGTTTTCTTCAATAATGTTTTTATTGGTCTCAACAAGAAGGTAGGAATATCTATAGCAGTCCACATAATGCAAGAAATCAAGACAGAAGCATCACATCCATGTCGGTACAATAAGTGTTTGGTGACGTTTGGTGTGAACAGATTTCACAGCAGAATTTTGGAGCGGACAGCCTGTGCCTCGTCATAAATTGGGCACTTCCTCTGGCAACACAGGGGCTAACAAAGACCGGCGTAAAAGCCAGTCTTTGATAACTGACCCCCAATATGCCACAGCTACCTACTGTGATCACACAATGCAATAATTATGGTACGTTTTATTGCAGTGGAGCACAGGCCTCTATTGCATCAGAACTGAGGGTAGGTTCACACTCGAGTTAAACGGATCCAGCAGAGAACAGCCTGCCGCAGTTCACCTGATCTGGCCTAGTCGGATACTGCCGGTCACCACCAGACCCCATTAACTATAATGGGAACCGGCAGGGATCCAGATGTTTCCAGCAAAATGCCAGCTTTTGCCCAGACAAAAACCTTTGCATGCACCTATGCCAAAACTGACATCTATGCCAAAGAGCAGCCAGATCCCATTGTACAGTGTGTGCTCTCCGCATCTATCACATCCCCATTCAAAATGAATGGGTCCGCACCTGTCCGCAAATTTGCGGAACGGGTGCGGACGTAGATTGCGGACGTGTGAATTAGGCCTAAATGTTGGCAAAAAACTACCCCAGTCAGGGGCTGAAGTACTTTTACTCCTGGTGCACGGACTGCCGGAGGTGCACCTAATTTATCAAAGTAGGTTCTTTTCTCCAGCAGTGCAGGGGCAATCAAAGACCAGCGTAAAAACACAGTCTACGTTTTTCTTCATAAAAGCAGCAATTTTTTTCTACCATAAAATGCTGTGGCCGGATGTTACATGTTGGTCAACAGAATATTATAAAACTCCCTATAAACAATGCAGTTTTGTAGCGGTCTCCTTGCAGCAAGTAAAATATTACTAAAAACACCACTCAAAAAATGTGCTTATAAAGTAAAATAAGCATGAATTTCATAGCATTTTTCCAAAACAATGGGAAGATTTATCAAAACTGGTGTAAAGAAAACCTGGCTTAGCTGTCCATATCAACCAATCACATTCCTCCTTTCATTTTACAAAGGAGTTCTGAAAAATGAAAGGTGGAATCTGATTGGTTGCTCTGGACAACTAAGCCAGTTTTCCTTTATATTTTGATAAATCTCCCTCAATGTGAGACAGCACCCTTACCATTATATATTCTCTCTATTTATGTTCCTTATATAATGTAAGATCTTGTAAGAGATTATACATCGTGTTTGAATTGTTAATTAGCGTGTTTTTATGCAAAGTCTGACATGTGACTGCAAAGCGCCGCAGAATATGTTGGTGCTGTGTAAAGATTACTATTTTGGTATTACTTAGGACTCATGCACACGAATGTGCTGCGGACCGCAATGCATGGGCACTAGACATGTGCCCAACGTTTGCGGATGCAGGCTCACTCATTTTAACGGGTCAGAGATCAGCAAGATTCAGTCCGCACTGCAACAAAATAAAACATGTTTTATTTTTGCAGTGCGGGGGAACGGACCTAAATCCCATGGAAGCGCTCCTTAGTGCTTCCGTGGACTTCTGCTCTGTGTCTCCACTCCACACCGCTCCGTATCTTGCGGATTGTGGACCCATTCAAGTGAATGGGTCCCCTCCCTGATATGGAGCGCATACGGCTAATGCCCGTATATTGCCTGCAACGCGGGCACGGGCTGCCTAACGCAGTTCTGTATTTTGTGCTTTTGGCCATTTATGGGGTTAAACAGGATAAGTCTATTTATATGGAACATTTTCAGATGGCGCCCTGCTCGAAGAACAAAGAGCAACATATTTGAACAAGTCGCATGATTTTTTTTTCTCCCCAAGCTCTGCTATTAAAAAGGAAGGTACTGCGCTGTAAAGTCATTGTAAAACAATGGTAACAAAAAGTCCTGCTAGCCCTTTGTCCACTGGTATTATCTGGATGGTTTCACACATAGCATGACTTTGAAAAATGTGACATTTTTGCACCATTTATCTTTTTTCCCCCTTCATAAAAACACTGTAGCGATATGATTGATGTCAATTTAGAAATTAACACACCACAAACAGTGTGGGTTGTTTTATGGCATTTTTTTCAAAAGCAGCATGCTCTAGGTGTTTCATAGGATTCTCCATAGGACTGTAAAATATGTATGACTAAGGCCCTATTCACACGTCTGCGCGCCGCCGATCTTACGGCCGCAGCTCCGCAAAAAGTAGAGCATGTCCTATTCTTGCCCACAATTGCGGACAAGAATAGACATTTCTATGGGACTGCCAGCCGGGTGTGTTTATGGATCCGCAAATTGCGGATCCATAAACACTACGGACGTGTGAATAAGGCCTAAGGCCTCTTGCACACGACCGTATGGCTTTTTCAGTATTTTGTGGTCCATTTTTATCGGATCCGTTTTACGTTTTGTGCTTCCGTTGTGTTTCCGTTTGGTTCCGTTTTCCGTTCCGCTTTTCCGTATGGCATATACAGTATACAGTAATTCCATAATGAAAACTGAACTGGGCTTAAAATTTTCAATAGATTGTTCAGCAAAAGCGGAACGGATACGAAAGACATACGGATGCCTTCCGTATGCTTTCCGTTTTTTTGCGGACCCATTGACTTGAATGGAGCCACTGAACGTGATTTGCGGACAAGAATAGGACATGGTCTATATTTTAACGGAACAGAAAAATGGAAAAACGGAAACGAAGGCATACGGAGACACTTCAGTATTTTTGAAGACCCATTGAAGTGAATGGTTCAGTATACTGTCAGTATTCTGAACTGAAAAAACTGCCAGTATATGGTCCGCAAAATACTGTCATGTGCAAGAGGCCTAAGGCTAGTTTCACACTAGCGGCAGGACGGATCCGACAGGCTGTTCACCCGACGGAACAGCCTGTCGGATCCGTCCTGCTGCTAGTGAAGTGTGCCCCGGACTACCGCTCCGGCCCCATTGACTATAATGAGGGGAGGAGGGACAACAGCTCACTGCGAGAGGCTGCTGGAATAAATGTCGGACATGTTGTAGTTTTATTCCGGCAGACTCTCGCAGTGCGCTGCCGTGCCTCTGCCGGAACTCCACCCCGCCCCCAATATAGTCAATGGGGCCGGAGCGGTAGTCCGAGGCACACGTTCACTAGTGGCAGGACGGATCCGACAGGCTGTTCCGTCAGGTGAACAGCCTGTCGGATCCGTCCTGCCGCTAGTTTGAAAGTAGCCTAAACAAAAAAAAATTATGACTAAGCAAAAAAAGTCACTAAATATATTTGTGACGGAAAACTTTTGTCACAGATTTTAGGCTACTTTCACACTTGCGCTGTTAATTCGGGTACTGAGATTCAGCAGAGGATCTCAATACCGCAATTAAACGGATCCGCTTTGATTTTGCACATCAGGATACATCCGTTCTGTTAGGATGCAGTTGTTTGAAATTAAAGTGGAAAGAAAAGAATCACTAAATACATTGTAATTCAATAAGTGATGGATCCGTTTTTTTAGTCTCCTAAAAAAAATGAATTCGTCACAATTGACTTGCATTGTTTTCAGTGACAGATAGGTTTTTTCCTATTTTTATGACCTGACACAAAACCGCAGCTTGCAGCGGTTTTGTGTCCGATCACAAAACGGAATGATGATGGAACGGAAGACATCCTGATACACCCTGATCGGATCACTTTCCATTCAGAATGTATGAGGACTAAACGGAATCTGTGAAAGTAGTCTTACATGAACACACCTCCTATTGTTTTCAATGGAAGTCTGAACAATTGTTCATGCAGTTGTTGATTGTGCGGTTTTCCAGACCACAGCAAAAATGAATATGTTCATTTTTTAATTTTTATGCGAAATATTTGCGGGAGTCTGGTCATGGTTTAGCTCCAGACACTGTGGCTAAACTAAACTGAAGCAGAAACCATGGCAGAAACAATTAGGGTCATTATCGCATGGACGTTAAGAAAAGTCGCAAGACGGACCTTGAAACTATTTTTACGACAAAAATTGTTGTAAAAAATTATAGTAAATGATCCCCAATGTCAAAATCTGCCATGTAAACATAGCCTGAGGCTACATTCACCGTGCAGATTTATGTGCAGAAAATCAGCATGAAATCAGCGCCAAAACCACACCAAACAAAAAAATACATAAATCGGCACTATATATCTCATTTTAGTGCAGTTTTTATGTGGATTTTCTGCAGATCTCAACCTTCTATTGAAAAGGGTGAAATTCACATATGAAAAACACAGCTGGCATGCTGCAGGAAAAAGCAAAGTGTACATGAGATTTTTCTGATCTCGTACACTTTGCTGGTACTGTATTATGTTGCGTTTTTTCTGCATGGAACACGTAAAACCGCCAATGTGACCATGGCATCTTAGTGCGCAAAACCTGGAAGTTCATAGTCTTTGAAAGGCCAGGGCCTGCTGAGGCTCCAATGCCATTTACAGCTATATTACAGGTATATTTCAGTGTAGGCCAGCAGGTGGCAGCAATGCAGTGAAATATATGATCTTTGCATATTGTAATGGATACAATTCCATAACTTTATACAAATTGCATGTTATTGTCATCTAGGGTGACTTAAAATAAAATATATAAAAATTCAAGTCACCATCCTTTCCCCAAAATAAAAATAATAAAAAGAAAAACAACGGCATAATGACAATATAAAATGGTGGCATTAGAAAGTACCACTTGTCCCACAACAAAATAAGCCCTCATACTGGTTCCAAGAAGACAGATATTAAAAAAAACGAACACGTAAAAACAGAGAAAGGGGGTAAAATCTCATCTACTCAGAAAATCGTAAGCATATCCAGATCGAGAGAACATACTCTAAAGTCTTATTCCAAACGGCACTGATTCACAGCTGTGTTCTCCTCAGGCAGCGCATGGATCCATTGATTTTAATGGGTTTATTCACATATCAGTGTTTTTTCATGGATTGTGCGCCAGTGAGAAAAAAACAGAAGCATGCACTACTTTGGTCTGTGAACAAACGCGCTCATTCAAATCTTTGGGTCTCAGAAAACCAGGGACAGGCCCGGTTCACATTCATCAGGTGATCCGGCTCAATTTCCCTCCGACATTGTGCTTAAAGTCCCGGATTGGAAACTGAAGCTAGAACTGATGTCTTAGTTTTCTATGGGATTGATTATAGCCTTAAGGGACGACCACATAGAGTGGTCATGACACGGCCAAGCTGCGTCCAAGTACCACGCGGCCAAAAGGGCTGCAGTGCAGAAGGATTTAATCAAAAGGGGTTATCCAATACTATAAAAATGTCCTCAATATGCCAGGCCCCTCATACTGAATATACTTACCTGGCTCCCCGAGGCGCTCCTGGTCCCTGCACTGCCGCTGCTACTCCCTGTGTGCGGATGAAAACATTTGGTGTCCGGGGAAAGGGGGTGCACAGACAATGGCAGGTGGGGACAGGGATTTTCAAAGAGGATGATGAGTATGCATAGTATGGGAAGGTGGTGAAAATCTGTCACGGGACATCTGGTCCAGATAAAAGGGTGTTCTTTGTCAAAGTGGTAGTATTTTGAAAAAGTCCCCTTTTAGTATAAACCATGGTAAAAATAAACAATGACAATTATAAAATGATAGTAAAAATAACAATATTCAAAAGCAGGACCTTACCGTGCCGCCAGCAATGTCTTCTCATCTCAGCAGCATATGGCATATGCTCAGAGTTTCCGGCATACCGTTCTAGATCAACAAGTTTAACCTGCCCCTACTTATTTTAAGCACACCTGAATTACTTAACTCTTTTGACTGCAAGGCATACCTGGAGAAAATTGCTATATTTTCGGGACAAAAGCTGTAAGCAGATCTCCTGCTAGAGTGTCTTCACACGCAGAACACTTTACCACAGGTCTTCTGCAACTGAATATCAGTAGGGATGACGAACTTCTGTTTTCAAGTTCAGCGTACAAGATTCGGGTTTGGGTTGAATAAGAATTTCGTTATGGATTCCGCTACCACGGACCATAACTTACGGTCCGTGGTAGCAGAATCCATAAAAGAATTCTTAGATAACCCGAACCCGAACCTTGTACGCAGAACATGAAAACAGAAGTTCGCTCAACACTAAATATCAGTTCAATTAATCTTAATGAGGTTGTTTAGGCAGCAAGCACATGGATTTCTGGAAGCCCGCTAAGGCTATCTGCATACGATGCGGATAATGGGGGTCATTTGCAAAGACCGGCATTTAAGGGTATGGACACACGGTCAGGCTTCTGTATACATCTGTGACGTGAACGCATAGCACCCGCACTGAATCCTGACCCATTCATTTCAATGGGTCTGTGTACATGAGCATTTTTCTTCACGCATCAGTTCTGCGTTGCGTGAAAAACACAGCATGTTCTATATTCTGTGTTTTTCACGCAGCCCTGGCCCCATGGAAGTGAATGGAGCTTCAGTGAAAAACGCATTGCATCCGGAAGCAAGTGCGGATGCACTGCATTTTTCACTGATGGTTGCTAGGAGATGTTGTAAACGGATCAAAACGCAAAAAACTGAACGCAATTGCACACAAAACTGACTTAACTTGCTTGTAAAATGGTGCGAGTTTCACTGAACGCATCCAGAATGCGTCAGGACCTAATCCGTCACGCTCGTGTGAAAGAGGCCTTACATGGGTCTTTGTTTTCCGCCCATTAGCTGCCAGAGGATTCATAAATTAGGCACACTACTAAAAACTACTCCAGCCCCTGGAAATTTGCCGTAGCCAAAGTCCCGTCTGACTCCTAATACGCCAACAGCATAAAAACACCAATGCAACAAGATATTGTCGCATGATTGTTTAAAAAGTTGTGACAATTTTTAAGCCAAACACTGGCGTAAAAATTTTGTAAATGACCCTCAACGTGCAGTTTTTCATGTAGATTTTCGTGCAGAAAAACTCCAGCACTTTACATATTTTTTATGTGTTGAAATTAACCTGCTGGGCAGATTTCAAACTCCAAAACGTGTCATTTGTTGTAGATTCACTTACAGGGAAACCCTCCTAATAGCAGAGGTGATAATATATTACTTTAAACTTTTCTTTTTACACCCACTCTTGGCTATAGGACTAACTAGACTCAACTAAAAATGAAACTTAACTTTTATTCTATCATTGCCTAAAGTTAAAACCTTTGCCCTATTTTCTATATTAATCCTATGTATGATCAGATTAGTATCTCTGACGGGGGATAATGCGCGCTTCTCCCCACTTTCTGTCTATAAGGTATAGTATTTACTAATACAGCAAAAATAGGGTTACACGTTAAAATCAATGACCACTACCCCCCGACATGTTTCGCCGTGAGGCGTCTTCAGGGGTTGCGGGTAGCGTCTAGACTTTAACGTGTAACCCTATTTTTGCTGTATTAGTAAATACTATACCTTATAGACAGAAAGTGGGGAGAAGCGCGCATTATCCCCCGTCAGAGATACTAATCTGATCATACATAGGATTAATATAGAAAATAGGGCAAAGGTTTTAACTTTAGGCAATGATAGAATAAAAGTTAAGTTTCATTTGTTGTAGATTCTGCACCTTAGGCCTCATGCACATGACCGTAGTTTCGGTCCACATTCGATCCGCATTTTTTGCAGATTGGATGCTGACCCATTCTTATCCTTTGCACACACTGAGGCACATTTAGGCCCCTTTCACACGGGCGAGTTTTCCGCGCAGGTGCAATGCGTGAGGAGGACGCATTGCACCCGCACTGAATCCGGACCCATTCATTTCTATGGGACTGTGCATCACTTCTGCGTTGCGTGAAAATCGCAGCATGCTCTATATTGTGCGTTTTTCACGCAACGCAGGCCCCATAGAAGTGAATGGGGCTGCGGGAAAATCGCAAGCAAGTGCGGATGCGTTGCGATTTTCCCGCATGGTTGCTTAGCAAGGGGACCCGATCTCTATTATTTTCCCTTATAACATGGTTATAAGGGGAAATAATAGCATTCTTAATAAAGAATGCATAGTAAAATGAAGAGTGTGGCGAAACCAAACTCGCCACTGAGTTTTGGAGGGGACAGATTGCCAGCCTCTTGCCCCAGGATTATGGCCCCTCTCATCAGCCCACACTAAACTTAAACCCCATGGCGATTTGACTGTGTTTGTGGCATCTGAGCGCTGTTTGGATATACTGAGCGCTCAGACCTAAGCCATCTGGGGATATGTTGCATGTATATGTTTTATGTAGTAATTGTAACATTGTGTAATTTTATGTCCTTTTGCAACCATGTGCTCAATGGAGTCTGCCTCTATCCCTGGATATAATTGGATTATTTTCCCCATTGTCTCCAGGAGAGAGGGCTCTGTAAAACCAGTTTGAACCAGAAAAGCCATGCTTCATTTGGTCAAATAGGACTTTCCCTTAACTTGTTAACCCCTGGTCTGATTCGTGTCATTTTTTAATATGTTGTTAACCTGAATGGATTGATTGTGAATATGTAGTTTTTAAGTGAATAGTGATGTCTGTCCTATTGTCCCCACGTGTGTATTGGCAATTTCCCTTTGTCCTGAGAGATAATTGAATGAGTCCTCGATTGTCTCCAGGACAGAAGACATTGTGTATTCTCCTGCCTGTGATGATTACATTAACCTGTGTAGGGTAATTGTATCACAGGCAGAGGGAAGGATATGCTGGGGGTGTCTGTATTGTCCCATTGTGTGTGATTGGCTGCTGTATCCCCTGTGTCGCAGTCTTCCTTCTGGTCCCCTAGGGAGTGTCCACCAGGTGGGAGACCTGCATAAATACCGGGCAGGTAGCCCTCAATAAAGTTAGAATTCCTGTTTAACCATTAATACGGAGCCTCGTCTCGTACTTGTGGGGAATTGCTACGTCAGAACGTTCTCTTGCCTGTTCCAGGAGAGGAGGACTTCGTATGGTTCCAGTTCGGTGGATTCCAGCGGTTGTGGGTTGCTGTGCTCTTCGCCAGGGAATCGCCCGAACGGTATTAACCCTCACTATACCGGGTTATACCGTAACAACTGGTGGCAAGCAGCGGGATCGTTCCTACAGCCAGAAGGACAGCAACAGAAGGCACCGTGGATTTTACAATTTGAGGGCAAAGCGTGTCCCAGTACAGCACCGGTATGGAACCACTAGTGGAGTATGATGAGGGTGTCATGGATGACCGAGATGCAGTCCGCAAAGGCATCTGGTACCAGGCACTGGGTATTGTGGAGTATCTGCGGGACGAGAGGCTCCCCAAGGACGAGCAGCGACAGCAGAAGCGAGTAGCCCTGCGGATGCCCTTCCTAGGAGAGCAGCCCCTGGAAGAGTGGGTAGAAGACCTGAAGCACCTGGTAAGGCGGGAGATGTGGCTGGAAGATGCCTACCAGGCACTCTGGTGGTATGAAGCTCGGTACCTACCCCGGACAGCCGAGCATGACATGCCAGAGGGAGAGGAGTTTGATGGTCCTGGCTTGTTATGGGAGACTTTTTCAGAGCTGGAGTTTGGGAGCCCTACACAAGCCCGGTTCAGGGACCTCTTTGAGTGGCGGGAGAGCAGGTATGACTGGGACGACACTCACAAAATTGAGCAAGACCTGGTCCACCTGGTGACCCGGGAGATGGAGCTGGAACAGGACTACCAGCAGCTGTTCCACTCCAGTGAGAGGGCTCAGCGAGAGAGCAGAGTGTCAGACCCAGGTCCAGAGCCCTTCAGCTGGGAGGATATTGTGGAGGTCTACTGGGAAGAACCCCAGGTGGCCGGTGGAGATGGGACCGAGGTCTCTCCACCGGTCCTGCAGGGAATTGGGAGCCCAGTCTCCATTCCCCAGCGGCAGGCTGAGTTACAGGGGGCAGAGACAGTCGGTCCTGTCCCCCATCGGCAGAGTGTCCAGCAGGGAATAGAGAGCCCAGTCTCCTTTCCCCAGCAGCAGGACACTGTATTGGGAGCGGAGACAGACGGTCTCCCTCCCCAGAGGCTGGAAGTATGTATGGGAGAGGAGCTTGTTACCCCTCTCCCCAGCGGCAGGCTAAGTTACAGGGGGCAGAGACAGTCGGTCCTGGCCCCCAGCAGCAGAGTGACTTACTGGGAGAGGAGAGCCTTGTCCTCCCTCCCCATCGGCAGAGAGTCCGGCAGGGAATAGAGAGCCCAGTCTCCTTTCCCCAGCAGCAGGACACTGTGTTGGGAGCGGAGACAGTCGGTCTCCCTCCCCAGCGGCTGGAAGTATGTCTGGGAGAGAAGCTTGTTACCTGCTCTCCCCAGCGGCAGCCGGATTTTAAGGGAGTAGGGACAGTCGGTCCTGCTCCCCAGCGGCAGTATGTTTTGCAGGGAGAGAAGAGCATCGTCTCCATTCCCCATCGGCCGTGTGATTTACAGGGAATTGGGAGCCCAGTCTCCATCCCCCAGCGGCAGTTTAACGCACCAGGGGAGACAGTAAGCCCCCAACAGTGCAGATGGGACCGTGGTCTCTGCACTCACAGCACAGGGGGTAGGGACAGTCGGTCCTGTCCCCCAGCAACAGGGCCATTTAGCCAAAGGGGAGACAGTCGGTCTCCCCACAGCAGCATGGTGGTCTATCTAAAGGGGAGACAGTCGGTCTCCCCTACAACAACCAGGCTCCAACCAGGCTACTTCCGTGGTAGCGCTGGCACCAGGGCAGAGTACCGCTGGTCTCTGCCCACTCAGCAACCCACTCAGGCAGTCTACCAGTCCCCCACACAGCCGTAGTGAGGCACATGGACATGGACAGGTTTATCCCTTGCTCAGGTGTAGTAACCATTTATTGTGGGTGGGCTGTACTGCTGTTTCTGTTTTGTGGGTGGGCTGCTGGACTAACAAGGGCACTGACCGGCAGAAGGTCAGATACCCTGTTAGTCTGTTTGGAAAAGGGGAGATGTGTGGCGAAACCAAACTCGCCACTGAGTTTTGGAGGGGACAGATTGCCAGCCTCTTGCCCCAGGATTATGGCCCCTCTCATCAGCCCACGCTAAACTTAAACCCCATGGCGATTTGACTGTGTTTGTGGCATCTGAGCGCTGTTTGGATATATTGAGCGCTCAGACCTAAGCCATCTGGGGATATGTTGCATGTATATGTTTTATGTAGTAATTGTAACATTGTGTAATTTTATGTCCTTTTGCAACCATGTGCTCAATGGAGTCTGCCTCTATCCCTGGATATAATTGGATTATTTTCCCCATTGTCTCCAGGAGAGAGGGCTCTGTAAAACCAGTTTGAACCAGAAAAGCCATGCTTCATTTGGTCAAATAGGACTTTCCCTTAACTTGTTAACCCCTGGTCTGATTCGTGTCATTTTTTAATATGTTGTTAACCTGAATGGATTGATTGTGAATATGTAGTTTTTAAGTGAATAGTGATGTCTGTCCTATTGTCCCCACGTGTGTATTGGCGATTTCCCTTTGTCCTGAGAGATAATTGAATGAGTCCTCGATTGTCTCCAGGACAGAAGACATTGTGTATTCTCCTGCCTGTGATGATTACATTAACCTGTGTAGGGTAATTGTATCACAGGCAGAGGGGAGGGATATGCTGGGGGTGTCTGTATTGTCCCATTGTGTGTGATTGGCTGCTGTATCCCCTGTGTCGCAGTCTTCCTTCTGGTCCCCTAGGGGAGTGTCCACCAGGTGGGAGACCTGCATAAATACCGGGCAGGTAGCCCTCAATAAAGTTAGAATTCCTGTTTAACCATTAATACGGAGCCTCGTCTCGTACTTGTGGGGAATTGCTACGTCAGAACGTTCTCTTGCCTGTTCCAGGAGAGGAGGACTTCGTATGGTTCCAGTTCGGTGGATTCCAGTGGTTGTGGGTTGCTGTGCTCTTCGCCAGGGGAATCGCCCGAACGGTATTAACCCTCACTATACCGGGTTATACCGTAACAAAGAGGAAGGGGTTAAAAATAATAAAAGTTAACTTACCTTAGCCACTTGATCGCGTAGTTGCGATCTGTCCTCTTTCCCAGCATCAGATAAGAACTAAAGGACCTGTGATGACGTCACATCACATGGTCCAACCACATGGTCCATCTTACCATGGTGATGGACCATGTGATTGGACCATGTGATGTGACGTCATCACAGGTCCTTTAGCTGTTAGCTGATGCAGGGAAAGAGAGGACAGATCGCAACTACGCGATCAAGTGGCTAAGGTAAGTTAACTTTTATTATTTTTAACCCCTTCCTCTTCATTCCAACTTCTTAATGACCGCCTAACGCAGGATTGCGTCCTGCGGGCGGTCGGTTTGTTCCTCATTGAGACGTGAGATTTCCTGTGAACGCACGCACGCGCGTGCGCGCGTTCACAGGATCGCGTCGGGGAGAACTTTAACTACAGCCTGCCAGCGCTGATCGTGCCCTGGCAGGCTGTAGAAGTTTAAAAAAATGGCATATCAGACGCTGTTTTGTTAACAGCGTCTGATATGCTTGCTGTTCGTTCCTTTGGTGGTCCCTTTTGCTTGGGACCACCAAAGGAAACTTTTAAGTGCACCAATCACCACACAGACCCCCATCCACCCCCCGTCACTGATTAACCCCGATTAACCCCGATCACCCCATGTCACCCCCTGTCACTAATCACCCCCTGTAAGGCTCATTCAGACGCTCCGTATGTGTTTTGCGGATCCATGAAAACACGGACACCGGCAATGTGCTTTCCGCATTTGCGGATCCGCACATTGCCAGAACTATATAGAAATGCCTTTTCTTGTCCGCAACTGCGGACAAGAATAGGACATGCTCTATCTTTTGCGGAGCTGCGGCCGGATGTTTGGGGGCCGAAACCCGGAAGTTTGCGGCCGCAGCTCCGCAAATGCTGATGCGGCGAGCACATAGTGTGCTCTCCGCATCACCGCCGGCCCCATTCACACTGAATGGGTCCGCATCTATTCCGCAGAATTGCGGAATAGATGCGGACATTTTTGCGGACGTGTGAAAGGGGCCTTACTACTTTTTTTTTTGGCATATTTTTTGGCAGAGATTTTTTCATCCATATTGATTGATGCGAATGAGGAAATCTGTGCCGTTCATTTTTTTTTTTTTCAGCCCAGAGGCTGAATGGAAAAAAAAAATCTCAACAAAAGACAGGAGGGCACACTTAATCTGAGGAATGAATTGATATATAAAAATCAATATATAAGAATCAAATCGCTACCAGCTAGGTAGCTAAGTGCAACTTCACAATACTGTGCAAAATAGTGCAAATCTTCAGTGCGACAATCTGTGCAAAATAATGCAAAATAGTGTAAACATTCAGTGCTATAATCAGTGCATGGAAGTACTGCTGTTCGTTAGACCCACAGCGATGGATCTAAGACAGAGTCTATAGCTGCAATATGACTGTTCTCATAGACATAGAACCAATCAAAGTCCCCAGACTGTTAAAAAGAAATGTACTCAGTCTCTCCGTAAAAGCAAGGAATAAATGGCAATTCGGATCTTCATATATTGCAATATTCCAGTGATGTCGCTTGGACAGTACACTCGCGTGGTCACTACTAATGGGGTGCCACACTCTCTCATACGCCCCTCTGCCGTTCTCCACAAGCACCTTACCTCGATTCAGGCGCAGAGTCCTCCCGCGGTTGCCGCGTCTGCTCCCAGCACCACTGGCGTCCCACGTGATGCACTGGTCGTGACGTGGCGTCCCACGTGACCTAGTTGGGGCGGCGTATACCTGCGGGTTGGTCAAGTTGATCAATGGGAGACGGTACTGGCTTTTCCAGGCGTGTTACAATGTTCTACTTCGGCAGCAATATAGGTGGCAAATCTAAGTCCTTTGGAGTCTCACTACTTTTAGTCCCAGACGCGTTTCGGGGGTCCACCCCCTTTTTCAATGGATAAAGGTAGTGAGCTACACGGAAGTCTTTTATACCCTTCATTCAGGGCTTATGGATGGTACCTAAATCATGGCATGGATTTCCAAAATCCAGTAATACATATTTGAGACCATCCGGCCCATGCTGGGGACGAGTCTGGTGCTCTGGCGTCGTTACATTGACGACGTCATCTTTATCTGGCAGGATACCCGACCTTCTTTGGAAAGTTTTCTGAGAGAAATCAACCTAAACGACAAGAATTTAGTCTTCTCGCCAACTATAAGCCAAGCATCTATTGAATTCCTAGACTTGGACATTCAAGTCGTAGGAGATAAATTATTGTGTAATACCCATTTTAAACCTGTGGCAAGGAATAGCTTTATTAGGTATGACAGTTGTCATCTACCAAGATGGTTCACTAATGTTCCTACCAGTCAACTAAGAAGAGTGAAACGCAATTGTTCCCTAAATGTCAATTTTGAGGAAGAAGCTGAGGTCCTTAAGCAACAATTCTTGGAAAAAAGTATCCACTATCTGTGTTAGATCAAGCATTAGAGAAGGTTAGAAAGATGAAGAGGGATGACTTCTTCCAAGAGGAGAGGGCTATTAAAAGAGATACCCCAGAGACTAATATTCCCAAAATAATTCTCCCATTTAGTTCTCAACATAAAGTAGTAGAAAAAATTGTGAGGAAACATTGGACCCACTTGAATAAAGACAAATGGATAGGCACATATATAGGTGAAACCCCGAAGATTGTTTTCACTAAAGCTACAAATTTGGCAGGACTAGTAGCCCCGACGGTCAAAAGGGATGCCACGACAACAAGAAGTACGTGGTTGACCACCAAAGGTTTTTTTAGATGTGGGCGGTGCAGCAATTGCAGGCTGACTAAATTCCCCAAAAAAACAGAGGTAGTCCAATCCACCAGTAACACCTTTAATGTGCGAATACGTGAATGCCTCACATGTGACTCTACCGATGTTATTTACATCCTGGAATGCACATGTAAGAAACAGTATATAGGAAGGACTAAAAGAACTCTTAAAAAGAGAATTTCTGAACATATAGCCAATATCAAAAAGGGGTATGAGGCCCATTCGCTCTCCAAACACTTCAAGGTGGCCCATGACTGCAATCCCACAGGCCTAGTATTTGCCGCTATTGAAAAAGTAAGGAGACCGTGGAGAGGTGGGGACCATGTGGCACAGATGTCTAGGCAAGAATCCAGGAGAATTTTTGAGTTTGAGACCATGATGCCAAGGGGCCTCAATGCAGAAATGGAACTGTTTGGATTCCTATGATGGGGGGAGTGGTCTGCAGGGGATTGGATTTCGTGGTCTGGCCGTTTTTCCGACACCACGATCTCCTCTCCCAGCAGACCCCTCCTCACTTGCCATCTTACATATCTATTATTATAATCTATTCATTCTGGAGCGTTGATTCTTTACATGCTGCAATATTCAGAAATTGATCCATTAATATAAATTTTATATTTCACCTAATTTTTATACATCGTTTTTTATACACCGTTTTGTATATTTTATATGTATTTTATATACTCTATTCGATCAGTGTACTGTTTGTTCTATATATCTCCAGTGGCAATTCCTATCCATGTATTACTGGATTTTGGAAATCCATGCCATGATTTAGGTACCATCCATAAGCCCTGAATGAAGGGTATAAAAGACTTCCGTGTAGCTCACTACCTTTATCCATTGAAAAGGGGCGGACCCCGAAGCGCGTCTGGGACTAAAAGTAGTGAGACTCCAAAGGACTTAGATTTGCCACCTATATTGCTGCCGAAGTGGAACATTGTAACACGCCTGGAAAAGCCAGTACCGTCTCCCATTGATCAACTTGACCAACCCGCAGGTATACGCCGCCCCAACTAGGTCACGTGGGACGCCACGTCACGACCAGTGCATCACGTGGGACGCCAGTGGTGCTGGGAGCAGACGCGGCAACCGCGGGAGGACTCTGCGCCTGAATCGAGGTAAGGTGCTTGTGGAGAACGGCAGAGGGCGTATGAGAGAGTGTGGCACCCCATTAGTAGTGACCACGTGAGTGTACTGTCCAAGCGACATCACTGGAATATTGCAATATATGAAATAGATCAAGATCCATTGCCATTTATCCCTTGCTTTTACGGAGAGACTGAGTACATTTCTTTTTAACAGTCTGGGGACTTTGATTGGTTCTATGTCTATGAGAACAGTCATATTGCAGCTATAGACTCTGTCTTAGATCTATCACTGTGGGTCTAACGAACAGCAGTACTTCCATGCACTGATTATAGCACTGAATGTTTACACTATTTTGCATTATTTTGCACAGATTGTCGCACTGAAGATTTGCACTATTTTGCACAGTATTGTGAAGTTGCACTTAGCTACCTAGCTGGTAGCGATTTGATTCTTTATATATTGATTTTTATATATCAATTCATTCCTCAGATTAAGTGTGCCCTCCTGTCTTTTGTTTATATTTATTTTTGAATCAAGTTTTAGTGGGCGAGATAGTTGAGTGCACCTTATCCCATTATTCACACAGGGTGTAGCCGCTATTTGACCTTAAAAAAATCTCATTACTCATATGCTCAATATAAGGAGAATCGCAGAAACTCCTAATGCTGGCCATACGTGTAATGATTGCGGAGACCCTCAAATGCCAGGGCAGTACAAACACCTCACATGTGACCCCATTTTAGAAAGAAGACACCCCAAGGTATTCCGTGAGGGTATGGTGAGTTCATGTAAAATTTTGTTTTTGTCACAAGTTAGTGGAATATGAGACTTGAACTCGCCATGCCCCTCACGGAATACCTTGGGGTGTCTTCTTTCCACAATGGGGTCACTTGTGGGGTATTTATACTGCCCTGGCATTTTAGGGGTCCTAAAGCGTGAGAATCCATATGCGTAAAAATGCCCTGTGAAATCCTAAAGGTACTGATTGGAATTAGGGCCCCTTTGCGCACCCAGGCTGCAAAAAAGTGTCACACATGTGGTATCGCCGTACTCAGGAGAAGTAGGGCAATGTGTTTTGGGGTGTATTTTTATATATACCCATACTTTGTTTGAGAAATATCGCTGTAAACGACAACTTTTTAATTTTTTTTATACAAAGTTGTCAGTTTACAGAGATATTTCTCCCACCCAACATGGGTATATGTAAAAATACACCCCAAAACATATTGCCCTACTTCTACTGAGTACGGCGATACCACATGAGTGACACTTTTTTGCAGCCTGGGTGCGCAAAGGGGCCCAAATTCCAATGAGTACAGGATTGCTCACAATTTAGCCCCTCCCCAAAATGCCAGAACAGTACAAACACCCCACAAATGACCCCATTTTGGAAATAAGACACCCCAAGGTATTCGCTGAGGGGCATAGTGAGTCCATGGAAAATTTAACTTTTTGTCAAAAGTTAGCAGAAAGGGAGACTTTGTGAGAAAAAACAATAAAAAATCAATTTCCGCTAAATTGTGCCAAAAAAATCTTCTATGAACTCGCCATGCCCCTCACGGAATACCTTGGGGTGTCTTCTTTCAAAATGGGGTCACATGTGGAGTATTTATACTGCCCTGGCATTTTAGGGGCCCTAAAGCGTGAGAAGAAAAATGCTTAAAAATGCCCTCCTAAAGGTACTCATTGGTTTTAGGGCCCCTTTGCACATCTTGGCTGCAAAAGTGTCACACATGTGGTATCGCCGTACTCAGGAGAAGTAGGGCAATGTATTTTGGGTGTATTTTTACATATACCCATGCTGTAGAGAAATATCTCTGTAAATTGACAACTTTGTATAACATTTTTTAAAAAGTTGTCATTTACAGAGATATTTCTCACACCAGCATGGGTATATGTAAAAATACACCCAAAACACATTGCCCTACTTCTCCTGAGTACGGCGATACCACATGAGTGACACTTTTGCAGCCAAGATGCAAGGGGCCCTAAAGCCAATGAGTACCTTTAGGATTTCACAGGGCACTTTTACGCATTTTGGATTCTCACGCTTAGGGCCCCTAAAATGCCAGGGCAGTATAAATACCCACATGTGACCCCATTTTGGAAAGAAGACACCCCAAGGTAATCCGTGAGGGGCATGGCGAGTTCACAGAATTATTTATTTTTTGGCACAAGTTAGTGGAAATTTATATATTTTTGTTTTTTTTTGTTTTTACAAAGTCTCATATTTCACTAACTTGTGACAAAAATAAAATTTTACATGAACTCACCATACCCCTCACGGAATACCTTGGGGTGTCTTCTTTCTAAAATGGGGTCACTTGTGGGGTATTTATACTGTCCTGGCATTTAGGGCCCCTAAAGCGTGAGAAGAAGTCTGGAATCCAAATGCGTAAAAATGCCCTGTGAAATCCTAAAGGTACTCATTGGAATTAGGGCCCCTTTGCGCCAGGCTGCAAAAAGTGTCACACATGTGGTATCGCCGTACTCAGGAGAAGTAGGGCAATGTGTTTTGTGGTGTATTTTTACATATACCCATGCTGGGTGTGAAATATCTCTGTAAATAACAACTTTTTACATTTTTTATACAAAGTTGTCAGTTTACAGAGATATTTCTCTCACCCAACATGGGTATATGTAAAATACACCAAAACACATTGCCCTACTTCTCCTGAGTACGGCGATACCACATGAGTGACACTTTTTGCAGCCTGGGTGCAAAGGGCCCAAATTCCAACGAGTACCTTTAGCTTTTACATGGCTGCTCACAATTTAGCCCGCCCAAAATGCCAGAACAGTAAACACACCCCACAAATGACCCCATTTCGGAAGTAGACACCCCAAGGTATTCACTGAGGGGCATAGTGAGTCCGTGGGAGATTTTTTTTTTGCCAGAAGTTAGCAGAAATGGAAACTTTATTATTTTTATTTTTTCCTCAGAAAGTGTCATTTTCCGCTAACTTGTGAAAAAAATGAAATCATACATGAACTCACCATGCCCCTCTGCGAATACTTTGGGGTGTCTTCTTTCTAAAATGGTGTCATTTGGGGGGTATTTATACTTTCCTGGCATTCTAGCACCTGAAGAAACATGACAGGTGCTCAGAAAGTCAGAGCTGCTTCAAAATGCCGAAATTCTCTTTTTTGCACCATAGTTTGTAAATGCTATAACTTTTACCCAAACCAATAAATATACACTTATTGGATTTTTTTTTTCATCAAAGACATGTAGAACAATAAATTTTGCAAAAAATTTATATAGAAATGTAGTTTTTAAAAAGAAATTTACAACAGAAAGTGAAAAATGTCATTTTTTTGCAAAAATTTCGGTCATTTTTGATTAATAGCAAAAAAAGTAAAAATGTCAGCAGCAATGAAATAACACCAAATGAAAGGAGGTAAAATTCATTTGGGTGGTAAGTTGTATGACGGAGCAATAAACGGTGAAAGTAGTGTAGTGCAGAATTGTAAAAAGTGGCCTGGTCATTAAGGGTGTTTAAGCTAGGGGGGCTGAAGTGGTTAACTTTTATTATTTTTTAACCCCTTCCACTTAATTTTACAATGCATTCTTTATTAAGAATGCTATTATTTCCCCTTATAACCATGTTATAAGGGAAAATAATCAATTCTCCAGAAGACCCGAAACCGGACTTCAGTGATGAAGTCCGGCTTCGGTTCTGGGTACCAAACATGGCGATTTTTCTCACGCGCGTGCAAAACGCGTTACAAACGTTTGCACCCGCGCGGGAAAAACGCTCATATTCCCGCAACGCACCCGCCTCTTATCCGGGCATCAAACATGACTCCCGTGTGAAAGAGGCCTTACTATATTGTCTGCACCTGTTTTTAGGCATAAAAATGCTGTTTTAGGCAGTCAAATTTTTTGTCTAATTTATTAATGAAATTGCGCCTGTTTTGGAGACTTTTACTCCTCGTTCGACTATTTAAAAGTTTTAAATTATCCAGAAATGTTCTAATTCTTGCACCTTTTTTACACCTGAATTTGTCGCAAGGACAGTCTAATTGCTACTTTTTTTTGCATTAAAAGTCGCACTTTCAGGGAGACTTTTCACAGCTCATTTGCGTCTTTTTTCATGCGCATACTAATTGGACCAGTCTAAAGCCTCATTCACACGTAATTGTGTTTTGGTCAGTGATTGTCAGCCAAACCCAGGATCAGAGTCTTCACAGACATTATAAGGGAAAGATCTGCACCTGTTCAGTGTTTAGAGCCGCACCTGGTTTTAACTCAAAATCACTGATGGAAACTCATGCACACAACCGTTTTTTTTGCGGGTGTACGGGCCGTTTTTATGAGTTCCGTATACGGTCCGTATACGGACCCATTCATTTCAATGGGTCCGCAAAAAAAACTGAAGTGTTTCCGTATGCATTCCGTTTCCGTATTTCCGTTCCGTGCAAAGATAGAACATGTCCTATTATTGCCCGCAAATCACGGTCCGTGGCTCCATTCAAGTCAATGGGTCCGCAAAAAAACGGAACGCATACGGAAATGCATCCGTATGTCTTCCGTATCCATTCCGTTTTTGCGGAACCATCTATTGAAAATTTTAAGCCCAGCCCAATTTTTTTTAATGTAATTACTGTATACTGTATATGCCATACGGAAAAACGGAACGGAAAAACGGAACGGAAACGGAAACACAACGGATAACAAAAACGGAACAACGGATCCGTAAAAAACGGACCGCAAAACCATACGGTCATGTGCAATAAGCCTGACTGTGTGAATTTTGGCATAACTGAAAAAGAAACACCAGAGGTCAGACTAAGGCCTCTTTCACACGGGCCATCTGTAAATAAATAAATAATAGCATTCCAAATACAGAATGCAAAGTAAAATGGGTGATTGAGGGTTAAAAATAAAAAAAAAGTAACTCACCCCCTCCAATTGAGCCTGTAGCTGCCGGTCTCCTGTTCTGTCTTCAGCTGGGGGGTAAAGGACCTTCCGTGACGTCACTGGGTCACATGGTCCAATCACAGGAAGCATGTGATTGGACCATGTGACCCAGTGATGTAACGGAAGGTCCTTTACTCCCCAGCTGAAGACAGAACAGGAGACCGGCAGCTATGCACTCAATTGGAGGGGTTACTTTTTTTTTTTTTTTTTTAACCCTCAATCACCCATTTTACTTTGCATTCTGTATTTGGAATGCTAATATTTTCCCTTATAACCATGTTATAAGGGAAAATAATAAAGATCGGGTCCCCATCTCAATCATCTCCTAGCAACCATGCTGGAAAATCGCACCGCATCTGCACTTGGAGCCTTCTATGGGCCCCATACTTGGCTTGGGGCCTTCTATGGGGCCTGCGTTGCGTGAAAAATGCAGAATATAGAATATGCTGCGATTTTCCCGTAACGCAAAAGTGATGCGGGAAAATTACCGCTTATCTGCAAAGCCCCATTGAAATGAATGGGTCCGTATTCAGTGCGGGTGCAATGCGTTAACCTCACGCATTGCACCCGCGCGGAAATCATGCCCGTGTGAAAGGGGCCTAAGGCTACATGCACACGACAGTTGTGTTTTGCATTTTTTTCTACAGATCCCTTGTAAGGCCTTATTCACACATCCGCAAGTGTTTTGCGGATCCACGGAGCCGCGGATCCGCAAAACACGGACACACCGGCAATGTGCATTCCGCATTTTTGCGGACCGCACATTGCCCGAACTCCATAGAAAATGCCTCTTCTTGTCCGCAATTGCGGACAAGAATAGGACATGCTCTATTTTTTTTGCGGAGCCGCGGACCGGAAAATTGGCGGCGCGCTCCGCAAAATCGGATCCCAGCTGTTTCTTCTCTGATTGATTCCTCTTCCTTTAAATCACCCCTCTTCCTGTTTCACCTTGCGGGTTATATTTCTCATCTTGAGTAATCTTGAATAATTTTGAACACAACTGTAGGCTAAGGGTGGGTCCGCACTAGTGTTATGGTATTCTGTTATATGTTCCATTTATAACGGAATATAATGGGATGCCCAGACAGAATGCAAAACGAAAGGCTTTAAGAGGCATTCACAATAGAAGTCTTTGGGCAGCATAATGGATCTGTCTGGTTTCGGTTATGCAGAACAGAAAACAAAGTCCTGTCTTTGTTTTGCATTCCGTCTGGGCATTCCGTTATATTCCGTTATAAATGGAACCTATAACGGAATACCATAATACTAGTGCGGACCCACCCTTAGCCTACAGTTGTGTTCAAAATTATTCAACCCCCATGCTGTAAAGGGTTTTCGGGAATTTATCGTACATTTGTAATTGTGTTCAGAATGAAATCTTACAAGGACTTTTTAACCGCTTCAGCCCCCCTAGCTTAAACACCCTTAATGACCAGGCCACTTTTTACAATTCCGCACTACACTACTTTCACCGTTTATTGCTCCTTCATGCAACTTACCACCCAAATGAATTTTACCTCCTTTTCTTCTCACTAATAGAGCTTTCATTTGGTGGTATTTCATTACTGCTGACATTTTTACTTTTTGCTATTAATCAAAAATTACCGAAATTTTGCAAAAAAATGACATTTTCACTTTCTGTTGTAAAATTTTTCAAAAAAACTACATTTCTATATAAATTTTTCTCTAAATTTATTGTTCTACATGTCTTTGATAAAAAAAATCCAATAAGTGTATATTTATTGGTTTGGGTAAAAGTTATAGCGTTTACAAACTATGGTGCAAAAAAGTGAATTTCGGCATTTTGAAGCAGCTCTGACTTTCTGAGCGCCTGTCATGTTTCTTCAGGTGCTAGAATGCCAGGATAGTATAAATATCCCCCAAATTACACCATTTTAGAAAGAAGACACCCCAAAGTATTCGCGGAGGGGCTTGGTGAGTTCATGTATCATTTCATTTTTTCACAAGTTAGCGGAAATTGACACTTTCTGAGAAAAAAAAAAAAAAAAAAGTTTCAATTTCTGATAACTTCTGGCAAAAAAAAAAAAATCTCAGACGGACTCACTATGCCCCTCAGTGAATACCTTGGGGTGTCTACTTTCAGAAATGGAGTCATTTGTGGGGTGTGTTTACTGTTCTGGCATTTTGGGCGAGGGCTAAATTGTGAGCCGCCATGTAAAACCTAAAGGTACTCGTTGGAATTTGGGCCCTTTTGCACACAGGCTGCAAAAGCGGCACTTATGTGAGTATCGCCGTACTCAGGAGAAGTAGGGCAATGTGTTTTAGGGTGTATTTTTACATATACCCATGTTGGGTGAGAGAAATATCTCTGTAAATTGTCAACTTTGTATAAAAAATTTTAAAAGTTGTCGTTTACAGAGATATTTTTCACACAAAGTAATGGGTATATATAAAATACCCCAACACTTGCCCTACTTCTACTGATCTGCGACTACTCATGTGTCCACTTTTTGCAGCCTGGAAGCTAAAGGGCCCTAAAACAAAGAGTACCTTTAGAGATTTCACAGGGCATTTTTACGCATTTGGATTCCAGACTTCTTCTCACCCTTTAGGGGCCCCTAAAATGCCAGGACAGTATAAATACCCCACATGTGACCCCATTTTGGAAAGAAGACACCCCAAGGTATTCTGTGAGGGTATGGTGAGTTCATGCAAAATTTTATTTTTTGTCACAAGTTAGTGGAATATGAGACTTTGTAAAAAACAAAATTAAAAAAAAAAAAAAACAATTTCCGCTGACTTGTGCCAAAAAATAAAAATTCTGTGGACTCACCATGCCCCTCACGGAATACCTTGGGGTGTCTTCTTTCCAAAATGGGGTCACATGTGGGGTATTTATACTCACCTGGCATTTTAGGGGCCCCTAAAGTGTGAGAATCCAAATGCATAAAAATGGCCTGTGAAATCCTAAAGGTACTCATTGGTTTTAGGGCCCCTTTGCGCATCTTGGCTGCAAAAAGTGTCACTCATGTGGTATCGCCGTACTCAGGAGAAGTGGGGCAATGTGGTTTTAGGGTGTATTTTTATATATACCCATGCTTGGTGAGAGAAATATCTCTGTAAATGACAACTTTTTACATTTTTTATTCAAAGTTGTCAATATACAGAGATATTTCTCTCACCCAGCATGGTATATGTAAAAATACACCCTAAGCGTGCCCTACTTCTCCAGTGCGGCGATCTACATGAGTGACACTTTGCAGGCAAATGCATAAGGCAAATTCAATGAGTACCTTTAGGAAGGAGCATTTTACGCATTTTTCTTCTCACGCTTTAGGGCCCCTAAAATGCCAGGGCAGTAGAAATACCCACGTGTGACCCATTTTTGAAAGAAGACACCCCAAGGTATTCCATGAGGGCATGGCGAGTTCATAGAATATTTTTTTGGCACAAGTTAGTGGAAGTGATTTTTATTGTTTTTCTCACAAAGTCTCCCTTTCCGCTAACTTTTGACAAAAAGTTTAATTTTCATGAACTCATTATGCCCCTCAGCGAATACCTTGGGGTGTCTTCTTTCCAAAATGGGGTCACATGTGGGGTATTTATACTGCCCTGGCATTTTAGGGGCCCTAAAGCGTGAGAAGAAAAATGCGTAAAAATGCCCTCCTAAAAGGTACTCATTGGAATTTGGGCCCCTTTGCGCATCTTGCCTGCAAAAAAGTGTCACTCATGTGGTATCGCCGTACTCAGGAGAAGTAGGGCGATGTGTTTTAGGGTGTATTTTTACATATACCCATGCTGGGTGAGAGAAATATCTCTGTATATTGACAACTTTGAATAAAAAATGTAAAAGTTGTCGTTTACAGCGATATTTCTCACACCCAATATGGGTATATGTAAAATACACCCCAAACCACATTGCCCTACTTCTCCTGAGTACGGCGATACCACATGAGTGACACTTTGCAGCCAAATGCGCAAAGGGACCTAAAACCAATGAGTACCTTTAGGATTTCACAGGGCATTTTTACGCATTTGGATTCTCACGCTTTAGGACCCCTAAAATGCCAGGGCAGTATAAATACCCCACAAGTGACCCCATTGTGGAAAGAAGACACCCCAAGGTATTCTGTGAGGGGCATGGCGAGTTCACAGAAAAAAATTTGGCACAAGTTAGCGGAAATTGTTTTTTTTTTTTTTTTTTTACAGTCTCATATTCCACTAACTTGTGACAAAAATAAAATTTTCCATGAACTCGCCATGCCCCTCACAGAATACCTTGGGGTGTCTTCTTTCTAAAATGGGGTCACATGTGGGGTTTTTGTACTGCCCTGGCATTTGAGGGTCTCCGCAGTCATTACACGTATGGCCAGCATTAGGAGTTTCTGCGATTCTCCGTATATTGAGCATACGGGTAATGAGATTTTTTTCCGTTCAGCCTCTGCGCTGAAAAAAAAAAAAATGAGCGGCACAGATTTTTCATTCGCATCGATCAATGTGGATGAAAAAATCTCTGCCAAATCAGTGACTGCGGTGCGGTGGGCTGGGCGGTAGCTACCTAACAAGTAGCTAACTAACTGGCGGTGATAAGGGACCCTTATGCCCCATTCATACGTCGAGAAATTCTGTTTGCGGAGCGGAATTGCGGACCCATTCATTTCTATGGGGACAGACTTTGTCCGCTCGGATCGGAATTACGGATCCGCGCTTCCGAGTCTGCACTTCCGTTCCGCAAAAATATAGAACATGTCCTATTCTTGTCCGCAATTGCGGACAAGAAAAGCATTTTCTATATAGTTCTGGCAATGTGCGGATCTGCAAAATGCGGAAAGCACATTGCCGGTGTCCGTGTTTTGAGGATCCGCGGATCGGATCGCGGATCGGATCCGCGGATCGGATCCGCGGATCCGTGAATCCACGGATCCGTGAATCCACGGATCCGCAAAACACATATGGGCGTCGAATGGAGCCTTACAAGGGGTGTGATCAATGACAGGGGGTGATCAGGGGTCTAGATGGAGTGATCAAGGGGTTAATAGGTGAGGGGTGGGGTGGGGGGTTAGTGTAGTGTTTGGTGCAACTTTTACTGTGTTACCTGGTCCTCTGGTGGTCGATCCCAGAAAATGGGACCACCAGAGGACCAGGTAGCAGCTATATCAGACGCTGTTCATAAAACAGCGTCTGATATAGCTGTTTGATGCGTTTATATCGCATCTACAGCCTGCCAGCGATTGATCATCGCTGGCAGGCTGTAGTCCAACTCTCGAGCCGCGCTTCACTGTGAGCAGCGCGCCTGCAGCGTTCACAGGAACTCTCGCGTCTCGCGAGATGGCGCCCGGCGCGTCAAACAGAAGATCCCGGCCGCCCGCGGGGCGCAATCCTGCGTGCGGCGGTCGGGAACTGGTTAAAGAACCAAATGCAACTAAATGACATCAATTGTTTTTGTAATACAGTATTAAATGTTTTTTGTGATTCCTTCATTGACACGATTATTCAACCCCTTAAAGACTACCACTCTTAAGAACAGAGGTTCATTCAAGTCTTTTCGATCAGGTATTGAAAACACCTGTGGATGTCAAGGAGCAGCAATCAAGCATAATAAGCCCCAATTAGGCAGATGTAAAATGACTGTGATACTCAGCTCCTTCTAGACATTTACTGGTGTGTTTACAAACATGGTGAAGTCAAGAGAATGGTCCAGGAAGACAAGAGAAGAGGTGATTTCTCTTCACAGGAAGGGCAATGGCTATAAGAAGATTGCAAAGATGTTAAACATACCAAGAGACACCATAGGAAGCATCATTCGCAAATTCAAGGCAAAGGGCACTGTTGAAACGCTACCTGGTCGTGGCAGAAAGAAGATGCTGACTTCGACTGCTGTGCGCTACCTGAAGCGCAAAGTGGAGAAAAGTCCCCGTGTGACTGCTGAGGAACTGAAAAAGATTTGTCAGATCACGGGTACTGAAGTTTCAGCTCAGACAATAAGGCGCACACTGCGTAATGAAGGCCTCCATGCCAGAACTCCCAGGCGCACCCCTTGCTGTCTCCAAAAGAATAAGAAGAGTCGACTGCAGTATGCCAAAAGTCATGTGGACAAACCACAAAAGTTTTGGGATAGTGTTCTGTGGACTGATGAAACAAAATTAGAACTGTTTGGGCCCATGGATCAACGCTATGTTTGGAGGAGGAAGAACAAGGCCTATGAAGAAAAGAACACCTTGCCTACTGTGAAGCATGGCGGGAGTCAATCATGCTTTGGGGACTGTTTTGCTTCTACAGGTACAGGGAAGCTTCAGCGTGTGCAAGGTACCATGAATTCTCTTCAGTACCAGGAGATATTGGATGAAAATGTGATGCAGTCCGTCACAAACCTGAGGAGCTTGGGAGGCGTTGGACCTTTCAACAGGACAATGATCCCAAGCATACCTCCAAGTCCACTAGAGCATGGTTGCAGATTAAAAGGCTGGAACATTTTGAAGTGGCCATCGCAGTCACCAGACTTAAATCTGATTGAGAACCTCTGGTGGGACTTAAAGAAAGCAGTTGCAGCGCGCAAGCCTAAGAATGTGACTGAACTGGAGGCTTCTGCCACATGAAGAATGGGCGAAGATACCACGTAGATCGCTGCAAGACACTTGTGTCAAGCTATACTTCACGTTTAAAAGCTGTTATAACTGGAAAAGGATGTTGTACTAAGTACTAAGATTGAATGTCACTTGGGGTTGAATAAAACTGATAATGATGTGAGCACAGAAAAGACATTTGTAGTTATTTCATTATAAATGTTATGTTATATTTGTCTGACTTACAAGTGCCTCTTTGATTTAATTGTAAACAAGATGACTGAAATGATCAAAATCAATGTCAAACTGGCCAAAACATTCAATTTCAGTGGGGGTTGAATAATTTTGAACACAACTGTATCTGCTCATGATTATTAATTTTTTTTTTTGCAGAGAAGATATGAGGGAGTTATGGTTAGGGATGAGCAAATCGACTTCGGATGAAACATCCGAAGTCGATTCACATAAAACTTCGTTTCAATACTGTACAGAGCAAGCCCTCTGTACAGTATTAGAATGTGTTGGCTCTGATAAGCCGAAGTTATTACTTTGTGAAGTCTCACAAGTGACTTCAGAAATTGATTTATACTGTAAAACACTATTTCACAAACTCGGGTTTGGTTCCAAGGCACCACTTGGAACGGAACCTGAGTTCGGGAAATGTTTCTTTACAGTATAAATCAATTTCTGAAGTTGTTATGCAAAGTTTTGCGAGACTTCGTAAAGTAATAACTTCGGCTCATCGGAGCCTATAAATTCTAATACTGCTCGCTCCGTACAGTATTGAAACAAAGTTTTATGCAAATCGACTTCGGATGTTTTATCCGAAGTCAATTCGTTCATCTCTAGTTATTGGTAATTGGATGGGGAGCATTATGGGGTTATGGCACTCATGGGGAGCTGGGTTTGCTAGATCTGTATAAGGCCTCTTGCACACGAACGTTGTGTGCCCGTGGCCGTATTGCGACCCACATACGGCGGGTCCACAATACACGGGCACCAGCCCGTGTGCACTCCGCATCATAGATGCGAACCCATTCACTCAAATAGGTCCACAATCATAGAGATGCGGAACGGAAGCACAGATCAGAACCCCACAGAAGCACTATGGAGTGTTTCCGTGGTGTTTCAATCCGTGCCTCCGCACCACAAAAAAATAGAACTTGTTCTATTTTTTTGCGGTGCGGACAGATCACGGACGCATTCAAGTTGAATGGGTCTCAATCCGTCCCGGCCGTCACATGGACGTTGCCCGTGCATTGGGGACCGCAAATTGCGGTCCCCAATGCACGGAACGGATGCACAACGTTCATGTGCAAGAGGCCTAAGGGCTCATGCACACGAACGTATGTATTTTGCAGTCCGCAAAAACGGATCCGCAAAAAAGACGTCGGTTTGCATTCCTTATCTTGCGGAACGGAACAGCTGGCCCCTAATAGAACCGTACTATCCTTGTCCGTAATGCAGACTATAATAGGACATATTCTATTCCTTTGTGAAACGGACATATGGAAACGGAATGCACACGGAGTAACTATTTTTTTTGCGGACCCATTGAAATGAATGGTTCCACATACAGTCTGCAAAAAAAAAAAACGGAATGGACACGGAAAGAAAATAAGTTCGTGTGCATGAGACCTAATGGTGAGATGTAGCGATGCTTGGATTCTGATAACCGTCTCTCTAGGGGTTGGGTGGGGGTTCTGGGACATAGCTGTTGGATTTGCATGCCTTTTATGTCCATTGATACCGTACTAGGAGGGATGCTATTGTCCCTAGTGATTGTATACTTTTCAAAAAAATAACAATACGTCTAGTCTAATTCATAAAGTGCTGTGCGACTTTTATTACATACTAGGCAAAAGACAGACAGACGAATCAAATACACCTAATTTTATGGCCAGAAACAGACGAGCCTGGTAAATGAGCCCCATTATTTTCTAGTTTTATTTACTGCATTTTATTTGGTGTTTTAATGGCTTTTAAAGAATGTAGCAAAATATAAAATGCATTCCAAGCCTTTTTCTGGCATTTTTTTTCACCATAAGCGTCTCTATAGTAGTAAAGGGGTTGTCCGAGTTATGGAAAAAAAAAAAAATAGCACTGTAAATCTGATGGGCAGCAATATATATATGTGCTAAGCAAGTTTTAAGTAAAAAAAATTATATTACCTCATTTCACTGGTTCTCCTCTGCCCCTTGGTTTACCTGCAATAACAAAAATCTCTGCCCCTCCCCCTACTCTGCAAAGGAAGTAAATACAAGTGATGCCTTGAGTGACATGTCTGCCTGCTGGGGTACTCAGCAGCATGTTGTATGTGTAGGACTACAAGTCCCAGCTGTACAATGACACTGCTGATACACACAGGATCTTCTCCCTATCTGTTCTTGTGCAGAATTCCTCTAGTCCAGGGGTCAGCAACCTCCGGCACTCCAGGTGTTGTGAAACTACGTCTCCCATCATACACACTTGCTTAGGTGCTCTCTAAACTCCCACACAAGTGGAAAGAGCATGCTGGGAGTTGTAGTTTCACAACAGCTGAAGTGTCGACGGTTCCTGATCCCTGCTCAAATCTGTGAGCTCCTGTGCCCAGCCTTTGTCTCGCTGCCTGCAGCTACACAGTAAAGCCTTCAGCTCTGTGCTCCTGAAGGGGTTAATCTTTCCTGAAGTATCCATTGGGAGGGGGACACAGGGCAGACAGCAAAACCAGGTGGCAGAGGAGGGGAGTGTGGCCAGCACAGTGACGTCTGGTGTACAGACACATAGCTGCTCTCTCAGGCTTGTGCACAACACATTATCAGAGCAGGGAGAGAAGCTGACATCACAGGTCATGTGACCCTCAGTGAAAACTGAAAAACCAGCAACTGGAGATGCAGTAAGTGAATTGTAAAGTTCTTTCATTTGCCTAGTTAGAAACATACAAAGAACAAAAAAATAACTCGGACAACCCCTTTAAAGAATGTCAGGAAAGCACATGTACAAAATCACACTAAATAGAAAACATCACCAAAAACACATGTAAAAATGTGATAAACTCACACATTTTGGCAGATACAGAAGCCTAAACATGGCTTGGACTAGCGAGGTTGCACCACAGTTGTTACTTTTCACTAAGACCTCATCCACAAAACCATATGCGTTTTGCAGTCCACAAACCGCAGATCTGCAAAACATGGATATCGGCCACCTGCACAGAGCATCACATTTCCGACCTATGGATGTCAATGGGCCCATGGTTCACATGTTGTAGCAAAGTATATGAGTATAAGTAAACTCTACAGAATCTGAGGCAGCTACATGTCCTCCATTGTTGCATCCAGAAGAAAAAAGTGTGCCTTCAGCCCTGCAGTGTCACAAAACTGGGGTCACATAATCATGACTGTGGCCAGCTGCCATAATCTCCAGGGGCACTTCAAAAGCAAGCAATGCAATCTATTAGCTATTGATAGGTCACTGTCTGCTGGACATTAAAGCTCCTAAATCTTGTACCTGCCCAAGGTGCTGTGGCTTAGTTGGTTAAAGCGCCTGTCTAGTAAACAGGAGATCCTGAGTTCAAATCTCAGCAGTGCCTTCTAGTTTTACACCCATAAATCTGATGTAAATGTTAAAGGGGTTGTCTGAGTTATGAAAAAAAAAATATATACCACTGTAAATCTGTTGGGCAGCAATATATAATCTGTTCGGCAGCAATATATAACTAAGGGTTCTTTCACACTACCGTTTTTCTTTTCCGTCCTAGAGTTCCATCGTCGGGGCTCTAAGACGGAAAAAGACTAATCAGGATTATCCTAATGTATTCTGAATGGAGAGAAATCCGTTCAGGATGCATCAGTCTTCCGTTCATAATGTGAACGTTTTTTGGACGTTGACAAAACCGCAGCATGCTGCGGATTTGTCTCAGTCTAAAAATCCGGAAGACATGCCGTAACGCCAGATCCGAAAATAAATGCCCATTGAAGTGCATTAATCCGAATACGGAATTAAGCTAAATGTCGTTTCAGCGCATCGCCGGAACCGTCGTTTAGCTCTGCGCATGCGCAGCAGCAGTTCCGATCGGGGCCCCAGTGTAAGCTGGGGCTCCGATTGGTTACCATGGCAGCCAGGACGCTACTGAAGTCCTGGCTGCCATGGTAAGTACTCCGTAGCAGTGTACTTACCTGCGCTGCGGCCTCCGGGCGCTCCTTCATAACGTCACAGGTCGGGCGGCGCATTGATCTATGCGCCGCGGGGGCCTGTGATGTCATGGAGGAGCGCCAGGCGGCCGCAGCGTAGGTTAGTACACTGCTACGGAGTACAATGGCAGCCAGGACTTCAGTAGCATCCTGGCTGCCATGGTTACCTGAAAGCATATTGAAGACTTGATCAGTCTTCAAATGCTTTCAGGCGACTTGCCGGATCCTCAGAACGCAAGTGTGAAAGAGGCCTTAGCTAAGAAAGTTTTAGGCAGAAAAATCTATATTTCCTCATTTCCCTGGTTCTCTCTTCTGGCCCTTTGTTTACCTGCAATAACAACAATCTCTGCCCCACCACCTGCTCTGCAAAGGGAGGGAATACAAATTCTGCCCTTAGTGACATGTCTGCCTGCTGGGGTACTCAGCAGCATGTTGTATGTGTATGACTACAAGTCCGAGCTGCACAATGACACTCCTGATACACACAGGATCTTTCCCCTACCTGTTCTTGTGCAATGCACTACATACCTCCTCTGTCAGCTCCTTTGGTCAGCATTTGTCTCCTCACTGCCTGCAGCTACTCAGTAAAGCCTTCAGCCCTGAGTCTGTGCAGCTGAGGGGGTTAATGTTTTCCTCAAGAATCCAGGGAGAGAGCAATAAGCAGCAGCCAGTGCAGGGGGGCGTGGCCAGAACAGTGACACATAGCTGCTCTCTCAGGCTTGTGCACAAAACATTATCAGAGCAGGGAGAGAAGCTGACATCACAGGTCATGTGACCCTCAGTGAAATCTGAGAAAGCAGCTACTGGAGATGCAGTAAGTGAATTGTAAAGTCCTTTTATTTGCCTAGTTATATGTATACACACACATATATATCTATAGCAGATTCACTTCAATGGGAGCAGTGCTGCAGTTCCATTCACAACACAATGGACAGAGCTGTGCAGTCCTGCTGCCAACATCCAGTGCCAGGGCTAACCCAAAACAGATGCCTTGATTTGGAATCAGCATTCAAAAATGTGCGCCATATGTTACATACAGCACCTCCACGTCCTGATCAGCTATGAGACAACACAAAGCCACAACAGTGAAGAACTATGTGAAAAGCTTGACTTGCGGGGACTTTATAATAAGGGTGTTCGACCTGAATAATAATATAATATTATTTATTTACATAGCACCAACATATTCTGCAGCGCTTTACAGTTCAGGGGTTCATGTACAAACAGTCATAAGTAATATAGCAACAGACAGGTCAAAAATTAGAACAAGAGGAATGAGGACCCTGCTCGCAAGAGCTTACAATCTATGAGGAGATAGGGGTGACACAAAATATAAAAGTGCTTTTTATGAATAATATATATGTACAATGTACTAGTTCAAAGAAATGTACCCTATATTTTTATCATGTCTTTACAGGGATGAGCTATGTAAGGATACAGATAAATACATGTCAAAAATTAACTTCAATCTTAAAATATAGTAAAGGCCCCAGCAAGATTTAAACTCGCGACCCCTGGTTTACAAGACCAGTGCTCTAACCCCTGAGCTATGGAGCCAGCTTTCTCTCAGGATGTTTGAAATTTGGCAGATGTGATCATGTAAAGTAAAGTGTGTGCTCTGTTGTATTAGGTTATCTCTGGAGCTCTTATAGAAATGAATGGAGCGGCTAAACGCATGACCAATCAGGCGCCCGGTTCATTTGCAGGAGCGCCGTGGCCTTCTCACTGTTTACCACTGCTTGCACCCTGCCCAGTGACGTCACGACTTATATCAAGTGGCGCGGGCGAGGCTAAGCTCTGTTCACCATACAAGTTGTGTGGCGATCGGAGGAGCCGGAGCGCGCCTGTAGTAGCCTGGGTTTCTATGAAGGAAAACCAGGTAGCTCTGTAGTATTTCCTATGGAGCCTTGCCTGCAATAGGCTTCATAGGAAATATGCGATTTTTTCATACATTCCAATGCTATTGCATTGGAATGTATGATAATCGCAATCAAATGATTGTAAGTTATAGTTCCCTATGGGAACTATATAAAAGTGTAAAAAAAAAAAAGTAAAAAAAACATACGTTCAAATCAACCTCCTTTTGCTAAAATAAAAATTTAAAAAATTTAAAAATTTAAAAAATACACATCATGGGTGTCGCAATGTGTGAAAAAGCCCATACTATAAAAATATAAAAAATATTCCCCATACGTCAAACAGCAAAATGGAAAAAAGTGTCCAAATGGCGGATTCGCCATTTTTAGTCGCTTCATTTTCCACAAAAAATTACATAAAAGGTGATCAAAAAGTCATACACACCCCAGAATGGTATCAATAAAAAGATAAGATTATGATTCAAAAAATGAGCCCCCATACAGCTCTGCACATATCATTATAAAAAAGTTATAGGGGTCAAAAAATTTTTTACTATCAGAACTGCGCAGGGCAAAGGAGAGCATCGGAGCATAAAATGAAGGTATTGAACCTGGACAATGCCTTTAACAGAAGCTCTTCGCAAAAGCAGGTCCCACCGAGATTTGAACTCGGATCGCTGGATTCAAAGTCCAGAGTGCTAACCATTACACCATGGAACCACCTGTGTGCAGTCTTTTGACTGGCTCATACTGAAAGCAAACAAGCTGTCATGTAAACCAGTTCAACCAGTCAGCTCAGTTTACATTTCTTCTGATAAAAGTCTTTGAAGGCTGGATTTTCAGGTGCCGAGCGCACAGTTTTAACTTTTTTTTTAAAAACGCTGCTGCTTTTTCTCTTTTAGTTAAACACTAACTGACTTACTCCTTTAGGAGTAAAGTTTTTTTACTACCATGCTGTACTAAATGTCTAGATGTCCCCAGGGAGTACATAAAAAAACACTACAGCTGGTGCAGATTATGCGCATTTTTTTCCTTGCACATTTTCGTACCAAAGAAAACACAGAGTAGTATAATACCAGCAATGTGTATGAAACTAGGTGTGGAAATTGACCTTCTGTGCAGATTTTGAAATCTGCAGCCTGTCAACTGTTGCGTTTTTCTTGTGCAGATTTGATCCTTTTCAATAGAAGAGTGAGATATGTGGAAAATATGCAACAAATTTGCACCAAAACCGTGATAAATAGTGCGTATGAGACTTGAGACATGCAACTGTCTGACAGGCAGGGCTCCATAAGAACATTGCTGTGGCAGACCTTGGCTGCCATAACAGCAGTCTGGGCTCGGGGAGTGCAGCGCTCCAGGAGAAAGCCCTCTTAGATGCCAGGGTCACAATTGACCATGGCATCTGAGGGGTTAAATGGCCATGATCAGTGGAGGGCTTCTCTCCCTGGGAAGATAACGGTATTCTAACCCTTGACCATATCATTTTGGAAGAAAGTATGAAGTCCTTTACTCAATTGCAGGGGGAGTTTGGTATTCCCAGAAACATGTATGGTACTTCCGATATTTGCAGCTACGGCATGCTTTTCAGGCACAATTTAAACATACCATACGAATATCTGCCCCCCTCCTATAGTTAAACAAAATGTTACAGGAAGGGACCGCTAGGGATCTAATAACTTTACTGTATAAAACCCTACTTGGTGAATGCACCCCTCCAGACCCCTGCCAGTCAAAAATAAATGGGAGCGGGACTTGGTTGCGATCTCCCAGGCGCAATGGGAGGATGTCCTAGCCTTGTCCCCTGCTCTCACACTTAGCGAGTCTCAAAGGCTGTCTCAGCTCTACCTGATTCATAGGGTGTACAGGACCCCTAAGTTCCTCTTTCAAATTGGACACCTTTCTGACTCATCCTGTCCACGCTGTAAAGAAACCGAAGCTTCAATGCTACATATGATTTGGGAGTGCTCAAAATTGGGAGACTTCTGGACGGGGATAAGACAGACGATAACCAAAGTAACTCGAATTCGGGTTCCCAATGACCCTGGATTCTGTGTATTGGGCATCTTGGATTCAGCAGATAAAACTGACAAAAAGTCCTTGTGATGCTTTTTCAGGCAAGAGTCCTGATTGCTAAGCACTGGATACAGGCGTTTCCCCCCTCTTCTGTTCGTGAATATGTAAACAAGATGAATACTGTGATACAATTTGAAAGGGGAATTTATATGAAAAGGAAGTGTCTCACTAAATTTGTTACAATATGGCAGGACTGGCTAGATACCCCTGGCATGGCGTCTGAAGCGCTAATGAGAAATTGTCTGAGAGACCGGTTGACATCCCTATTATAGAATTTTGCAAAGACTAAAACTAGTGGCCCTACAATATATTACCCTAACAATTCTACGCAATTTCTACTCTTATACGTGAAGAGATCTATGTGGTATAGAGATGGAGTATGTGAAGTGTCTCCCTAGGGCAGGGTTCCCCAACTCCAGTCCTCAGGGCCCACTTGCCGGTCAGGATTTAGGAGCATCCCACAGAATGAATACCTATGGTAAATCCTGATGGATGGACACTAATTATATCAGCTGCCCAATACTAAGGAAATCCGGAAAACATGACCGGCAAGATGGGCCCTGAGGACTGGAGTTGAGGAACACTGCCTTAGGGGATGTAGTGGGGGGGTTAAAATGTTATGTTAGGAGTAGAGATGAGCGAACTTTAAAAAAAAGTCGGTGTTAGCGTTCGGGTTGTGGTAAGTCGCGCATCCCGTTATGGATTCACTATAGCGCATATGGAATCCATAAGGCGGCTGCCACCAACTCGAACTGTTGAACAGCCGAAGGACCTGGGGTGACGTCACTGTCATGTGATCAGTGCAGGGCGTGGCTCAGCACTGGATTTGATCCCGTGCTGAGCCACGCCCCCTGCACTGATCACATGGCGATGACGTCACCCCAGGTCCTTCGGCTGTTCAACAGTTCGGGTTGGTGGCAGCCGCCCCTTATGGATTCCATATGCCGCTATAGTGGAATCCATAACGGGATGCGCGACTTACCACAACCCGAACGCCGAACACCGGACTTTTTTTTAAAGTTCGCTCATCTCTAGTTAGGAGGTGTCCGATGAGTGGACTTTAATTCATTGTTCTGTTATCGTTTGATATTGGCTATATTTTTTACCTGTGTACAGTCTGACTTTGCTACTGATTTAATCTATGTTAAGCATTGTATGATACATGGGAGCACGAGGGGGAAAATGTGACACCTCCTATTTGTTGTATCTGTTACAAAATATTTTACAATAAAAATTATCTTTGATTAAAAAAAAAAATTGTCCATGATCAGCAATCATGGATATTGCCTCCAGGTGACTGCTGTGGAAAATAGCAGGCATCAGACGACTGGAGGCCGTACCGCTTCGGAGCGGGTGCCATTTTTGCAGAGAAGACTTGCTGTATACATGTACGGTGCATGTCATTAAGGGGTTAAAAAAAGTTAGTGACCTGGGGTAAAAGTAATTAACATAGCTATCCACATCCTTTTTCAAAACTGAAGTGAGTGATGTAAAAATGCAAAAAGTTGCAGAATATTAGGACAAAAAAAGGACAAAAGGTTGAAAAGGCTCTATTTTGCAACTTTATGAAGCTAAACTTTTTAGGTGCATGACTTTAATCCCCCCAAACTATTTTTTGTAATTTTATATAATTTACCTTAACTGCTGTATTTGTAAAACCACTGCCAAAAGAACTGACCCCGACGTGATTTGAACACGCAACCTTCTGATCTGGAGTCAGACGCGCTACCGTTGCGCCACGAGGTCGGCTGCTTAGGGATGCAAACAGTGATCCCTCTATCACCGTAAGGATCACATCGGATTTAAACCAATTGGCACAAGCAGCTCGGAATACTGTACACACTTTGAAACTTAAAAATGAAATTAGACAAATCTCAAAAACCCTCAAAAAGGAAGGTTCACCTTGGGAGAACCATTCTTTATACTGTGTTTTAGGAAATAATTCCTACCGAGAATTAGTCGTGCGACAGCTATCGCGGCTAGGATCACATGGGCATCGCGGTGATCCCAAAGAAATGAATGGGGTTGCATGTGTCCTGCGACCCCTGAATGGCAAAAAAAAAATCCTGCAGTTGGGGTGGCAGTTTCATTTCCATCTGATCACTGCTACACTGTAATAAAGCTGTCATGCAAACCGTTTCACAGCGTAGACATAATGATACAGAGAAAGATAGCAAGTGTGAGAAAATTAAATCCTGGCCCCTCCTGGTGAGAATGGCCCATGAGCCAAGGTCTGTCTCGGATCACTCTGTGTTGAAGACAGAGCTTGGCTGGGGTCGCGCCAAACCAAACTTACTACGCATTAATACCCATTGGTTCAATATTATAGAGGATCATAAAGCTATACACGAAGAATTATGTGTATTTTTTAATATCAATCACCATTCTGCACAACTATGTTATGTGTGGGATGCTTTAAAAGCATTTATTAGGGGAATGTTTATAAGTAGCATAGCATTCATGAGAAAGAACTTTGCTGGGAAAGAAACCGCACTCAAGAAAGAGGTTAAGGATAAAGAACAACTATATTTTGATTCTCTTAATTTGTAGCTCACCCCTTAGCAGATCCGTCAGGGTGCTCTAGCCTTCCTGTTACACCCACACAGCAGTGTCAATTCAATATTTAAAAAGTAGGCTGGCGACTCCTTGACGTATGGTTTTTACGGAAAATTTTCATTTAATCACTAAATCAATTAAAATCACTATAATCATTAATGAACGCAGAATAAAAATTACACAGATAAAATTAATGAACTATTCCCTACATAGAGATGATAAGGTTATTGCACTTGATAATTGTACATACAGGTTTCTTCAATTCCTATAATTGTCCTAGAAAGGAATTTAGGTGTTCCACATCAATAATCAATAAATAAATCAGCCGTAAAGACTGTAAAAACTGTATAAAGCTTTGTGAAAAAACTCTGTGAAAAAAACTGTGAAACAGCTTGATAGCCCCACTTAGTAAAGTCCGTCTCGATTCCTGGAGAGAGATGCTGGATTATAGTTCCATGATCCTATAAGGAAAAAAGAACGTTGCTGTACTCCTTGAACAGATAGCTGACACAGTCTCAGTTCTTATTAATACCAGCTCTCCGTCCTTATATATTATGCCGTTAACCTGCAGGGGGAAAGAAGAGGTACCTCTATCTTCTAATGGTCCCGTTCAAGTTTGTATCAGCCGTCCTGTAGTCCGGTCTGTGACTCTATCCCCGCTCTCCTTCCCTCAGCGTCCGCGCGCCTGTAGTAGCGTGTTATACTCGTGCACGTGGATTCCTCTCGGCGTCCGGAGAGGTCGGGAGGAGAGTCTCTAAGCTGGGATCCGGTCGGAGCGCTCCGATTAGTTATATTCGCATGCAGTAGTTAATCCAACAATGGTACGGGGTGTACTTCCCAGACGCGTTTCGGGATTGAATTCCCTTCTTCAGTGGGTACCCCCCGTTATGTGTTATCTCCTTAAATACCCTTCCGGTATCTATTGCTTCAAAGACCTGGTCTGGAACCGGTTGTGTCTTGGTTCAGATGAAATCTCCGTTCTGGATCCATCCCGGAGGTGGATCAGATTAATCATGTTTTCCAATGTAGATATTTATCAATGTATCCCCCCTATATATACATAAAACACTGGTTCTTTCTAGATCTTTCAAATCTCCTTTCTGTTTGTACATATTTCGTTATGACACTTTAAAACCATAAATATTCAAATAATTAATATTATAATAAAGATGTTACAAATATAAAATATGTGAATAAGATAAAAAATATAGAAAAATAGTAGACAACTTTCACCCTTAATTAATATATATTCCTAAATATCTATTGAAGATAATTCGCTTGTAATTGCAAATCTTCTATTTTCACCGGCTTCTCACTCTATGTTCTTTTTATAATACAGTATTATCCAGTGTTGCTACTGCCTCCCATAGATGGCCTATTTTATGTTGTTTCTGTCATGTATACACCCTAAATGTATTTCTCGTAGTCATAAGGACATAGTTATAATTTTGTACCATATTTATATAAAAACCTCTACGGTCGATTTGGAGGTGCTTGGTTTTCCTTATATCTCTATAAACCTAGGCTAATATTTTCAGATAACATTCTTCAAAAAAGTATTTTCAGAAAATATATATATGTTTTGTTTGAGTCGCCCGGATACTTGATTGTTGTATCGGGTGGTCGAGCCTGCCCCCGAGGGAGGATCAAAGTGCTGATAAACAGCCGGACATGTGACCCTCCATCGGGCTGCAGTCACGGCCCCCTCTCATTATATAAATCCAAAAATTTCTAAGTCTGCATTCAGTCCTGCTGGTATCAGACTGCCAAATTATAGATTTTTCTTGATTCTGCCCTTGACATTCTCTCTACATGCCTGCCACCCCGCCAATGTTTGTCAATTCTCTCTAAGGCCGTAAATATTAGTCCTCCAGGATCTTTATTGTGGACGTCCTTAAAATGTTTGGATACGGATTGTTTGATGTATCCCTTTCTAATATTGCCCAGATGTTCAGCGATCCTAGTCTTTAGTGCCCGCTTGGTCCGTCCAACGTACTGTTTACCACACGGGCACTGGAGTAAGCAAATAACACTTGTTGTGTCACATGTTAAAAATTGTTTTATTGTCATGGTGTAGGTATTCTGAGTGGAGGATACCATATTTGTTTTTTTAGGAAAGTTTGTGTTCCGACATCCCATACAGTTCCCACATCTATAAAAGCCTTTTAAGTTAATCCAGTTTGGTATTACTATCTCTGATTTCTTTTTATATCTGATTGATGGGGCTACTTTAATCCCTAAATTTGGCGCTTTCGTATATGTAATTAATGGTTTCTCAGGTAACATTGGGCCCAAAATCTTGTCATTTTTGATGAGGTGCCAATGTCGTCTAATTATCCTTTCGACCTGTTTGTGTTGTATGGAATAGGGCAAGATTAATCTGAAACTTGGGTCTATGGAAGAGACAAGAGGAGTTTTCTCTATAAAGAAGGAGGGCCTAGGAGTCATTCTCACTTTTTCTAATGCAGTATCTACCATATCTTCCGGATAATCTTTCTCCATAAATCTCTCTTTCATATCAATTGCCTCTTTTTCAAAATCTGAGTCTTCTGTACAATTACGTTTAATTCGCCTGAATTGGCCAAAGGGCACATTCAATAGCCAATTCGGTAAGTGGCAGCTTGAGTAGAGTATGAACCCATTTTTCGCTGTGGGTTTGTTGTATGTATTGCAAATGTATTTATTGTCCCTTTGTGTGATCTGCAGGTCTAGATATTCCACTACATTAGTTTTGTACTGGAACTAAAAATCAAATTGCAGTCATTTGTATTTAGTTCTCTTACAAATGACTGCAGTTCTTCTTCCTGTCCTCTCCAAATTAATATCACATCGTCGATATATCTCTGCCAGAGCACCAGGTTGCCCCCTCGTTTCGAATCGATAAATTCATGTTCCCATTGGGCTAGAAACAAATTAGCATAACTGGGGGCAAACCTGGTGCCCATGGCAGTACCCTTGATCTGTAGAAAGAATTGCTCCTCAAAATAAAAATAATTGTGTTCCAGAATATATCGGATCCCTTCTAAGATATAATATAAAACAAGAACAGATAGATTATATCTTAGAAGGGATCCTAGGCCCTCCTTCTTTATAGAGAAAACTCCTCTTGTCTCTTCCATAGACCCAAGTTTCAGATTAATCTTGCCCTATTCCATACAACACAAACAGGTCGAAAGGATAATTAGACGACATTGGCACCTCATCAAAAATGACAAGATTTTGGGCCCAATGTTACCTGAGAAACCATTAATTACATATACGAAAGCGCCAAATTTAGGGATTAAAGTAGCCCCATCAATCAGATATAAAAAGAAATCAGAGATAGGAATACCAAACTGGATTAACTTAAAAGGCTTTTATAGATGTGGGAACTGTATGGGATGTCGGAACACAAACTTTCCTAAAAAAACAAATATGGTATCCTCCACTCAGAATACCTACACCATGACAATAAAACAATTTTTAACATGTGACACAACAAGTGTTATTTGCTTACTCCAGTGCCCGTGTGGTAAACAGTACGTTGGACGGACCAAGCGGGCACTAAAGACTAGGATCGCTGAACATCTGGGCAATATTAGAAAGGGATCCATCAAAAAATCCGTATCCAAACATTTTAAGGACGTCCACAATAAAGATCCTGGAGGACTAATATTTACGGCCTTAGAGAGAATTGACAAACATTGGCGGGGAGAATTGGCGGGAGAATGTCAAGGGCAGAATCAAGAAAAATCTATGAATTTGGCAGTCTGATACCAGCAGGACTGAATGCAGACTTAGAAATTTTTGGATTTATATAATGAGAGGGGGCCATGCCTGCAGCCCGATGGAGGATCACATGTCCGGCTGTTTATCAGCACTGTGACCCTCCCTCGGGGGCAGGCTCGACCACCCGATACAACAATCAAGTATCCGGGCGACTCAAACAAAACATATATATATTTTCTGAAAATACTTTTTTGAAGAATGTTATCTGAAAATATTAGCCTAGGTTTATAGAGATATGAGGAAAACCAAGCACCTCCAAATCGACCGTAGAGGTTTTTATATAAATATGGTACAAAATTATAACTATGTCCTTATGACTACGAGAAATACATTTAGGGTGTATACATGACAGAAACAACATAAAATAGGCCATCTATGGGAGGCAGTAGCAACACTGGATAATACTGTATTATAAAAAGAACATAGAGTGAGAAGCCGGTGAAAATAGAAGATTTGCAATTACAAGCGAATTATCTTCAATAGATATTTAGGAATATATATTAATTAAGGGTGAAAGTTGTCTACTATTTTTCTATATTTTTTATCTTATTCACATATTTTATATTTGTAACATCTTTATTATAATATTAATTATTTGAATATTTATGGTTTTAAAGTGTCATAACGAAATATGTACAAACAGAAAGGAGATTTGAAAGATCTAGAAAGAACCAGTGTTTTATGTATATATAGGGGGGATACATTGACAAATATCTACATTGGAAAACATGATTAATCTGATCCACCTCCGGGATGGATCCAGAACGGAGATTTCATCTGAACCAAGACACAACCGGTTCCAGACCAGGTCTTTGAAGCAATAGATACCGGAAGGGTATTTAAGGAGATAACACATAACGGGGGGTACCCACTGAAGAAGGGGAATTCAATCCACGAAACGCGTCTGGGAAGTACACCCCCGTACCATTGTTGGATTAACTACTGCATGCGAATATAACTAATCGGAGCGCTCCGACCGGATCCCAGCTTAGAGACTCTCCCGCGGACGCCGAGAGGAATCCACGTGCACGAGTATAACACGCTACTACAGGCGCGTGGACGCTGAGGGAAGGAGAGCGGGGATAGAGTCACAGACCGGACTACAGGACGGCTGATACAAACTTGAACGGGACCATTAGAAGATAGAGGTACCTCTTCTTTTCCCCTGCAGGTTAACGGCATAATATATAAGGACGGAGAGCTGGTATTAATAAGAACTGAGACTGTGTCAGCTATCTGTTCAAGGAGTACAGCGACGTTCTTTTTTCCTTATAAGATCATGGAACTATAATCCAGCATCTCTCTCCAGGAATCGAGACGGACTTTACTAAGTGGGGCTATCAAGCTGTTTCACAGTTTTTTTCACAGAGTTTTTTCACAAAGCTTTATACAGTTTTTACAGTCTTTACGGCTGATATTTTGATTCTCAATCAGATAAAAACAGAACAAAGTTACAAAAAGCTCAACAGGAATATAAGGCATTTCTCTGCGAAAAAGCACAACAGAGGCTGTTTTTTGCTGGATCCATATAATTTAGTGAATCCGGTAAACCGGATAAGCTAGTATCAGCGATCATGAAAAATCAGCGCATTCAATCCTCCATTGCGGCTCTGAGATCACCCCAAGGTCACATAGTTCAGGATCAGGAAGAGATTAGGGATCTTTTCGTTCAATATTTTACGGAGCTATATTTAACGCAACACACGGTATCTGAGAAGGAGATAGAGAGATATCAGGTCCATTAGCCTGTCTGATTAGAGTAGATGGGTTCTGGATGTCCCGATATCCAAGTCTGATTAACAAGAAGCTCTATAACTTATTTGGGGCAACACCTCCCCAGGATCTGATGGTTTGCTCTTTGAGGCTTAAGAAGGTACAGGTACAGAGAAGTGTTGCTTCCTGGCTTGGTTGAAGTCATTAATGATTCAATCAAATCAGGTGAATTTCCCATGTTTATGAGGGAGGCTAATATTATTCTAATTTGGAAAAAGGGTAAGGACCTGTTGGATGTCAGGTCATACAGACCCATCTCTTTGCTTAATACAGATATTAAGCTCATAGCTAAGGTAATGGCTATCCGACTTGCTAAGGTTATTGAAGAGATCGTCCATCCAGACCAATGTGGTTTCATTCCAAGAAAGAGCACGCATTGTAATATAAGATGTTTTTTCTCAAATATGCAGGTAATTGGGGGGGGGGGGGGGGATCTCCGCTGAAAGCTTTCACTGGAACACCTATATTTTTGGAACCACTAGCTGTGATGATCAGACAGGACCAGGTAATTAAAGCTTTTGGAGTGGATGGGAGTATCGGCAAGATTTCTCTTTACGCTGATGACATATTATGTTCTTTGAGCGAAACCCCTAATACACTCTCTAAACTAATCCAGAAGGCAGAGGAGTTTGCAATTATGTCAAGCTTAAAGATTAATTGGTTCAAGGCCACTTTAATGTTGCTTGATAAGATGTCTCTGGTGAATACAGAGGGGGTTAAGGTAATAGGGAGGCAGCAATCCTTCGAAAATTTGGGAATTACAATTTCTGCGTCAATAGACAGCTTTATTCCACTCAATATACTCCCATTGGTTAAAAGGGTTGAATCTGAGATAGCAATCTGGTCAAAGTTACCATTATCCATGGCACTCCAGGTGTTGTGAAACTACATCTCCCATCATGCACACTTGCTTGGCTGCTCTCTAAACTCCCACACAAGTGAAAAGAGCATGCTGGGAGTTGTAGTTTCACAACAGCTGGAGTTCCAAATGTTGCTGATCCCTGCTCTAGTCTGTGAGCTCCTGTGCCCAGCATTTGTCTCCTCACTGCCTGCAGCTACTCAGTAAAGCCTTCAGCCCTGAGTCTGTGCTCCTGAAGGGGTTAATCTTTCCTGATGTATCCATTGGGAGGGAGACACAGGGCAGACAGCAGCAGCAGAGCAGGGGGACGTGGCCAGCACAGTGACATCTCGTGTACAGACACATAGCTGCTCTCTCAGGCTTGTGCACAAAACATTATCAGAGCAGGGAGAGAAGCTGACATCAGAGGTCATGTGACCCTCAGTGAAATCCGAGAAACCAGCAAC